>JAGFNQ010004510.1:174977-550229 GCA_024364735.1 Boesenbergia rotunda
AATACATACCGATGTATGCGGACCAATGTCAACTCAAGCACAAGGAGGCTATAACTACTTCATCACCTTTATCGATGATCACTCACGATTCGGTTATGTGTTCTTGATGAAACACAAATCTGAAGCTTTTGATAAATTCAAAGAATTCAGAAATGAAGTAGAGAAACAACTTGGCAAAAGTATTAAAATACTTCGATCCGATCGGGGTGGAGAATACTTAAGTCAAGAGTTCCAAGATTATCTTAGGGACAATGGGATATTATCCCAATGGACTCCGCCGTATACACCACAGCATAATGGTGTATCTGAGAGGCGAAACCGAACCTTGATGGACATGGTTAGGTCGATGATGAATCATGCAACTCTTCCAAAATCCTTTTGGGGCTATGCACTTAAGACAGCTGTTTACTTACTAAACAGAGTCCCGACCAAGGTAGTCTCTACTACTCCATATGAGATTTGGAATAGTAAGAAACCTCACTTAACTCACCTTAAGATATGGGGTTGTCCTGCTTATGTGAAGCGGGTTGTATCAGACAAATTGGATGCTAAGTTTGATAAATGTCTATTTATTGGATACCCTAAGGAAACGAAGGGTTACCAATTCTATCATCCCTTGGAACAAAAGGTGTTTGTTTCAAGGCATGCTGTATTTCTGGAAAAAGAATTTCTTTTACAAGAAAACAGTGGGAGTGGCATTGAGCTTGATGAAGTTCAAGAAACTCCAATAGACATTACAGAGACACCTATTCTAGACCCACAACCGATAATTCATAGTGATGAGCTATCTGTTGAACCTAAAACTACACCACCTCTTCGTAGGTCTGATAGGACACGCAACATTCCAGAGAGATACGGATTTCTCGTAAGTGAATCGAACGACGTGTTGCTCATTGACGATGACGAACCTATCAGTTATGAAGATGTTCTGAAAAGTTCAGAAAGGGACAAATGGCTTGAAGCCATGAAGTCGGAAATGGATTCCATGTACGAAAATCAAGTATGGGACTTGGTTAACCCACCTGAAGGAATTAAACCCATAGGGTGCAAGTGGGTTTTCAAGAAGAAAACCGACATGGAAGGTAATGTTGTTACCTTTAAGGCTAGATTAGTGGCAAAAGGATATCGTCAGAAACAAGGAATTGATTATGACGAAACCTATTCGCCAGTAGCTATGCTTAAATCCATTCGGATGCTCCTAGCCATAACAGCTCATTATGATTATGAGATATGGCAAATGGATGTGAAAACAGCTTTCCTTAACGGAAACCTGCTTGAGGATGTATACATGATACAACCTGAAGGTTTCACATCGGTTGATAAAACCAAAGTATGCAAGCTTCGACGATCCATATATGGACTGAAGCAAGCATCTAGGAGCTGGAACATCCGTTTTGATGAGACAATCAAAAAGTTTGATTTCTCACAAAATCCTGACGAACCTTGTGTGTACAAGAAGGTTAGTGGGAGTGCAGTCGTATTCCTAGTATTATATGTCGATGACATCTTACTTATAGGAAACGATATATCAGTTTTACAGACAGTTAAGATTTGGTTGTCCAAAACTTTCTCCATGAAAGACCTGGGAGAAGCAACCTATATCCTTGGGATTAGAATCTATAGAGATAGATCAAAACGGTTGCTTGGTCTTTCGCAGTCTACATATATAGACCGAGTGCTAAAAAGGTTTAGCATGTCGGAATCCAAGAAAGGTTACCTTCCCATCAGGCATGGGATCAACATTTCGAAGTCTATGTGTCCGCGCACAGAAGACGAGAGGATTAGCATGAATAAGATTCCCTATGCATCCGCAATAGGATCTATCATGTATGCTATGTTATGTACTAGGCCCGATGTATCGTATGCTTTGAGCGTCACAAGCAGATACCAGTCGGATCCAGGAATGGATCATTGGGCGGCTGTTAAGACAATCCTTAAGTACTTAAGAAGAACTAAGGATGTATTTCTAATATATGGAGAAGGAGATTTGATAATACGTGGGTATACAGATGCCAGTTTCCAGACAGATAAGGATGACTCCAAATCGCAGTCTGGATACGTATTTACTTTGAATGGAGGCGCAGTACGTTGGAAGAGTTCCAAACAAGACACCTTAGCGGATTCTACCACGGAAGCGGAGTATATCGCAGCTTCGGAAGCAGCAAAGGAAGCAGTTTGGATCAAGAAGTTTGTCTTAGAACTTGGTGTGGTTCCAACCATTGATGAAGCAGTGCCGGTTTACTGCGACAACAATGGAGCTATTGCACAAGCGAAGGAACCAAGGTCTCATCAACGATCCAAACACGTGCTTCGACGCTATCATCTGATCAGAGAGATTATAAGTAGGAATGACATACAAATTGAGAGAGTTCCCACTGAAAGGAACATAGCGGATCCTTTAACTAAAGCCTTGCCTCAAAGCAAGTTTGAGGGTCATGTTAGAGCCTGTGGTATTGGATACCGTAGCGATTGGCATTAGGCCAAGTGGGAGTTTGTTAGTGATATGAGAGAAGTGTCCTAAGGCAATCGCCTTATGATTGTAAACATTTATTTTAATAAATGATAATTCACTATTTGAGTATACATGTTTGTATTTGATTGTGATCTTAAACTCATATACTGAATGTCCGCCATACAATTCACAGCATAAGAGAATTTGTGATGGGATCACAACTAGTGATTATCTCTAAATGTGCAAATGTGAATTGTTGGAAATATCCCTAGTCGATGAATTGATAAATACGGACACTATCAATTCTGTTGAGACTAGCATGGGTTATTCTCTATTCAGCTGATTCTCACTGGCTGGTGACATTGGGATGTCCGGAGATAAACATGGATGCTAGTTAAGGGAACTAGTTCATTGGAGTGACTAGCTGTAAGACTTCATATGAGAATCTACATGTAGATATGTCAATGAAGATCTTACTGCGGCTTAAGTGCGATGTTCCTTTGACTTGCGGTGTTCAAGTCATCTTGGTCATGGAGACTTATACTTTGACATCTTAAGCAAGCATCTCCAAGGAGGTGTGGACCCAGGATGATCGGGTATAAGCCGAATTGCCCGAAGATGTTTGAACAGCCTACAAAGGATTCACCACTCCTTGCGAGGAGATGTATACCCAGGCCTATCGTCGGATTGTTACTCAAAGCCTCTGGCCAGAGCATATCATGTTAAGAGTGCGAGTCTCTTAAATACATGAGAGTAATTAGAAATCCAAAGGACGAGAAAGACACTACTTGGGCTAGGTGTGACGTAGTCAGCCTAGTGGGGACTGACACCATAGACCGTGTCCTGAACCAAGTGGGTATAAGGTGGTGAAGGGAATGGGGCACGATTCATTAGAGCTGCTGAAGGGTTTCAGAATAATTTCTTCTGAGGTCAAACCGTTGATCTTTCGATTAATTGGGGGTCATGATGTACTACTAGGTGCCACTCATGATTGTTCAATAATTTGTTGATTATAGACGACCAACATAAATCAAAAGCCTATTTAGTCACACGCAATACGAGTAATCCGAGGGATTTAAAACGAGTTGAAAATTGGATTTTCCGATCAAGAGAAATAAGTCGAATCTGAGTTAATCAGAGGCGCAATGGAAGCTAAAAATGGCTAAGTCTTTTGAAGGCTTTTTGGGCGAATTAAATGAGTTTAATTCGCGGCGGTTCGGGTTGGTTTGACCGGCCAAAGAGGGTGTAAAAACCCCTTTGGTGGCCGGCCACAATAAGAGGAGAAAACCAATTAATTTTGGTTTAATTAATAAAATAAATCTAGCGCGGTTTATTTTATAAATTATGGATAAATAAATTTGTATAAAGAAAATTTATATAAATAAATTTGTAGAAATTTATTCTTTTTATGGAAGTTAAAATAATCCATGAATTGGTTTATTTTAATTTTATAAAATCAATTATGAATTGATTTTATCATAATAAGAAAGTTTATAAATTTCTTATAAAAATTTATTCCATAATTTAAAGAGAGAAAAGAATAAGTTTTATTATAAATTAGTTTATAATAAAGACTTGGTTTAAACGGAATAATTAGTTAAGAAAATTTATAGGATAAATTTCTTATAACTAATTCCGTTTAGAGAGAGACTTAGCAAAGAGTTGCTACTATATAAAGGAACCAAAGGCTAGCCCTTTAGATCAATCAATTAATCAAGAGATTAATTAGAGCTTTCCCTCTCTCTCTTTTATTCTCTTCTCTCCTCATCTTCTTCTCCTTCACATTAGGGCCGGCGCCCCATCCTTGTGGATTAGGGCCGGCGCACACAACCATCATCCAAGGGAGTTGGCGTGAGCTTTCAAGGAGAAGGAGAACCCGAACACGAAGAAGAAGAAGCGGATAGCGACTCCTCTCTTCTCGGAATTCGATTCTGTTACTTCGTTGGTTAGTTTTCCTAATTTTTCTCTTGTCCTTCTAATTGTGCCTTCCGAGAATCTAGTAGTTCTCGTCGGCACAAAACTCGTGACTTTGTGAAGTCATCCCGTAGAGAACTCGGCGTGGACGCGAATAGAGGCGGAGCTTCCAAGGGACGCTACGGTTGGATCTCGTCCCTTACTTCGAGTTACGAGAGGTACTTGGTAAATTTGTTTACTTTTCCGCAAAGTTTTATTTTATGATTATGTCAACACAATGTAAGGTTGCATGCTAGATACGAAGTTAAAATAATTTAGGAAATTATTTTATGCAAACTCTTCCGCTGCACGTAAAAATTTTGAATTTTACGAACTCGTATCCTTGTCGACATGCACCCGGTCCCAACATATAGACCTTTAAATCATAGTGGCCGAAACCTTTGAACATAGGAACCTTGATTTTGTTTCCTTTCAACATTAAATCCGAAAACTAACCCATATATCATGCTAAAAATCATGGAAATCATAGGTAACTATTATTCCACAGGTGAGAGAGTCTTACCTTGGGGTTTCTAAATTTTTAGACCTTGGATGGAGAGAAGGAAGAAGACTTGATGTCTCTTGACCACACCTAGTCCTTGGATCCTTGTAAGAACTTTAGATCTTGGGAGATGGAGCCTTGGTGGAAACTTTTCCAAGGGGAACTCTTCCTTAGAATTTCGGCTAGAATGAGGAGGGAGGAGGGGAGCAAATGCACTTGATGGTGAAGAGAAGTAACCCCCCAAACCCCCTCTTTATAGCTCCTTTAAAGAGGCAAATGAAGAGTCTCTCCATGACCCTTCATCTCCTTCTACTTCTTAACCAACCTCCACTTCATTTACTCATAAGTATTCCTTGCTAGGTTTGTTGGTTAAAGCATTCATGGTTGTACAAGAGGTCCAAGGTTCAATCCTTGGCCCACGCACCTTTATTTTTATTTTATTTTTCATTTTATTTAAACCTTTTCCTCTAATTTTCGAAAGTTCCCTTTTATTTCGAAAATTCTCCAAAAATCACCCATAATTATGCTAATATTCCTAAATAAAATTCTTTTATATTTATATTAATTTTACCTAATTTATATTAATTTTACCTAATTAATCCCCATTTTTGGAGCCCATTTAAAGCTCATTAGTACCTAATTTCTCCATTAAAATAGAAAAATTAGGCTAAGACTTACCCATAATCATGCTAATATGCCTAATTAAATCCTATTTATATTTATACTAATTATTACCGAAATCCACCTATAATCATGGTACTAAAAAGCCCACATAAAGCCCATTAGTACTTAGTTTTCTCAATTTAAATGAGAAAACATGGATTTTCTAGGCCAAAGTTCTCCTTAATATTTCTAGGTCCCTTGGAAAATTATTTAAACATGCTTAATATTTTAAGAAAATATTAAAAGAATTTTTCGGGTCGTTACAATCCCCCATACCTCGTGAAAGTTCGTCCTCGAACTTAGAATAACTCCGGGTACTTGCGCCTCATCTCGTCCTCGCGCTCCCAGGTAGCTTCTTCGAACCGTTGACTTTGCCATAGGACCTTGACTAAGGGCACTTCCTTACTCCTCAGCTTCTTGACTTCCCTATCCAAAATCTGGATGGGTCTGCTCTCATAGCTTAGGTCCTCTTGCACTTGCACCGTCTGTGGCTCGATCACTTGGTCCATATTTGGGATACACTTTTTCAGCAGGGACACATGTAATACGTTATGGATAGCTGACATCTCTGGAGGCAGCTCCAGCTCATATGCCACCTTACCGACTCTTTTCAGAATCAGGTACGACCCCACATAGCGCGGACTTAGTTTTCCTTTCTTCCCAAATCTGGTCACTCCCTTCTTCATACCGGACCACCAAAACTTCTCCTTCCGATCCTGATACATCTTGGTGGATCCTGGATGCATCAAGTAAGGGGTTCCGTGAGCTTCTGCCAGTATCTCTTTTCGAAGCTCCGGATCACTAAGGATACATAGACGATCCCTAAGGTAGAGTATTCCCCCCTCGGCGATATGAAAACTATCGCCCTTTCCTTCTAGGATCTCCTGTTTTATTTTCTGGAGACTCAAATCACCATTTTGTTTTTCCAATATGTCCTCACATAGCGCGGGTGATATTGTCATGGTGGAAAGTCGCCCGGAGATGACTTCGACCCCAAAATTCATAATTTCTTTTTCAAGTGGTCGGGATAATTTAGATATGGACATCAAGGTGGCACTTGACTTCCGGCTGAGTGCATCGGCCACTTTGTTCGCCTTTCCTGGATGATAGAAGATCTCGCAGTCGTAGACCTTCACCAACTCGAGCCATCGGCGTTGTCTCATATTCAGGTCTTTCTGAGTGAAGAAATATCGCAGACTCTGGTGGTCTGTATAAATCTTACACTGCGCTCCATATAGAGATAATGCCTCCATATTTTAAGAGCGAAGACCACCGCGGCCAGTTCCAGATCATGAGTGGGGTAATTCTGTTCATATTCCTTAAGTTACCTAGAGGCATAAACAATGACCTTACCACTCTGCCTAAGTACAACTCCAAGTCCTAGCTTGGAAGCATCGCTGTATATATCGAAGTTCTGATTATTTCTTGATATATAATTGGCTAATGTCATTATTAACTCCATGATATAATTATATGCATACATCATAGTTATATACTTATTTTAATCATGGGTACCTAATAATAATAGTATGCTTCCGAATACTAATTCTCAACCCGAGTTACGAATTATATTAGTTGTATGATTATTATAGAATAGGTGAGATCCTACTTATTATATTACCATAAAATAACTTAAGGTAGTCTTATATATTATATATAAGGCATCAGTAACCCATAACCTATAATAAGTGTTAAAATAATTAGCACCCTACCCTATGCCTCCCTACCTATGTTATACTGTATGACCTATACCATTAATTATATCAGTATTAATATTATGGAACTAATGCTATACGGTAACATAGGTGAGAGTGTTATAATCTCCTGTGGGTATGTAGGCTATTAGAAAATTTTCTACATGTGACTATATTATAGATTATACATAATATCATAAATTATAGTTTTTTTTCCTACCCCTATATTATTCTAATATTTAATTCCTAAAAGAAAATAAAGTATCATTCATCGTTACATATCGTAACGTACTTTTTCATCATAAATACCGTTCATGCTTGCATATCTTAAAATCATAAAACATCATCCTACTATAAGATATGTAAAGAGGTACTTACTTGGAAGCGGCAAGAAGAGGGCTTGATGTGTGTGTAGTGAGATGGTTACTGCTCTGATACCAACCTGTAACGCCCGCTTTTTTTTTCTTTCATAAGCGGCGTTACGTTAACATGCTTAGGGCATGTAGACATCATAAGGCAGCGAAATAACTTTAACTTATACATGCCCTGTTACCATTCTTAACTTAATGACATAGGAACCTTAGCATATTAACTTTGAACTTAAGCATCATATCATATCATGTCATACGTAACGTCATATCATAAGGTTCCATAGGTCATTATTCAGACATATAAGTAACCAAGGTGAAGTTCTAACATAAACAGTAAACATAGAGTTTCTTGGGCCAAGTCACTACTACACACATGCGTTCTTGCCCTCCTGCTGCTTCCATCATTGTCCCCTTGAATGATCTGCGGTATAAGGAAATAAGACTATAAGCACACATGCTTAGTAAGACTCTTTCCTACTCACAAAACCATTCATCATTCATCATCTCATAATGAGAACATGAAAACATTAACATACTTGGTGCTCTACTTAGGACATAACATCTTAAATCACTTATCGTATACATAGCATGGCATGAACAAAAACATAGTAGCATTCTAAGCATGGCATAATACTTGGCATGAACATAAACATAGTAGCATTCTAAGCATGGCATAACACTTGGCATGAACATAAACATAGTAGCATTCTAAGCATGGCATAATACTTGGCATGAACATAAACATAGTAGCATTCTAAGCATGGCATAATACTTGACACAAACATAAACATAATGAACATTCTTCCTATCATAACATATGAGCATCTTCTTAACATTATCATGGCATAGATCATTTGTTCTCATGCATATTTCTTAACATGAAGCGTAAGCATAAAATCTTATCATCATAGCATAATGCATAACATGAATGGAGGCATGAGTGGAATGCATATACATATATGGATGCTTAGTTTAAAATCATACTTTTCATGAACATACTTTTCATAAACATACTTTTTCATAATGAATGCATGGGCAATGCATATATATCATAAGGATGCTTAATCTTTAAAAACATACTTTTCATTTCTTAAACATAATCATCATAACATCATTTGGGGTCCCCGGCTTGTACCACATACATACATCATAGCGCGCATCCCTAGCAAGTCCGAGGTCGCGGCCCCAACCTACTAGGGTACGGACAGCATAATCGGTAGTCCCCGAACCGAGGCGCTTCTTAAGGAGCCCATCCCTGTTGCACAGCTTCGGTAGTGCCAGAACCGTGGACAGCTTCGGTAGTCCAAAACCGGGGCGTTCTTAAGGTTCCCATCCCTTGGACCCATACTTCGGTCCGGTACAAGCCCATACATAAAGTAAAATACTTTTCATGTTTCATCATTCATAAGACACTCATGGCATATTTATCATAGCATAACTTGTTACGGCTCGGCCCGTCTACCGGTCCTCTCGACCGTCGTACCGTCGACCATCGACCGTGCCGTTTAGCATATTTATGCCTTAAAAGGCATAAGCATCATCTTTCATTCATCATACTTGCCATTCATCATCTTCATTCTTAGACATGGTGTTTGTACACATCATTCATAGAGCATGGCATACATTCGTATACATGACATATCATTCATAACATGGCATATCATTCATAACCATGGCATATCATTCATAAACATGACATAACATTCGTAAACATGGCATATCATTCATAAACATGGCATATCATTCATAAGCATGACATATCATTCATAACATAGCATATCATTCATAAACATGACATATCATGCATAACCATGGCATATCATTCATAAACATGGCATATCATTCATAAACATGACGTATCATTCGTAAACGTGGCATATCATTCATAAACATAAATCACATCTTACCATAGGGCCATTGGGACCCTTACTTGAAATAAATCTTAACTTTTACCCTATTAACCCTTATATGGCCGAAACTTGTGGAGTCCCAAGGCCATGTGAAAATTCACATAATCACCATCCATCATCCTTATATCATGGCAACACATAAACATATGTTGAAGTTAAAGACTCAACCCCAATCCTTGGGTCCTTGGGGTTGGCCGAACCATATGGGGCCTCTAGGGTACCCCAAAAATTCCCAAAATTTATACTTAACCTCTACACATCATGAGGGAACATTAAATGACATTATACAGATTTTTATCATAATTATAGACCTTTGAAACATGATGGCCGAATCTCTTGAACTTAAGGTTCTGGGTTTTGCTTCTTTCATGTTGGCCGAAACCCTAGGGTGTCCTAGCGTACTCCAAAAATTCCCAAAAATTATAATTAACTTCTAAAAATCATAAGGGAACATTAAATAACATTATCATGATTTTTAACATATTTCTAGACATTTAAAACATGGTGGCCGAAACCCTTGAACTTAAGGTTCTGGGTTTAGCTTCTTTCATGTTGGCCGAAACTCTAGGGTGTCCTAGAGTACTAAAAAAATTCCCAAAAATTATACTTAACTTATAAACATCATAAGGGAACATTAAATAACATTATCATGATTTTTAACATATTTCTAGACATTTAAAACATGGTGGCCGAAACCCTTGAACTTAAGGTTCTGGGTTTTGCTTCTTTCATGTTGGCCGAAACTCTAGGGTGTCCTAGAGTACTCCAAAAATTCTCAAAAATTATACTTAACTTATAAACATCATAAGGGAACATTAAATAACATTATCATGATTTTTAACATATTTCTAGACATTTAAAACATAGTGGCCGAAACCCTTGAACTTAAGGTTCTGGGTTTTGCTTCTTTCATGTTGGCCGAAACTCTAGGGTGTCCTAGAGTACTCCAAAAATTCCCAAAAATTATACTTAACTTCTAAACATCATAAGGGAACATTAAATAACATTATCATGATTTTTATCATATTTATAGGCCTTTAAATCATAGTGGCCGAAACCTTTGAACATAGGAACCTTGATTTTGTTTCCTTTCAACATTAAATCCGAAAACTAACCCATATATCATGCTAAAAATCATGGAAATCATAGGTAACTATTATAGCACAGGTGAGTGAGTCTTACCTTGGGGTTTCTAAATTTTTAGACCTTGGATGGAGAGAAGGAATAAGACTTGATGTCTCTTGACTACACCTAGTCCTTGGATCCTTGTAAGAACTTTAGATCTTGGGAGATGGAGCCTTGGTGGAAACTTTTCCAAGGGGAACTCTTCCTTAGAATTTCGGCTAGAATGAGGAGGGAGGAGGGGAGCAAATGCACTTGATGGTGAAGAGAAGTAACCCCCCAGACCCCCTCTTTATAGCTCCTTTAAAGAGGCAAATGAAGAGTCTCTCCATGACCCTTCATCTCCTTCTACTTCTTAACCAACCTCCACTTCATTTACTCATAAGTATTCCTTGCTAGGTGAGTTGGTTAAAGCATTCATGGTTGTACAAGAGGTCCAAGGTTCAATCCTTGGCCCATGCACCTTTATTTTTATTTTATTTTTCATTTTATTTAAACCTTTTCCTCTAATTTTCGAAAGTTCCCTTTTATTTCGAAAATTCTCCAAAAATCACCCATAATTATGCTAATATTCCTAAATAAAATTCTTTTATATTTATATTAATTTTACCTAATTTATATTAATTTTACCTAATTAATCCCCATTTTTGGAGCCCATTTAAAGCTCATTAGTACCTAATTTCTCCATTAAAATAGAAAAATTAGGCTAAGACTTACCCATAATCATGCTAATATGCCTAATTAAATCCTATTTATATTTATACTAATTATTACCAAAATCCACCTATAATCATGGTACTAAAAAGCCCACATAAAGCCGATTAGTACTTAGTTTTCTCAATTTAAATGAGAAAACATGGATTTTCTAAGCCAAAGTTCTCCTTAATATTTCTAGGTCCCTTGGAAAATTATTTAAACATGCTTAATATTTTAAGAAAATATTAAGAGAATTTTTCGGGTCATTACAAGGGTTGGGTGAGATGATAGTACGTTAGGAAAGCTTAGTCTAGGAAGTCAGGAAGGGTAAGGAGTACCCGACCTAGTCGACCTAGCTAAGTGGAACTAGCGGAAGCTACCTCGCCATATCCTAGACTAGTTAGAACAATGTTTTTCAAAGAGTAAATTAAATGTATTCTTTCTTTAAAAGGATTTGTCTAAGGAAAGGGTTGATGATCCAATAAGGCTACGGTCAAAGAAAGCCTTTGTGCCTCGCCAAGACCTGGAAACTGATTATTGAAAATTACTTTTATGCTACTAATTGATTAAACTCGAATCTAACTCAAGGTCGAGCAATCTATAAAATTGAGAAAAATTATTCAAGCATCTCACAACACCCATAAGGCAACCATGCCTGCTTGTACTACAACACATAGAATGGGTTAGATGTTAAGGAGTAATTAATTGACAAATGCCTTTGAAAATATTTTTCAAAATCATTAGGATATTGTCTTAACAATCTATTTTCAAAATAATATTTAAACATAATAATGTTTTAATGAATTTCATGCTTGATTGGGTGTTTACATATAAATACATATTTCAAAAATTATATATCTTTTCGAAAATTGTTTTACCTACACTTAGACACAAACCTTCTAGGTCAACACTAAAGTCCCTTAAGACACTTAGGAAGAGGTCCTTGTAGTTAACAAGGGTAGCCAAAAGGTATCAGGTTCAGGGGGAGTCTTTATTTTTGCAGATTTTTAGTTTTAGAAAACTATTTTTCAAAAATTTTCTTTTCAAAAATTCATATCTTTCAAAAATGGTTTACGCTTTAAAAAAAATTATTATCATTTCAAAATGTATTTCAAAAAATATTTTTCAAAAACCTATTATGTCATTCAAAATATTTTTCAAAAATTATTTCTTTGAAAGTTATTATATTCTTTCAAAAATATTTTTCAACAATTGTTTTAATTGCTCTTATGATTTAGAGAAACTCTAAAGACACAAGGAAGATTTCTTAATGTTCTACAAGAATTCCTAAGATTGTGTCAGATTTAAGGGGAGTGCAAGTCATTAATGTATTATTCATGATTATTTCAAAATGTTTCTTAAATGTTTTAAATTCATTCCATTTGAATCCAACCCTAAGACTTAGAGGAAGATCAACTTGTAGTTAACAAGCTTCCTAGAACTGTGTTAGGTTTAAGAGAAGATTCAAATTAAAAGAAACATTAGATTTCAAAAAAGAAAAAAATACTGTATTTTCAAACACTATCTTTTAAAAAAATACTTTATTTTTAAAAATACAATATTCTCATTTTTTCAAAAAGAATTATATTGAAAACCTTTTGTTTCTTGAATATTTTTGAAAATGCTTTATCATGAGTTTGGAAAAATTTCCAAGACACTTTGGAAAATTTTCCTTGTAGTTAATAAGGTTTCTTAGGATTATGTCAGACTGGAAAAAAAACCAAATCTAGAAAATTATTATTTTTCAAAACAAACATACATTGAAAATATTCATTTTTGGAAAATCCCTAAGACACATAGGAATGTTCATGTGGTCAACAAGATTTCTAGGATTGTGTCAGACTTAGTAAATTCATATATATTTTTTTAAAAAATCACATATTGTTGGTGCAATGTTATTTAAAGTACTTAGTGCCTTTTAGAATATTTTCTAAAACAAGTACTTATTTTTTGTTTAAAGGGGGAAGAGCTTTGAAAATCATTTCTTTAAAAAAATATATATCTTAAGTATTTTCAAAAAGGGGGAGAATGATTATTTTAAAAGGGGGAGAAAGACTTAAGTTAGATTTTTTTTGAAAATCTTATTGTAGGTGCTAAATTTTTATCCGTTATTTCCTTTTGATGTGTGACACAGGGGGAGAGAGGCTTAAGTTAGTTTTTTCGATTTCTCCCAAGTGTTAAACCTTGAACCCTTAGACCTAACCTAACATAAGACATTGTCAAACATCAAAAAGAGGGAGATTGTTGGTGTATGTGCATTAGTTATGCATAGTCAACCTCTAATGTTTCGATATTTGACAATATAAGGTGTAGTCAAAGTGATCAAGGGTTAAACCAAACATGACCATATGTTTGGTAGGGTAAACCCAAGTTTGATCAGTTTGACAAAGGGTTACGCTAAATAGGATATGATGTTTGGCAGAATGAATAGAACCCAGGGTTGGTCAGTTTGACCAAGAGATTAAACCGAATCGGACTTAAGGTCTGTTATATTTACCTGAAAGTTGGAGGAAGTCTAATCAGGATTAAGATCACTAGCAAAGAAGTGATTATGGTGAAAGAAATCATAGTGAGTGAAGCTAGGTTGAAAGAAACACTAATGAGTGAAGCTGGATCCTAGTGAGTGAAGCTAGGTGGAAGAAATCCTAGTGAGTGAAGCTAGGTGGACTAAATCCTGGTGAGTGAAGCAGGGTCCTTGTGAGTGATGCTTGGTGGACTTAGTCCTGGTGAGTGAAGCTGGGCGCGAAGTCTTGGTCCAAGGGACTGAGTACTAAGTCTTGGTCAGGGATCGGGCAACGGAGTCTTAGTCGAACGTGGATTGCGGACAGAAATAGAGACGGGTCGAGGTCAGACGTCTCGATATCTGAGTTCTCAGAGGTCGAGCAAAAGTCCAGCCGGAGGTATCGGTTGGCAAAAGCTTTAGTCGATAGGGAATCATGGACAAAAGTAGAGATGGGTCAAGGTCAGACATCTCGAGATTCGAGTTCTCGGACGCTAAGCAAAAGACAAACCGGAGGTCCCGGTTGGCAAAAGATAACTTCTTCATGCTGGAGTAGGTGAGGACGCGATCCACGAGAAAGGTAACATTAGGTGTTGGTTCAACCTAGGGTTTTGGGTGAAATCGAAAGTCAGAACCTATAAATTAAGTCTAAGATTATTTGCTTTGTTTGTGTGTTTTGTTGTTTTATAGGTACCTAGTATTGGAGGCAAGAAAGGAGAGCATAATATAAAACAAACAAGCCTGGGAAAAGGGTTTCCCAGGCGCCTGAATGAAGTCAGGCGCCTGGTAACCTAGGCACCCTATATGTATCAGGCGCCTGGGAAAGCCTGCGACGGATCACATCAACAGGTCAACTTTTGACCATGTGGCAGGCGCCTGAGTGCTATCAGGCGCCTGTGAAGGGATGTTTTTCCCTGCGTCGAGTTAGCAGCTGTGGATCAGGTTTGACTACAACGTGGAAGGCGCCCAGAATAGGCTATATAAAGGGGTTCGACCCCTCACTTGAGAACAACACTTTCTAAATCTGAAACAACATTCTGTGTGAAGAAATCACACTCAAGTCGAAGCTCTGCGACCAAGGAGGCTCCAGGAGGAGGTGCCCTACACTTCGAACTTCTAGATTAGCTGGATCTTCAATTTTCCGTTGGTTTTCTTTTAATTTACAAAGCTATACTTGTTTTATTATTATTTCTTTGTTTGTAATTCAAACTGTAAGACGGGTTTCTCCGCCTCTGGAAAGTCTGGAAAGGAAACCACTAGTGGACTCAGGCTAAGTACTTATGTCTTGGATGCACTGACCCTGGGGGATTGGTCACAAAGTAAATCCTGCGAGTCTTTATTGTGTCTTTCTTTACTTTAGTTTATATTTCCACTGCGTACTAACTACGCCCGCCCTTCCTCAGCCTTACGGTGTAGGCGGAAGGCGGCGTTACGCTAACATACATATACGCATATGAATATCTTAATGCAGCGGAAAACATTTAAAACTTTATACATATGCGTTTAACCCATGCAACTAATACTTGAATCATGTATACATGCCTTAACTATCATATTTAAACATGGTGTCATGATAACTTAGCATATTGACATCATACGTAGCATCATGATATAAAAATCACATAAGTCATCCATAAGCATCATAAGTAGCAAGTGTATTTTTTTAGACAAAACCAACATAAGTATAGCATGAGACTTAAGAGGACAATGCAAAATATAGGACATGTGACAAAGTATAAATATTAAAAGCTTTTTCTTTTTCTTGTGTCATGTCACTGCCACACACACACTCTTGCCCTTCCTGCTGCTTCCCTTAATATCCTCTTGCTTGATCTCCGGTATAAGAAAGTAAAACTCTAAGCACATAGGCTTAGTAAGACCCTTTCCTACTCACTAAAACCATACATCGCATAACGTAAACTTATAACATTCTTAACATATAGAAGTTCTTGATACAAAACATAGGCATACAAAATACTTAACATGGCATGGTTCTTAACATAAAACATAAGAATATGAAACATTTAACATGGCATGGTTCTTAACATGAAACATAAACATATGAAATACTTAACATGACATGGTTCTTGTCATAATCATAAACATATGAAGTACTTAACATGGCATAGTTCTTGTCATAGACATAAACATATAAAATACTTAACATGGAGTAGATGCATAACATGAATGGATGCATGAGTCAAATGTATATAACATAAGGATGCTTATTTAAAAACCATAATTATAAATACTTAAACATAATCATAACATCATTGGGGTCCCCGACTTGTACCACATACACACATCATATGCGTGCATCCCTAAGTAAATATAAGGTAGCTAGTTTCGACCTACTAGGGTAGGAACAGCTACGGTAGTTCCAGAACCGAGGCGTTCTTAAGGTGCCTATCCCTGTTGGACAGCTACGGTAGTCCCAGAACCGTGGACATCTACGGTAGTCCAGAACCGAGGCGTTCTTAAGGTGCCCATCCCTTGGACCCTTACTTCGGTCCGGTACAAGCTCATTCATAAAGTAAAATAACTTCACATGCTTCATCATTCATAGAACATACATAGCATAGTTAAAGACATGAACATAATCTTGTTACATGAAGCATGACATAAAGCTTACTTGGCATTTCATCATTCATACTAAATACATAACATCATTATGCCTTCGTCATTCATACTTAATACATAACATCATTATGCCTTTAAGGCATAAACATTATCTTCATTCATCATCTTCATTCATAAGATATGACATACATACATAATTATGCCTTAAGGCATAAACATCATCTTAGTTCATAAAGCTTGCATGATCATGGTACATAAGGTAAGCATGTATTTCATACATAGTACATGTCACCTAGCATACATAATCATAGTATCTACCATAAGCATGCATGGGTAGGATTCATATGAACATGATACATACTACCTAGGTTCATGGCATTCAACCTAGAACATGCATAGGTCTACTTAACCATATATCTATCATCGGCGTTTAACTTAAAATATGCATCATTCTACACAAACATGAGACCTTCTTCATAACACATGTGTTCATGGTATAGAACTTAAAACATTCATAAATGGAACCTACTAAACATGACATCTAATATAAACATACAAAAATCATGAAGCATAGCACTTAAGGTTAGGGTTTTAGGTAACATAAAATTCATACCACATGCTTGAACCTATATATACATCATAATAATCCATAAATGAGTATTCTTGAAACCCTAACTCAACCTAAACCCCAATTGGGGTGCTTGGCCGAAAGTTGGAAGGAGAGGGATCCTATTATCCAAGTAACATATAAGATACCATAAGTGAAGAAAACTAATACATTACATACAATGCCATAGGAAGCCATTAGAACCCTTGATTGGATCAAACCCTAAGTCCTAGCCCTAAATCATGCCTTGGCTGAAACCCTAGAAGGGTAATAAGTCCATGGAAAAATTCATATAATTCAAAATTTCTATCCATTATATCATAGGGAACCATAATAAACATGCATGGAGGGTTGGATTTAATTCTAACCATGGAACATGGTTGGTGGCCGAAAACCCTAGAGGGCCTTAGGGTACTACCAAAATTTCTCCAAATCATAATTTATACTTTACTTATCATGAGGAAATATTAGGAAACATAAGTGGGGTTTTAACATCATCTTAGCCCCAAAACATGCTTTGGCCGAAAGTTAAAGAATCCCCAATCCATAGTTTTCTCAATACAAATCCCAAACAATCATCTTAAATCATGATAAACCCATAAACTAGTATACCATAGGTGAGGGAGTCTTACCTTTCTTTATCTTAGTTATAAACCTTGAAGATAGAACCAAAAGAAAACCTTCTTGACCCTAGAACTCTCCCTAGCCCTTGTAACCTTGTAGGAAGCCTTGGATCTACAAGATGGAGTCTTCTTGTGAAGCATTTCCAAGGGAAGAGCCCCTTGTGGGTTTCAGCTAGAAGGAGAAAGAAGAGGGAGAGGAGAAGCCTTGGTGGAAGAAGAAAAGAGAAAACAAATAACTTAAGTGTCAAGTTACCTCTTCACTTCTCTTCCCCTCTCTTTTATACTAAGCGAAGGGGGTAAGTGAAGAGGCATGGTGCCTCCTCTCATGGTGACTCTTCACTTCATTTTAGCCTTTAACAACAATCCTTCTCCTTTCCCACTAGCACTCCCTTGCTAGGTGAATTGGTTAGTGCATGCATGATGAGGCTTTGCCTCTACCTTAGGTCTAAGGTTCAATCCTTTGTGCATGCACTTTATTATTATTATTTTTCCTTTTTCTTTTATTTTTGGCAAGGCCCATATAAGGCCCACCATGAGTCATACTAATATTCCTAATTGAAACTCATTTTCTATTTATGTTAAATTCTACCTAAGATCCCCTAATAACCATGGTACTAGAAGGACCTATATAAGGCCCATTGTACTTAGCTTTTTAATTTACATAAGAGATCTTGCTACGATTTATGCTAGCATTCATATGTTATTCAAGAATTCATATAGGCATGATCAATATTTTAAAGAAAAATATTGAGAGGATTTTACGGGTCGTTACACTAACTCTGATAGAAAGACAAATAAACAATGAAGTTTTCCGATGAAAATTTCAAGTCAATATTCACCCCCACCCCCCTCTCTATCGACCGACACCGATCCTACAAAATCTACTCTACTAAGCACATTCCTAGCTGAATATAATCTAAATAAACTGAAACAAAGCATGATCTAGTATAAACCATAGTCAGTCAAGATAGCAATTAAACTACATCCAAGTATACCATAATCAGCACAAGTCAGACCAAGGCAAACAACCTAGTTAAAAGAGTCAGGTGAATCAAAATACTAGAATCTAAAAGGAGGGGCCTGGGCGCTAGGACTGAAGTAGCTGTATAAGCTCGGCGTGTCGCTCTGCTGCTGTCTGGGCCATCTCTAAATATCGGGTGATTGATGTTAGTGATATGAGAGAAATGTCCTAAGGCAATCGCCTTATGATTGTAATCATTTATTTTAATAAATGAATATTCACTATTTGAGTATACATGTTTATATATTTGATTGAGATCTTAAACTCATTTACTGAATGTCCGCAATATAATTCACAACATGAGAGAATTTGTGATAAATTCACAACTAATGATTATCTCTACATGTGCAATTGTGAAGTATTGAAATTGTCCCTAGTTGATGAATTGATAAATACGGACACTATCAATTCTGTTGAGACTAGCATGAGTTATTCTCTAATCAGCTGATTCTCACTGGCTGGTGACATTGGGATGTCCGGAGATTAACATGAATGCTAGTTAAGGGAACTAGTTCATTGGAGTGACTGGCTGTAAAACTTCATATGGTAGTCTACATATAGATATGTCAATGAAGTTCTTACTGCAGCTTAAGTGCGATGTTCCTTTGACTTGCGGTGTTCAAGTCATCTTGGTCATGGAGACCTATACTTTGACATCTTAAGCAATCATCTCCAAGGAGGTGTGGACCCAGGATGATTGGGTATAAGCCGAAGTGCCCGAAGATGTTTGAACAACCTACAAAGGATTCACCACTCCTTGCGAGGAGATGTATACCCAAGGCCTATCGTCGGATTGTTACTCGAAGCCTCTGGCCAGAGCATGACATGTTCAGAGTATGAATCTCTTAAATACATGAGAGTAATTAGAATCCGATGGACGAGAAAACGTTACTTGGGCTAGGTGTGGCGTAGTCAGCCTAGTGGGGACTGACACACATGGACCATGTCCTGAACCAAGTGGGTATAAGATGGTGAAGGGAATGGTGCACGATTCATTATAGCTGCTGAAGAGTTTCAGAATTCTTTCTGAGGTCAACCGTTAATCTTTCGATTAATTGGGGATCATGATGTACTACTAGGTGTCACTCATGATCGTTCTATAATTAATTGATTAATTATAGACGGCCAACATAAATCGAAAGCCTATTTAGTCACACGCACTACGAGTAATCCGAGAGATTTAAAACGAGTTGAAAATTGGATTTTTCAATCAAGAGAGATTAGGTTTGGTTGAGCCAAACGATAAGTCGAATCTGAATTTTTCAGAGACGCATCGGAAGCGTAAAATGGCTAAGTCTTTTGAAGACTTAATAGATGAATTAAATGAGTTTAATTCATTGGAGCGTGGCTTGGATGGGCCGGCCAAAGAGGGTCTCCACCCTCTTTGCTTGGCCGGCCACAACAAAGGGAGAGAACCAAGTGTTTGGTTCAATTTATAAAATAAACCAATTGTGAGGTTTGTTTTATAAAATTATGGATGATATAAATTTTTATATAATAAACCAAGGTTTGGTTTATTTTTCATGGAAATTAAAATGAACCACGGATTGATTTATTTTATTTTATAAAATCAATCATGGATTGATTTACCATGATAAGAAAATTTATTCCATAAGAAAAAAGGAGACTTGGTCGGTTTTTATCATGAATTAAAAAAATGATAAAACTTGGCATGATGGAATAAGTCATAGAAAATTTATTCCATAAGAAAAAGGAGACTTGGCGGTTGAGAGGCCACTATATAAAGGACCCAAGGCAAGGCTTGAAAATCAATTGAAGTATTCTTGCTTGGGCTCTCTCCCTCTCCTCCCTTCTTCCTCTTGGCCGGCCACAAGCTTCTTCTCCCTTCTTCATGTCGTGAGCACAAGGGGAAGCACCAAGGCGACGATGTTCTTCCGTTGGGACGATCTTCCTCTCCGGCCATTATCACCTTGGGATTGGGCGCAAGTCATTTTCCGCCTTCTCGCCAAAATTGTGATTCCGGCCAACCTTGGTAGTGAGTTTTTCCGATGTGATTACTTCTCTCTTGGTTTTCTTGTCACGTTCTCGAAGAATCTAGTAGTTCTCGAGAACACGAAACTTGTGGCTTTGCGAAGTCATCCCGAAGATACTCGGCGTGGACGCGAATAGAGGCGGAGCTTCTGAGGGACGCTTACGGTTGGATCTCGTCCCTTCCTTCGAGTTACGCGAGGTAATACGTAAATTAATTTACGTTTTTGGAAAAAAAAATTTAAATATATGATCATGTCTACACAAGATAAAGTTGCATGCTTAGATGTGTGGTTAAATAATTTGAGAAATTATTTATGCTAAACCTTCCGCTGCACGTAATTAATTTTAAAATTATGAACCCGCATCCATGTCAACATGCACCCGGACCCAACAATTGACTCCTCTCGAAACGTCTAGATCTGGGTCCCAAGACGGTGAACCTTTGTCTCAAGGAGAGTTAGTCTCTGATCTGTCAATAGCGGAGGTGGCGGTGGTGGATCCTGCTGAGGTGGATCCTCCTCTAATGCAGCCACGATCTCCGCAAGTGGGACGTCCTCATCCTCCTGATCATCAACTGGTCCCGCTCCCCTACATCACTTCCAGGCCAGGACTCCGTCATTATTAGCCTCTAACCTAGCTAAGGAAAAATTTCTAAATCCTATTTCGTTGCGTTCGGTTATCCGGGTGACCTGACCCCTAAGGACATCGCATCCATAGCATACAAATTTCAAAGTCAGAAGGTGGAAATATGGAGTGCGCACTCTCCTGTGGGTAGAGATGCTAGACATATAAGTGATGGCATGAAAGATAAGAAGTCCTATGACTATATCCAGATGATGAATAAAAGCATACATCAAGAAAGTGTGGAAGGGCCTCATCAGAGCAATATCCCTAGTGGTGATTGGTAGAACACAATGAAGAAGAACTCGATAAAGAGCGTAGTGCTGGGGCTGAAGTTGCATGGAGTTGAAAGTGGAGATGGTGGAGTCTCTCTCACCCTTAAAGAAGTAAGTAAAAAGGGTGTCTAGGGTAATGTGGTAGTAAGGATCAGCAAGTGGAGCATACTTTTGGGGCAATCGACCCAAGGATGATCGGGAAAATCACGGTTTTGATGTGTGTGTCAACATGGTTTAAGGTTAGGGTGTTATCTTGTTATTTGATATGTGTGATTGAGTTTGCAGGACTTGGAGAATCACACATGGAGGAATATCCGAGGGACGAGAGACGAGGGAAGAGGACTCCAAGCGCAAGCCGGGAAGTGGACTTCTAAGGGCACACGTGAAGGGTGGCATGGAGGCAAGCCAAGGGAAGGCTTGTGTTCGCATCCGAGTGACGATAGCTAGTGGAAGAAGACTTCAAGGTGCGAGCCAAGGGAGTGTACTTGAAGGCACGCGTGAAGGAGGGTCAAGGAAGGTCTTTGGAGTGAGGAAGAGAGATTGTATAGGCTGGGCAGTCGACTGGTGGAAAGGCAGTCGACTGCCAGCCAATTCTCAAACTCACAGAATGTTTGAGACCCTAGACCAGTCGTCTACCCCAGGGGCAGTCGACTGATACTCCCGAAAACTAGTCGTTGGGTTAGCCATTGGCTAGCAATTAAGGCTAGACTAGTCGACTGATGTCGGGCTGGACAACTCGTGGAGTTATCCTTTACTCTTATTTAAAGGGTGACTTTTGGGCATGAGGAAGGTACGGTCCTTGAGGAATTCTGTAAAATAAATGGATATAATCACGAATTTTCCTGTCCTAGAACCCCCCCCCCCCCCCAACAAAATGGGATAGTAGAAAGAAAAAAATAGAACCCTTTAGGAAGCCACTAGGACCATGCTCAATGAATTTAACCTAGCTAACCAATTTTGGGCAGAAGCAATAAGTACGGCTTGCTATATCCAAAATAGGGTCCTAATCAACAAAAGACATAATAAAACACCTTATGAATTATATTATCATAGACTACCCAACCTACACTACCTAAGTGTCTCTGGGTGCAAAGTCCATATCTGGAACACCAAGGACTACCTAAGTAAGTTTCAATCCAAGTCAACCCCAGGGGACTTCCTAGTATATTCAACAACTAGTAGGGCATATAGGGTTTACAATAAACAAACTAATAAAATTGAAGAAACAACTAACTTAATCTTTGATGAGGAAACTAATCCAAAATCTGATAACCAAAACTTGAACCAATCAAATATTGATCAGGAAGATAATGAACAAACAATTGAACCATCAATTGAACCACTAATTGAACCTCTAAATGAACTAACTCTTGAATCAACTACTGCGTCAACTGAACCAATAACTGAACCAACCGAAGTAGTTGAATAGAACACTGAACCGAACCGTCCAGCCAGACCTAAGGATGAACCAAGTTCAAGAAGAACCATGAAACGCAGACTCATGCACCCTTCTGATCAAATTGTGGGTGATCCAACCTTAGGAGTCAAAACTAGGTCTTCCTATAGAAATCTTAGCCAGATAGCACTAATTTCAAAAATTAAACCTAAGACTATAGAGGAAGCCCTACCTGATCCTGATTGGATCATAGCTATGCAAGAGGAGTTATCCCAATTTGAAAAAAAACCAAGTCTGGGAAATAGTACCTAAACCTGAGGGCAAGTCTATTATTGATACTAAGTGGGTTTTTAGGAATAAACTAAATGACCAAGGGGAAATAGTTAGAAATAAAGCCCGCTTAATAGCTAAATGGTTCAGTCAAGTCGAAGAATTAGACTATGATGAAACCTATGCCCCAGTAGCCAGATTTGAGTCAATTAGAATGATGTTAGCATTTGTAGCCCATAGAGGGTTCAAGCTATACCAAATGGACGTTAAGTCTGCCTTTTTAAATAGGATCATCAAAGAAGAAGTCTATGTAGGATAACCCCCAGGATTTGAGGACCTTGAAAAACCTGACTACATTTTCAAACTTAGAAAGGCACTTTATGGATTAAAAAAAGCACCAATGGCATGGTATGAACGCCTATCAACTTACCTTATTTCTAAGAAATTTAACCAAGGGCAAATTGACTCCACCCTTTTTGTTAAAAACTTAGAAAAAGACATTTTCATTCCCCAAATCTATGTTGATGACATAATTTTCGGATCCACCAACTCAAACATTCTAAAGGAATTTGTAAAAATAATTGAAAATGGATTTGAAATGAGCTTAGTTGGTGAGCTCAATTTCTCCTTAGGATTGCAAATTAAGCAAACTAGAGATGGTAATTATGTTCACCAATCCAAGTATGCTAAAGAGTTAATAAAAAAATTTAAAATGAATAACTCCAAATGCATAAGTACCCCTATGACCACAAATGTCAAAATTGATAATGACCCTGAAGGTAAGCCTGTAAATCTTAAGTTATACCGAAGTATGATTGCAAGTCTACTTTACCTTACAGCTAGTAGACCTGACATCCTATTCTCTGTAGGAATGTCTGCTAGGTACCAAACTTGTGCTAAGGAATCCCACTTAGCAGCCTTAAAAAGAGTACATAGGTACATTAAGAATACCCTAAATGTAGATATTTGGTATCCTAGAACTTCCACTTTTGAATTATTAGGATATTCTGATTCTGACTATGCTAGTTGCAAATTAGATTGAAAAAGTATAAGTGGAAGTTGTCAGTTATTAGGACATAGTCTAGTCAGCTGGTGCAGTAGAAAGTAACACTACGTAGTATTGTCTACAACAGAAGCAGAATATGTTGTATTAGAAGAGTGTGTGGCACAACACTTATGGATGATGCACACTCTTAAGGACTTCCAGTATGACTTCACCCAAACCCAAGTCTATATTGATAATATTAGTTCAATCAACCTGACTTAGAACCCAATTCAACACTCCAAAACAAATCATATATAAGTTAAACATTATTTCGTAAGGGATCATGTAGCCAGGGGTGAAATAGTCCTTAAGCATGTGGACTCAAAGTCAAACTTAGTTGATATTTTTACCAAACCCTTATCTGAGTCTGAGTTTTTCTCACTAAGAAGGCAATTAGGGTTATGCATAGTAAAATAAGATTGCTCTATATTTTTTCCAAAAATAAATTATTTTACATTCTTATCTGTTAATTAATCTTTTGTGAAAAAATCATTTCTTTTATCAAAGTCTTGAAATTTAAAATGATTTTCCGACTTAGTTTTTTTGTCAAAAAATTTACCCCCTTCAAAACTAGGGTTTTTTTGCAAATGGACTTAGCTTAGGCCCTAACCCTAGAACTGCATGCACCTATAGATCTAGAAGCCAGTATCTCACAAGCACCTTAGGGTATTTTTGATTGATAACCTAGACTGGGTTGAGATGCTTAGGTCTATGCCTTGATTCAAGATGCTTTAAGTCAGTTCATCTGCAGTAATTGGGGTAATAAATACCAATTGAATAGCAATCAGGTTAAGTGTCATGCTTAGAAAATCTAACTTGATCAAAACACTTAACTTGACTAACCCTAGCGAAAGCTACTGTTTATAACAGTTAGTAAGTAGCTAACTAGGTTAGACATGACCCGAACAAGAACTGTTTAATTTGGTTTGGTCTAGTTTATGCTTAAACTTATTAGAGTTGGTTCAATACAGAACTTCATTTTTTTGCTCTAATTTTTTTGCTATAATTAGTATCATTTTTTTATATATGGCAAAGGGGGAGAGAAAGGAAAGGATAAATTTTTCAAATTATAAATTTTTCAAAATTTTCAAATTTTATCTCTTTTTCAAAAAGTAAAGTAAATAACTAAAGTGCCTCAAAGTACTTAACTGGTTCTAAGTGAAAATATGTTTTCAGAAGTATTTTTGGAGCACGAAGTATTTTCAAGAAAAGTTTCTAAGTATGAAAAACTTGAAAACCATTTTGAAAATTTTTCTATGTAGAAAAACTTGAAAATCATTTTGAAAATTTTTCTAAGTATGAAAAGACTTGAAAAACATTTTGGGAAAATTTTCTTGCGAAAACCTTTTTGGAAAATTTTCTAAGTATAAAAAGACTTAAAAAACTTTTTGGGAAAATTTTCTTGCGAAAACCTTTTTGGAAAATTTTCTAACTATGAAAAGACTTGAAAAACTTTTTGGGAAATTTTTTTTCCGAAAACCTTTTTGGAAAATTTTCTAAGTATGAAAAGGCTTGAAAAACTTTTTGGGAAAATTTTTTTTTGAAAACTTTTTGGAAAATTTTCTAAGTGTGAGGAAATTTTTTTGAAAATTTTCTAAGTATAGAAAGCTTAAAATTTTTTTAAGCACTAAGTCAAAATCTAAAGCAGTTAGAAGGTTTACAAAAACCTACATATCTTTGAAAAACTCAGGGGGAGAATATTCGTTTCAGGGGGAGAACATTGAATTTTTTTTTCAACTTCTTTACTTGTTATCATTTTAACTTAACTTTTTGAATTGTGTTGCCATAAATCAAAAAGGGGAAGATTGTTGGTGCAGGAAGCACCAAAGTCAAACCTGTGTTTTGATAATGGCAAAAGGTTTAGAAGTTAAGGTGTTAATGTGATCTAACAAGCTTACTAAGTGTGCAGGAAAAGTCCTAGGTACACTAGGCAAGAAGTCCTGGCAAAGGGCTGGGAAAGAAGTCCGGGTCAAGGACTGGGCAAGAAGACCTGACCGGAAGTTGGGCAAAGAAGTCCTGGTCGAGGACTGGGCAAGAAGTCCTGGAAAAAGGTTGGGCAACGAAGACCTGACCGGAAGTTGGGCAAGAATTCTTGGTCGCGGACTAGGCACGAAGACCTGATCAGGAGGATTGGGCAAAAGTCCAACCGGAGGAGCTGGTTATCAAAAGCTAAACTCTCCTGAGAGGAGTAGGTGAGGACCCGTTCCCCGTGCGAGGGAACAGTAGGCGTCGGTTCGACCTAGGGTTCCATTTGGGAAACCCAAAGTCAAAACCAAGACAACTTAGGCTGTAAATAATGGCTAACATATTTTGCTTCTTGTGTTTTGGAACTAACCTTGGTTGCAGGGAACGAAGGAACGTGTTTCTGCAGCTGAGGCGCCTCACGAGGGCTAGGAACCCAGATGGATACGGGTGCCACAGGACAAGGCCAAAACAGAACCATCGAAGCAAACTGTCACGAAGCCTCTGGACCAAGTCAGCTCAAGCGCTTGTGTTAACACAGGCGCTCCCATCAGCCTAGGTGCCCCAGTGAAGGGGATAAGCACTGACCGAGCCTGAGGATAGGAGTTTGCACAGGAGAGGCCACGTGTCAGGCACCCCCATCGACACATGCACCTCTATGGCTGCTATAAAAGGGGTTCACCCACAAGGCTTCAAATAACTTCGCTCACAACACTCTAAGCACTTTCGTTCAAGCGCTACGCTCCGACAAGCTCCGACTTCGAGATTCCAGCGGGGACGACGACCCTCTGCTCCTTACTTCGATCCACCTCGGGCGTCGGTAAATTTAATTTACGAAAAGTGTTGTAATTTCAATTCCAATTCGATATTTGTACTTGAAGTTGTAAAAGATTTTTCCCAATATAGAATTGCCCAATGTGAACGGTCAAGTACCATGGGCCTTGGAGTAGGAGCCGACCGCGACTCCGAACCAAGTAAAACCAACTTGTCTTTGCGATTGTTTTGTTATTTTCCGCTCCGTAATTGCTCTAGTTTTCCAAAAAAATTTAGATCTCTATCGATTTTCTCTGATTCGACACTTCAAAGGGCACACGTGAAGGATGACATGGAGGCAAGCTAAGGGAAGGCTTGTGTACGCATCCGAGGGACAATAGCCGGTGGAAGATGTTGGTGCGGGATGCACCTATGTCAAACTTGTGTTTTGATAATGGCAAAGGGTTCAAAAGTTAAGGTGTTATTGTGATCTAACAAGCTTACTAAGTGTGCAGGAAATGTCCTAGGTACACTAGGCTAGAAGTCCTGGCAAAGGGCTGGGCAAGAAGTCCTGGTCAAGGACTGGGCAAGAAGACCTGACCGGAAGTTGGGCAAAGAAGTCCTGGTCGAGGACTGGGCAAGAAGTCCTGGCAAAGGGCTGGGCACCGAAGACCTGACCGGAAGTTAGGCAAGAAGTCCTGGTCGCGGACTGGGCACGAAGACCTGGTCAGGTGGATTGGGCAAAATTTCAACCGAAGGAGCCAGTTGGCAAAAGGTAAACTCTCCTGAGAGGAGTAGGTGAGGATGCGTTCCCCGTACGAGGGAACAGTAGGCGTCGGTTCGACCTAGGGTTCCATTTGGGAAACCCAAAATCTGAACTAAGACAGCTGAGGCTGTAAAGAATGGCTAACATGTTTACTTCTTTTTGTGTTAGAACTAACCTTGGTTGTAAGGATCGAAGGACTGGTCTTCTGTAGCTGAGGTGCCTCAAAGGATTGAGGCGCCTTAATGGGGCTAGGCGCCCGTATGGATACGGGCGCCCCAGTTGAAGGCTAAACCAAAGCAAGTGAAGCAAAACTGCCACAAAGCCTCCGGACATACCCAGCTCAAGCGCCCGGGACCATACGGGCGCCCCCATCTTCTCAGGCGTAAGCGCTGACCGAGCCTGCGGATAAGAGATCGTGCAGGAGAGGCCATGTGTAGGTGCCCTCATCGACACAGGCGCCCCCATGGGTGCTATAAAAGGGGGTTCACCCCCAAGGCTTCGAACAACAATTGCTCTCAACGCTCCAAGCACTTTCGTTCTAGCGCTACATCCCGACAAACTCCGACTTCGAGATTCCAGTGCTGAGGACGACCCTCTGCTCCGAAATTCGATCCACCTCGGGCGTCGGTAATGAAAAGTGTTGCAAGTTTAATTTTCAGCTCTATTTTTGTACTCAATTTGTAAAATTCTTTTTACGACTATAGAATTGCCCAAAGTAAACGGTCAAGGACCGTGGGCCTTGGAATAGGAGCCGACTGTGACTAAGAACCAAGTAAAACCAACTTGTGTTCGCGTTTGTTCTATTATTTTTCACTACGTATATTCTCTAGCTTTCCGAAAAATTTGGTATCGATATTCACCCCCCCCCCTCTATCGATTTCTCCGATCCAACAAGTGGTATCAGAGCGGGTGGCTCAAATTTGGTGCAACCACCAATTTGAGAGTTTTTTTTCGGATTCATGAAATTATTTTAATCTTTTTTTTTCAAATTTTTCTCGTTAATCGAGGTTGGTACAACACCACTCGATCGTTTTTATTTCTATTAATTTTCTTCCGCACTACTAATCCAAGACTAAGACTTGGAACAAGTTTTCTTTGTTTTTCTTTTTCAGAAAATATTAATGGTCATGCAAGAGGGATTCAGCACAGCCAGACCACCGCTTTTCAGTGGAGAAGACTTCTCCTACTGGAAAAGCAGGATGGAAGTCCACCTGAAAACTCAGGTGGACATGTGGATAATTATCCAATCTGGCTTGGAGATTCCCAAGAATGCAGAAGGAGTGACACAACACTACTCTGAATGAGGCGCCTCATTCAAAAAGAAGATCGAGGCTGATGCAAAAGCAACCTAGACGTTGCAATGCGGATTGACCAAGGAAGAGCTGAATCGGGTGGGTCCTTTCAGCAGTGCCAAAGAACTTTGGAGCAAGCTGATTGAGCTGCACGAAGGCACCTCCGACACCAGAATCAGCAAAAGAGATCTGTTGCTGAACAAACTCTACACGATCAAGATGAATGTAGGAGAATCAGCAGCACAGCTCCACGCTAGAATTCAGGAGCTAATGAACGGGCTGCATACAATAGGTCAGAAGTTAGAGAACCGTGATCTAATCAAGTAGACCCTAAACGAGTTCCCTAGGAACACACTGTGGGCATCTATGGTAGATGCTTACAAGGTTTCCAGGGACCTTTCAAAAATTAAATTGGATGAACTTTTCTCAGAATTAGAATTGCATGAACAGACTAACCCCACCTTGGATGAGAAAAGTATTGCGTTTATTACAGGTAAATCCCAAGGAAAAGTCCTCAAGAAGAAACCCCAACCAGCACCCGAGTCTGACTTAGACACAGACTCAGAAGATAGTGAAGGGGATCAACCCAAGTTGGTTCGACTAGCTCGGGACTACTACAAGGAGCTGAAGCACCAGACAAACAGAAAGAAAGCATGCCGACGAAAGGAAGATCCAGCTGAACCTTCAACATCGTCAAAGAGCAAAACCAATGTCACCTGCTACGAATGCAACAAGAAGGGACATTACAAATCAGAGTGCCCCAGTCTGAAGGAGATAAAGAAGACACGAAGAAAGAAGGCTCTCCAAGCCACATGGGATGAATCTTCTTCCGAAGACGAAGAAGAGGCCCCGCAATCAAATCTTCTCGCTTTAAACGCTTCAGAAGACATCGACACTAGATCGGAATTGGAGCCAGACAACGAAAGGCTCACAATCTCCAAAAATGGTCAAATAACGGTAAGAGGTTATTCTGAAATTCAACTATCCAAATTAATTGCTTATTTATCTCGTAACATGGCAAAAGCCAAAATCCGGATCGAGTCCCTCCGACAGGAAGTAAAACTCCTAAAAGAGGAAGCTGACTTGAGATTCTTGACCGAGAAAATTCAAGAAGGAAACTCCACTCAAGTTGAAAAGCTTGAGAAAGAAAATTCCTCCTTGAAAACTCAAGTCAAGGAGCTCAGAGTGGCTTTAGAACGATTCACTTCGGGTTCCAAGGGTCTTGATATGATCCTTGGAAAATAGAAGTCCATTCTTAACCTGTCAGGATTAGGGTATCGAACCAAGTCTAGACAACGGTCTTATTATGCTGTATTGATCCAACCTAGAGCCAAAATTCAAGCATGGGCCCCCAAACTCCGTTTGAACAACCAAGCTGGACCAAACTAGTACTGGATCCCCAAGGACAAGATTCACATCTTGCCTAATCATCATCGAGGCTATAGTACAAGGGGAGCCAATTTAAAAATAATTTTCATAATTAGATAAATTTTTTTATTTCTTTAATTTTATTGCATGCTTACTTGTTTATTTCCTTTTGCAATCCATTATGCTTAGACCTCGGACTGGTTAGACTAAGGACAAAACGACTTAATTGAAATTTGAACAACATAGTATTGGGTGTAGGTGAGATGATAGTATGTTAGGGAAGCCATTTTGGTGGAACTAGCCGAAGCTACCGATCCAAGACCCAAACTAGTTAGACCAAGTCAAGACCTAGTGCTACGGCCAATAAGAATAGGTTTGACGATCCAATAAGGCTACGTCCAAAGAAGGCCTAGTGCCGCGCCAAGACCTGGAAGCCAATTATTGAAAATCAAATTCACTTTACTATTGTCAGATTTGAATCTAACACAAATTTCAATTAATTTTAGACTCAAACACTTTTCAAAATCAATAAACTTAAACTTAATAATTTTTTTTAAAAAATTTAATTCAAGTCTTTCAAAATTAACCTTGTTTTTCAAAATCAAAATCTATTTTTTGAAAAACCTGTCTCACAAAATCTATAAGGTTAACGTGATTGATAACACTAGATTAGGTGAAACAGACTAGGTTGTAAAAATCAATTTAAGCTATCCTTAATTCAAATTGGATCCAAATCAATAAATACTTTATGTGTAGGAACATAATGATTTGGACCAATGGATGATGGATAGCGGATGCTCCAGGCACATGGCTGGAGACAAATTGAAATTCACCAAACTCAAGTTCAAGAACCTAGGCTCACTAGCATTTGACAACAATGCTACACTCAAAAGTCATTGGGTCAGGTAACATTGAACTCAAATCTGATTTTGTGATTAAAAAGGTACTGTTGGTTGAAAATTTCAAGTTTAATTTGCTTAGCAGAAGTCAACTATGTGATACTGGCTATGTAGTTACATTTACCAACTCTGACTGCCTAATTAGAAATCTGCAAGACTCAGAAGTCATGCTTAAGGGTACTAGGAAAAATAATGTGTATACTATCAATCTACCTTTAGTACCTAAATGCCTCTTAACTCAATTAGAAGAATCCAACCTCTGGGATAGGAGATTAGGTCATACAAATATTAGACTAATATCTAAAGTTACCCAACTTGGTCTAATTAAAGGGGTACCAAAAATTAAGAACTATGAAAACACGATATGTAACTCATGTAACTAAGGTAAACAAACCAAATCTAATCACAAGTCAATTCAATCAGACTTAACCCAAACCACACTTGAGGTCCTTCACCTTGACCTTTTTGATTCACATGGAGCCAAGTCACTAAGCGGAAATCGGTACTGCTTAGTTATTATCAATGATTACCCTTGGTTGACCTGGATTAGGTTCCTAAAGACCAAGGATGAAACCGTAAACCTGTTTATTGACTTATGTAAGATAATCGAAAATCAAAATGATACCAAAATCAAAAGACTTAGGAGTGATCACGGGGGAGAGTTTGAGAATCAAACATTTGAAGAATTCTGTAAATTAAATGGATATATTCATGAATTTTCCTGTCCTAGAACCCCCCAGCAAAATGGGATAGTAGAAAGAAAGAATAGAACCCTTCAGGAAGCCGATAGGACTATGCTCAATGAATTTAACCTAGGTAAATAATTTTGGGCAGAAGCAATTAGTACGACTTGCTATATCCAAAATAGGGTCCTAATTAACAAAAGACATAATAAAATTCCTTATGAACTATATTACCATAGACTACCAAACCTACATTACCTAAGGGTCTTCGGGTACAAAGTCCATATCTTGAACACCAAGGACTACCTAGGTAAATTTCAGTCTAAGTCAACTCCAGGAGTCTTCTTAGGATATTCCATAACAAGTAGGGCCTATAGGGTTACAATAAACAAACTAATAAAATTGAAGAAACAAGTAACTTAATCTTTGATGAGGAGACTAATCCAAAATCCGATAACCAAACCCTGAACCAATCAAATACTGATCAGGAAGATAATGAACCATCAATTAAACCACTAGTTGAACCTCTAAATGAACTAACTCATGAACCAACTACTGTGTCAACTGAACCAATAATTGAACCAACTCAAGTAGTTGAACAGAACATTGAACCAAACCGTCCAGCTGGACCTGAGGCTGAACCAAGTTCTAGAAGAATCAAGAAACCCAGACTCAGTCACCCTTCTGATCAAATTGTGGGTGATCCAACCTTAGGAGTCAAAACTAAGTATTCCTATAAAAATCTTAGTCAAATACCACTAATCTCAAAAATTGAACCTAAGACTATAGAGGAAGCCCTACCTGATCCTGATTGGATCATAGCTATGCAAGAGGAATTAGCCCAATTTGAAAGAAACCAAGTCTGGGAACTAATACCTAAACCTGAGGGCAAATCTGTTATAGATACAAAGTGGGTGTTTAGGAATAAACTAAATGCCCAAGGGGAAATAGTTAGAAATAAAGCCCACTTAGTAGCTAAAGGGTTCAGTCAAGTCGAAGGATTAGACTATGATGAAACCTATGCCCCAGTAGCCAGACTTGAGTCAATTAGAATGTTGTTAGCATTTGCAGCTCATAGAGGGTTCGAGCTATACCAAATGGACATTAAGTCTGTCTTTTTAAATGAGTTCATCAAAGAAGATGTCTATGTAGGACAACCCCTAGGATTTGAGGACCTAGAAAAACCTGACTATGTTTTCAAATTTAAAAAGGCACTTTATGGGTTAAAACAAGCACCTAGGGCATGGTATGAACGTCTATCAACTTACCTTATTTCTAAGGAATTTAACCAAGGACAAATTGATTCCACCCTTTTTGTTAAAACCTTAGAAAAAGACAATTTCATTGCCCAAATCTATGTTGATGACATATTTTTCGGATCCACCAACTCAAACTTTTTAAAAGAATTTGTAAAGATAATGGAAAATGAATTTGAAATGAGCTTAGTTGGTGAGCTAAGTTTGTTCTTAGGACTGCAAATTAAGCAAACCAGAGATGGTAACTATGTTCACCAGTCAAAATATGCTAAAGAGTTAATAAAAAAATTTAAAATGGATAACTCTAAAAGCATAAGTACCCCTATGGCCACAAATGTAAGATTAACAGTGACCCTGAAGGTAAACCTGTAGATTTTAAGCTATACCGAAGTATGATTGGAAGTCTACTTTACCTTACAGCTAGCAGACCTGATATCCTATTCTCTGTAGGAATGTGTGCTAGGTACCAAACATGTGTAAAGAAATCCCACTTAGCAGCCCTAAAAAGAATACTTAGGTTCATTAAGGGCACCCTGAATGTACGGATTTGGTATCCTAGGACTTCCACCTTCGAACTGTCAGGATATTCTGATTCTGACTATGTTGGATGCAAATTAGATAGAAAAAGTACAAGTGAAAGCTGCCAACTTTTAAGAAATAGTCTAGTTAGCTGGTGCAGTAGAAAGCAACACTGCATAGCCCTATCTACAACTGAGGCAGAATATGTTGCTTTAGGAGAGTGTGTGGCACAACTCTTATGGATGATGCACACTCTTAAGGACTTCCAGCTTGACTACACCCAAACCCAAGTTTACATTGATAATATAAGCTGAATCAATCTAACTAAAAACCCAATTCAACACTCAAGAACAAAGCATATAGAAGTTAAGCATCACTTTGTAAGGGATCATGTAGCCAGGGGTGAAATAGTCCTTATGCATGTGGACTCAAAGTCAAACCTAGCTGATATCATTACCAAACCATTACCTGAGTTGAGTTTAGCTTACTAAGAAGGCATTAGGGTTATGCTTAATAGAATAGGACTGCTCTACATGTTTTTTTGAAAAATTGGTTTACTTTCTTATCTGTTAATTATTTTTTTTTGTGAAAAATCATTTTTGTCTTGAAATTTAAAATAATTTTCCGACTTAGTTTTTTTTTAAAACTTACCCCTTTCAAAACTAGTACTTTTTCACAAATGGACTTAGCTTAGCCCTAACCCTAGAACTGCATGCAACTATAGATCTAGAAGCCAGCATCTCACAAGCACCTTAGGGTACTTTTGATTGATAACCTAGACTGAGTTGAGATGCTTAGGTCTATGCCTTGATTCAAGATGCTTTAAGTCAGTACATCTGCAGTAATTGGGGCAATAAATACCAAATGAAGAGCAATCAGGCTAAGTGTCAAGCTTAGAAAATCTAACTTGATCAGATCACTTAACTTGACTAACCCTAACGAAAGCTACTGTTTATAACAGTTAGTAAGTAGGTAAACTGGGTTAGATAGGACCCGAACAAGAACGATTTAATATGGTTTGGTCTAGTTCATGCTCATTAGAGTTGGTTCAATACAGAACTTCACTTTCGTTGCTCTAATTTTTTTTGTGCTATAATTAGTTTTTTGATATATGACAAAGGGGGAGAGAAGGAAAGGATAAAAGAAATTTTTTCAAAATTTTATTTTTCAAAACTTTTATCTCCTTTTCAAAAAGTAAAGTAAATAACGAAAATGTTAAAAATGTTTTTCAAATTTAAAGAATTTCAAAAATGAAAATTTCTTTTAAGTATAAAGGGAAAAACTTTTTCTGAAAATTTTCTAAGTATAAAGGGGAAAACTTTTCTGAAAATTTTCTAAGTATAAAGGGAAAAACTTTTTTTGAAAATTTTCTAAGTATAAAATAAAAACTTTTTCTGAAAATTTTCTAAGTATAAAGGGAAAAACTTTTTACGAAAATTTTCTAAGTATAAAGGGGAAAACTTTTTTTCTGAAAATTTTCTAAAGTATGGGAAATTTTTTGTATAATGGGAAAATTCTTTTTGTGCAAGAACATTCTGGAAATCTTTGCTAAGCATGAAAACCTTGCGAAAATCTAAAGCACTTAGAAGATTGACTAAGACCCACTTATCTTTGAAAAACTCAGGGGGAGAATTTTCGTTTCAGGGGGAGAAACTAAATATTTTTCCAATTCGTTGCTTGTTATCTATGTTTAAACTTAACTTATTAAACCATGTTGCCATAAATCAAAAAGGGGAAGATTGTTGGTGCAGGAAGCACCTAAGTCAAACCTGTGTTTTGATAATGGCAAAAGGTTCAAAAGTTAAGGTGTTATTGTGATCTAACAAGCTTACTAAGGGTACAGGAAAAGTTCTATGTACACTAGGCAAGAAGTCCTGGCAAAAAGCTGGGCAAGAAGTCCTGGTCAAGGATTGGGCAAGAAGACCTGACCGAAAGTTGGGCAATGATGTCCTGGTCGTGGACTGGGCAAGAAGTCCTGGCAATGGGCTGGCCACTGAAGACCCGATCGGAAGTTGGGCAAGAAGTCCTGGTCACGGACTGGGCATGAAGACCTGGTTAGGTGGATTGGGCAAAAGTCCAACCGGAGGAGCCGGTTGGAAAAAGGTAAACTCTCCTGAGAGGAGTAGGTGAGGACGCATTCCCCGTACGAGGGAACAGTAGGCGTCGGTTCAACCTAGGGTTCCATTTGGAAAACCCAATGTTAGAACCAAGACAGCTGAGGCTGTAAAGAATGGCTAACATGTTTGCTTCTTTTTGTGTTGGAACTAACCTTGGTTGCAGAGATCGAAAGACTGATCTTCTGCAGTTGAGGCGCCTCAACGGAGTGAGGTGCCTAACTGGGGCTAGGCGCCCGTATGGATACGGGCGCCCGAGTTGAAGGCTAAACAAAAGCAAGCGAAGCAAAACTGCCACGAAGCCTTCGGACATACTCAGCTCAGGCGCTTGGGACCATACGGGTGCCCCATCAGCTCAGGCGCTGATAAGTACCATTTTATTGATCATTTTAGTTGCCAAAATCCATGTTTGACCCATTTCTTTCTTGCTTAATTGTGAAATTACCCTAGGTTTTAGAACTTACTTTTATTTTGGACTTAATTGCAAATCTTGATATATTTGAATTATTTGCCACTAAATTTTTGATCTACTTTTGTAGGCATGAAAAGATCATGGACGTAGGGCATACTAGGTTAAACTTGAGTCGGAAGTGGACCCGGATCGAGTTATCAAGCTTCAGATTAATCTGGGTCGTCCGATTCAAAAGCGGCTAGATCTGAGCCATCTGGGACCATCTGAGGCAATCCAAGCTAGGGTTTAGGCTGATCAAGCACTGAGATCAAGATTTGAGACTTTCATCCCAATCAGAGATCATCCAACCGTTGGATCAAGCTCGAAGGGCTCTAGACTGTCCATTCAAAGATTAGGTTGATCTGGGCTATCCGTTGCAAATCTGGAGGATCTTAGCTACCACGAGGCAGATCCTGAACCTTGATCAACATCTGAAAAGTTTGGGTCAGATCGGATGAAGATCAGCCGTTGGATTGAGTCAAAGAAATCTGGGTCGTCCATTGTTAAGTTTAATTAAAAATTCCCTCAGCTTTCAGCTTCGTCGCGTCTTCTTCGCCGCAACATTCTTCTTCGTTTGTTCTTGGTTTTCTTCAGTAGTTTCTTCATCTAAGGGGCGCGACCCCTCAATTCCTTGTTTAGATCAATTGCTAGGTCATTGGGAAGGTTTCTCGGTGAAGTTCCAGCTCGAATTCTGCCCAAGAACAGAGCCTCGTGAGGTGTCCGTAGCTCTGCCATTTGATTTCATCAACATCGGTTGTGCACCTTCTTCATCAATCCGAGCTATCTGGAGGGCTTCCCTGGATTGCTTGGATCATCCACAAGCATCATCGCAATCAGGCGCAGCTGGATTGAAGGATTCGGATGGGTTTTCGGATTTGAGCAGAGGCCGAGTTTGATTTGAATCGCAAAGGCTGTTTCCCATCGATTTGTGGAGCTTACGGGTTCGAGGCTTGCCCTTGCGTGACGAACAAGGAGTTCTTGAGCTAGGGAAGAATTGAGGAGTAGTTTTCTTAGCGTATTTTCAGTTATTAGCTGTAATTTCGATTTCTAAATTCTGTTCTGTTAATGTCTTTCGTATCAGCTATTTCAGTTTCAATTTTCTGAATTGTTCAGTTGTAATTAGGTTTCAGTTCTCAAGTTTGCAAGTATTAGATAGGCAGTTTGTAGTGAGCAATTGCAATTAGTTTAGTTTGCTTCACATTTAATTTCATTTCTGCACTTCTGCTTAGATTTTCTGTTCAATCTGTTGTGTGCCAATTTTAGTTCGTGTATCAACTCTACTTCGAAAACACTTCAGTTGCTATTTCTGCAATTTATGTCACTTAAGCAATAGCTTTATTTAAGCTTCTTTGAACTCTAGTATGCATGTGAATTCAGCTTGCATCTGTTGTTTGTGCATCCAATTTGGGCTCTGAAATTCTGCATTTGTTCTTTTTATTTACCTGCGCATCATTTCTACACACAATTTTTGTAATCCTGCATTTGTCTCTTTCATTCAACCATTTCTAAATTGGTCATTCTCATTTCTGAAATCTTCAGTTGAGCATTTCTGAAGCTTGTTTTGAGCACTAGATTTCAGTTGCCTTGCATGACCTTTTATCCAGTGTGTCTAATGCATTTGATTTCTGAAAGTTAAACTTCATTTCTGCATTCCTGCAATTCAATCTGTATCAAGATATTTCTGAATTGATCAGTCCTTTGTGTGATTGCTGCATTGTTTCTTTTATTTCAGTAGATCCTGTCTCTGACAGCTTGTTTTCCAAACTGAACTGAGCAGTCCATCTCAAAATTATCAGTTCATTATTGCTGAAAGTTTTGATAATCTTTCGGCACCTCAATTCCATATCATGCAAGTTTGTATCAAGTAAGACAATTTAATGATAGTTTGGTGTACAACTTGTTTACAATTCTGTTTTTTTTGGATTCAATTCGGCTGAAGTTGAAAACACCTTTGGAGTGCCATTGCATTTGAACTCAGTTAGATTGCACGAAATTGTTTTGAAATTTAGATTTCACTACTGCCTTAGGTTTATATTTCTTGCACTTAGTATCAATTTTGGCACAGCAATCTTTTTCTAGTAAGGCAGTCTCCCTCTATTGCAATTCAAGTTGTATCAAGTTTGGATTTCGTTAATGCAGTGAGGTTCAAAGTCTTTACATTAGTTTCAATCAAAAGTAAACTGTTGTGTTGCTTCATTGCTTAGTATTCGTTTTACACTTGAAGTCAGATTCATTTTCCAGAAATTGGGTAAGTGTTTTAGTTGATTAAGTGGTCAATTGGTTGAATCATTAAATGCTATCAATTGTTTAGTCATGAGTTAAGTTTCCTTTCTTTTCATTTCATTTTCATTCCTAATTGCAATCCAAACCCAAATCACATTCGAATCCCAAAAATATCAACGACACATAAATACAAGCTCGAATCACACAACATCAACTAGCCCTAGGAAAAAATACGACATGTGGCCCCTTTACTACGTTTTCATTCTTTGATTGCAAAAAGGGTTTCCAGCTTTCACACATCTAAATTTTGAGACCCACACTTTCGTGACAACCTCTTTTGGGTCCATCAAAATTTTTGGCGCCGTTGCCGGGGAAGCAACTAGTTGAGTTGTTTGATTTTTGCTTGTGTGCTTATGGGCATATCATTTGATTCTATTTTCTTATGCTTTATCTTTTGTATATGGTTGCTGCCATTTTTCTTATTTGCTTTGTGGCAGGACTGCCAGTTCAAAATGTTCTCATCTACTTACCAGCAACCAAACTACCAATTTCAGCAAGGGCAGCCTTTCAATCAGCCACCAAATCAAGATTTTCAACAGCCCTATTCGAATTCTTAGCAAACAAATCAGTTTTTTTAGCCTAATTATCAGCCAAGTCAGCCTTTCCAAAATTTTCAGCCAAATCAACCAAATTTCCAACAAATTCAGAATGGGCATCCATAATTTTCAGTTTTTTAGCAACCAATTCAGCAATTCCAGCCCCAATTTCAGCAACCCTATCAACAAAATCAATTACCTTTTCAAGGAATTCAGCAAGGGTGTTTAGATAATCTGAATTTTCAGCAACCACCCTTCCATCAAGTTCAACCAAACCAAGGATTTCAGCATCTTAACCATGATTTCCAGCAGCCTTATTTAAGTTTTCAACAGGGAAATAATCAATTTCAGCCTCAACCTCAGCCATGGCAGCAAGAATTTCAACCCATACAGAATTTTCAACAACCTCTTCAACATTCACAGCCATACGATCAAAATTTTCAATTTCAAAACCAGAGTTTTCAGTCCCAACCATTTTAGCCTTTCCATCAACAATGTCAACCTCAAATTCAGGATTTCCAGGGCTACAATTCTCAGCAAATTCAACCATCATTCCAGGCAAATTTTCATCAGTTTAATCAGCCCATTCAACCATTTGAGCAGCCCCAACAGCTACAATTTCAAAATGCACATCCTACTCTTGGTCTTCAGCAGCCTTATGTTACATTTCAAGACCAACAGGAGTTCCACACTAACCAAGGAGGCTTTGAGAATCCTAATGATGATGAGACTCAACAACAAAGGATGATAGAGATGTTGCAACAAATCATACAACAAGAACAAAGTTTTCAAGAACAGCAACAAAGGCTTCAAAACCGTGGAAGACAACTTGAACAATTGGTTCATCAAATGAAACAAAGGCAAGCCCAAGAATCAGGACAAGTACCTCCTCAAGCTACTCTTAATTCTGAGGGGTATGATGGTGATCTAACTTTGGGGAATGAAGAGGTTGTGTCAAGTTTAAACACTCCAGATGCCGAATTTCTTGAAAAATTTCCAGCATCCCATTTTCCCATTCAAAACAGCCCCGGAGTTGAGTTTTCATCAGTTCAAGGTGACCCTAGAGAAGATCTAAGACCTTTTTCAAGTGATCTTGCAAATTTGGTGGAAGAAGAAAATATCAAAAATAGGGCACCTACAGCATGCATTTCCCCTGAAGTTCTTGTTCAAAATTCATTTCCAAATTTTTCAGCTCAAGAAAAAGATTCTGAAGCTCCACAGGACCCTTCTTATCTTTTATTTTGTGATGATAGTGTTATTGATGGTCCTAATTTTTCTAACATGGTTGTTGCAGATATTACTGAGGAAGCATGCATGGGAGATGATTCTACAGGTGTAGGGGATTGCACTAAGCCCCAGGGACCACCAACAGTGATGGATACATTAGAAGGTTCAGAGGACAAGCCAGAAAGTGTAGGGACTTGCATGGTGGAAGCAAGAACCCAAGGATCACCTACTTTAGTTGAGTATCCACCAGAACCTGAACGTGAAGTGGAGCATGCACTTGACCAAGAGGAGGCCACAGTTACATCTACTCTTGTAGAACCTCCAAGTATTCTTCAGCACGATCAGGTAAGTATTCCTCCTATTTTTTCTGAAAATTGCATAGAGGTACCTTAAACTGATTTCATTGGTTGTGATACACTTATTGATACATCGTTTGCAGAATTTTATTGTGACAAATTTTTAGAGGTGCCTCAAATTGATGTTGTTTGCTATGATGAATCTCTTGATACATCTTTTGTGAAAAATAATTATGAAAATTCTACAGAGGCACCCAGGCTTGATTTTATTCATTGCGATGATAGTCTTGATACACAATATGCTGATAGTGAAAAATTCTTAGAAGTGCCTGAAATTGATGTTGTATATTGTGATGCATCTCTTGATATATCTTATGCTGAAAATAATTTTGAAAAATTCATTGAGACACCTAAAGTTGATTTTATTTATTGGAATACATTGCTTGATACATTCTTGGTGGAAAACAATTGTGAAATTTCTATTGAAGTGCCGAAAATTGATTTCATTGTTTATGATGAGTTTCTGGATGCATTTTTTGTAGAAAATAATTGTGAAAAATTCATTGAGGTACCAAGAATTGATTTCATTGGATACGATGCAGTTTTGGATACATTTCATGCAGAGACTAATATTATTTCATTTCTTTCTTACCCTGCACGCTTGAGAGAGGTATTACATTATTTTGCAGGGTCCAGAAGACTTCTGGAGTGGGTGCTCCATCTGAATAGACTTCAACCTCCTGGAAGAACTTTCAAAAGACATCAAGAAAGAGGAGATGATTTTACTTTAATTAGAAGCACTCCACCTCTTACATGGGTCGTGTACTTAAATCGCCTGTGGCCACCTGAATAATTTTTTGTAAAGTTCAAGTGTGGGGGAGCCCTGTACCATGAAGTCGAACAAATGAAGGAAACTCTCTCAGCCACCCAGACTCCTCCACTACCACGATGGAGGCTACTTCTTGATAGACTCCGTCCACCAGAAATAAAGGGGAGTTTGTTCCTTCTTGTATTTTCTTTTATTGCATGTTTCAGTTTGATGTTTTCTAGAAGTAGAATTTTATTTTAAATTGAGTCCTTGCTAATAAATGCGTGAGTAGAGTAGAAGGAATAGGAGTCATTGTAGATACCATGTTATTTCTTTTGGCACGTTTTCTTCATAAGTAGGAATAAATGTATCCCTCTAGGTTATCTCTATAGCATTTTAGAGTCTTTTGAAAATAAATTAAATTTGGTTGTTAAGACTTGAGGTTTGAGCTAATGGATGAAATCTTGGATGCTTGAGTACTACTTGGTTTTAGATTCTTAATTGATGACTTGAGATGGATTATTTGTACCTAGTGAGAATTAGCCTTACTTTTGTGGTACACATATGTCATTGTACTCTAGAACTTGCTTAGGTTCTTTCAAAACCATATTTCGATGATTGGATCACATTTATAGAGATAAATCATTTTGCTTCTCATCTCATATCAATTTTCATAAATTTCCCTTGTATCACTTCATTTTTTCTCACTTTCCCTACCTAATCTCATTTTTCTATGGATTTGTTTGCATGGAATGTTTCTTAATGCTACTTTGCCCGAGACAGACAAAGATTTAAGTGTGGGGGAGGTGACTAATGTTTTGGAGTTGTTTTGTATCAAGGAGGCATTTTGTGTTGGTTGGATTGGGCATGAAGACCTGGTCAGGTGGATTTGGCAAAAGTCCAACCGGAGGAGCCGGTTGGCAAAAGATAAACTCTCCCGAGAGGAGTAGGTGAGGACGCATTCCCCGTACGAGGGAACAGTAGGCATCGGTTCAACCTAGGGTTCCATTTGGGAAACCCAATGTTAGAACCAAGATAGCTGAGGCTGTAAAGAATGGCTAACATGTTTGCTTCTTTTTGTGTTGGAACTAACCTTGGTTGCAGAGATCGAAAGACTGATCTTCTGCAGCTGAGGTGCCTCAACGGAGTGAGGCGCCTAACTGGGGCTAGGCGCCCGTATGGATACGGGCGCCCCAGTTGAAGGCTAAACCAAAGCAAGCGAAGCAAAACTGCCACGAAGCCTCCGGACATACTCAGCTAAGGCGCTCGGGACCATACGGGCGCCCCATCAGCTCAGGTGCCCCTGTGATATGGATAAGTGCTGACCGAGCCTGTGGATAAGAGATCACGCAGGAGAGGCCACGTGTAGGTGCCCTCATCAACATAGGCGCCCCCATGGGTGCTATAAAAGGGGGTTCTCCCCCAATGATTCGTACAACAATTGCTCTCAACACTCCAAGCACTTTCGTTCAAGCGCTATGCCCCGACAAACTCCGACTTCGAGATTCCAGCGCCGATGATGACCCTCTACTCCGAAATTCGATCCACCTCAGGCGTCGGTAACGAAAAGTGTTGCAAGTTTAATTTTCAGCTCTATTTCTATACTCAATTTGTAAAATTCTTTTTACGACTATAGAATTGCCCAAAGTAAACGGTCAAGGACCTTGGGCCTTGGAGTAGGAGTCGACCTCGACTCCGAACCATGTAAAACCAACTTGTGTTCATGTTTGTTCTGTTATTTTCCGCTACATATATTCTCTAGCTTTCCGAAAAATTTGATATCAATATTCCCCCCCCCCTTCTATCGTTTTCTCCGATCCAATAGAAGAAGACTTCAAGGGGCGAGCCATGGGAGTGTACTTGAAGGCACACGTGATGGAGGGTCTTTGGAGTGAGGCATAGAGATTGTATAGGCTGGGCAGTCGACTGGTAAAAAGGCAGTCGACTGCCAGCCAATTCTCAAACTCATAGAATGTTTGAGACCATGGACCAGTCGACTACCACAGGGGCAGTCGACTGATACTCTCGAAAACTAGCCATTGGGTTAGCCGTTGGCTAGCAATTAAGGCTAGACCAGTCGACTGCCCCAGGGGCAGTCGACTGGTGTCAGGTTGGACAACTCGTGGAGTTGTCCTTTACTCTTGTTTAAAGGGTGACTTTTGGGCACGAGGAAGGTACGGTCCTTGAGTGTAAAAAAGTATTATTTGAGCCAAAAGTGATCAGTTCTTCCTCTCGATTTCTATTCCATCTTGTAAAGAGAAAGAAGACAACCTTGTAAAGGTTTTCTCCACCTTGAAGGAGGCTTTTCATAGTGGAGAGTGTGCTTGTGCGTGGATCCTTGGATTAGTCACCTTTCGGGGTGGATACCAAGTAAATTCTCTGAGTTAGCATTGGATTTCTTGTTTTTCATTATATTCTTTGTATTGTGTTAACCATCTTGTAGAGAATGTTCGAGAAAAAGTGCTATTCACCCCCCCTCTAGCAAGCGCCACTATCTATCACATCTCTAGGTGGAGAGCATAAGAAAGTAGAATAAGATAGACGTAACATAAAATGTTGGGTGAATAGTGTAGGAGATATAATAAATTAATCTGCTGGACACGGGTAGAGTAATGGGTGTCATCTAATTTGACCATGTTATTGTAAAATTCTGTACACAGGGTCACATCTATAAAATAAGTGCAGTAGACAAGCTGATATAAGTGTTAGTGATGGATAATGTTCATGGTGATAGGGCAGTAGGTCTCAAAGATATTCCTATGAAGATAGTGACAATATAATGGTATATAGGTGGTGTGCTCAAAGAGATCCTGAAGAGACAAGGAGGGGAATCTAGGGTCTATACTAGGCAGGGTAGTAGGTCTAGTCTGGGCTATGCATCGTGTACTAATTTTGACAAGAACATAGTAATAGTAAGAATAAAACAATCGAAATTAAGAGTAGAATTTAGAGTATACCGTCTTTGAGGCATGTCTAAAGCAAAAAAGGAAGATCTTGGGTTGTTGAATTTGTTCTGTTAGGGGTTCGAGAGACAAAACGAGAGAAAGGGGAGGAGAGGAAGTGGATTAGGCCGCCATGGTCATTTCTGTTCAGCGCGCGTGAGGAAGTTCATATAGAGGAAACTCGGGCGCTTGAGTTGGGTTTAGGGCGCCTGAATACCAGGCACCCGAGTTCACTAGGGTGCCCTAGTTAGTTCGGCCCCTGGTTTTCAAAAACCAGGGGTGCGTTTCGAGAAGGCGTGCGAAGTCACGGGCCAGAATCCTCGATTCGTGATCAGGCATCTAAGTAGGATTCAGGTGTCTGAGTTGGGTTTTAGGGCTTTAGTGAGAGTTCTGTAACGTTTGAGTTAAAAGCAATTTTAACCGGCTGAGATAGAGAGATAAAAAGAGTTGGAAAAAAAATTGAAAAGAATTTTAGTTTAACAAAATTTAGTTAAACAGAAATTTTGAAAAAGAATTTTTTGTAAAAATAGAAATTTTGAAAAAAGGAATTTTTTGGAAGAAGAGTTAAACACCAAAAAAAATTTTAAAAAATTAGACAAAAAAATTAAGTTAAAAAGTTTTAGAAAAAATTTTAGTTAAACTAAAATTTTGAAAAAGAAATTTATGGAAGAAAAGTTAAACAGAATTTTTTGAAAAAGGAATTTTTTTTGGAAGAAGCGTTAAACACCAAAAATATTTAATTTTTTTTTAAAATTAAGTTTAAAAGTTTGAGAAAAAAAATTAAGTTAAATAGAAATTTTGAAAAAGAAATTTTTGGAAGAAGAGTTAAACAAAATTTTTTGAAAAAGCAATTTTTTAGAAGAAGAGTTAAACAGAATTTTTTGAAAAAAACAATTTGAAGAAGAGTTAAACACCGAAAAAAATTAAGTTAAAAAAATTTAGAAAATAAATTAAATTAAATAGAAAATTTAGCAAGCATAGACAAATCTTACTTCCTTTTAGTTTGGGCTAACCAACTTAGTGACAAGTTGGTTTAACTGCTTCGATTGATTGGGATTGATTTTTTTTAAGTCCTAAACATCTCACTTATTTTTAAATGACAAAATAATAATAGCGAGACAAACTGCTTCGATTGATTGGGATTGGGATTGGCACAGACAAACTGCTTCGATTGATTGGGATTGGCACAGACAAACTGCTTCGATTAATTGGGATCCTTATCAATTTTGTGAGATGATTTCAATTTTATTTTAAAGTTAGGTTGAATCTAAGATATGATTGAAACATTAGTTAGATTCAGATTTATGAATTAGTAATTTAAAAATATATTTCAATATTTGGCTTTCAGGTCTTAGCGAGACGCAGAGACCATCTTGTTAGGACCTTGGCATTAGGCTAGAGGGGGGTAAATAGTTTCTCTTTGATTTTGTCTACAAGAATGTTAGCTAAAGCACAAAAACAATAATAGACAAAATCAATTAACAAAGAAAGCAATGCTAACTCCCTTGATTTACTTGGTATCCACCTCCTAGAGGTGACTAATCCAAGGATCCACACCACACAATTAAACATCACTATGATCTTCTCCTTGAAGGTGGAGAAACCCTCACATGATGCTCTCTTCCACTTTTACAAGATGAGATTTAGAGTATGAGGAAGAGAATAGGCTATGGAAGCTTTGGGCACTTAGAATAGGATTTAGCAATCAAGAACCGTAATCTATTCATGCCCCAAAGTCTCCTCATAAATAAAGGAGAGAGTTGTTATCCAAACAGCTCAGCCTTGACATCAGTCGACTACCCCCAGGGTTAGTCGACTGATGCCCAGCCAACGACTCTATTTTTGAGCAAACCAGTAGACTGGTACCTTTTTGTGAGTTTCCACTCGACGCTGGCAGTCGACTGCTCCCTTTGCCAGTCGACTGCCCAGCTTACAAGTTCACTCAAAATCACTCCGAAATCCATCCTTCGCGTATGCCTTGAGGTCAACTTCCTCAGCTTGCCCCTTTAAGTTCTCTTCCTTCGGCTCTCGTCCCTTGGATACGCTCACAAGCCCACGGCTTGCCTCCATGACATCCTTCGTGTATGCCTTTGAAGTCTACTTCCTCGGCTCACCCTTGAAGTCTTCTTCCTTGGCTCTCATCTCTCGGATGCTACACTTCGTTACTCATGTATGATTCTTCAAGTCCTGCATGACTCAAACACACATATCAAATCAACATGATAATCTAACTTAACCATATTGACACACACATCAAAACCCAAGATCTAGCCGATCAACCTTGGTTCAATTGCACCAACAATCTCCATCTTTTTGATGTGTGGTAATATGTTTAAGTTAGGTACGAAGTTAACAACTGAAAATTAAAAGCATAGCAATTTAAGAAGCATAAACATGCATCCTCCCCTTTAACCTATGTCTTATTACAAGATTTTCAATTTTCGCAAAAACATAAAAAATTAAGTTAAATTCTAACATAAACCTTTTAGTTCTCCCCCTTTGACACCATCAAAATGATTGCCCCAAGCAATATGACCATTTGGTATCAATTAGGGACACTTTTTATTTTCTAAAAATCCCCAGAAATCAGAAACTACAAGTGCCAATCGACTGAGTTAGTTACCAGTCGACTGGTGGCTTCGAATTGCCAATTCACAGAGAATTCAGTCGACTGCCCCCAAGGCCAGTCGACTAATGCATAATAGTCTAAAAATTTCAGCCTTTGAGCCGAAATTCAGAAATGCATAGAAAATTTCATAAAATTCAAAAAACTATGAAAATTTGCAAACATATTTCTTGTGATGTTTTCTAACAGAGAAAAATATATTTTAAAAAAAATTCAAATATATTTAACTTTTTGACCAAACCTCAAATTCTTTGAAAACAACACTCAATGTTGTATCAATCTTTCATCCTAGTTTTGAAACCATATGCTTTGCAAATGTATGCCATAGCAAATAAATCACAGAAATGTTTTCAAATCTTTTGAGATGTTCAACTATGATTTATGGGCAAGTTGTCCATTAATTAAACATTTGCTTTCCCCATAGTTGGTCTATTATCACTAATGTGATACATCCAATAACTCATCAACATGCCACAAACATAAGTGAGTTATTTGTATCATCCTAACATCTCATATGCATAAATGCAACCATAAATCAAGGCAAAATGAGATGTATTAAAGGTATATCCTATTTAGCCCATTTTATCAAGAATTTTTACTTGGGCTAAAAACTCCCCCTTAATGTCTCAAGTCAACCAAATTTCAAAAATTTAAAATTTTAACAACATGGTTGACTCAACCTAAATCCTCTAATGCTTGAGGATTGACTTTGGTACCCAATAGAAATGTTTCCTAATTGGGTTGACCAAGTACTCCTTAGGGATCCATTTCTTACTTAGGGTCTTGGTCTTTGCTTGTCCTCTAGCATGTAGACAATGATAGGTTTTTCCATTGCTAGATTTTCCAAACACTAACCCTTCTTTCTTGAAACTTGCCCTTTGGCTCTCAATGATCATATCTAGGATCTTTGAGCCAATTTGGAATTTTCTAAGGGCTTTGGTAAGACTATCTACCTTTTCCCTTAATTCCTTATTTTCTTCTTTTAAAGATGAATCATTTGAACTAGAAGAACAACCATGTACATTGTCCTTAATTTTCATAGATTCTAATTTTTTCGTTTAACATGCAAATTTCATTTTTCAAACACTTAATTTTTTTTAGCATTAAACAAATCATCATTTGTGCTAGAAATGATTTTTACAAGAGTGGTAGTGGGTAGTTTGTATACCTCACTTACCGAGATGTCCGAATCCGATGATTGACCTCCCCCTTCACTTGAGCTCCCTTCTTCATCTTCAGTTGAGCTCTTCTCATCTTCAGATGATGTGGATGCTATGTCTTCAATTCCCATTAGAGCAAAATGGGATACATGGTGTTCTTCTTCATCCGATGATGAAGGATCATCCCATGTCACCTTTAAGTTTTTAACCTTCTTACCTTTTTCTATTGTTTTCTTTTTTTCTTCCTTCTTCTTCAAGAGTGGACAATCATCCCTTATGTGTCCGTCTTCATGGCAATTGTAGCATATGACCTTTCTTGTCCTACTTTTACTTCTTGAACTTTTCCTACCATGAGATTTGTTAGAAGAAAAACTATTAAATGCTTTCCTCATCTTTCTTACCATATACGCCTCTTGATCACTATCCATTGAGGCGCTTGATTCTTCCAAATCAGATGATGAGTATGAGACCTTCTTCTTGTCCTTCTTCTTCATCCTCTCTTTTTCTACAATAAGAGTTATACTCTTTTGTTTGGTAGACACATTAGCTTGATCATGAAGTTCAAATTCACAAAATAAATCATCAAGTTTTACTAAAGAAAGATCCCCAGAGACTTTATAAGCATAAACCATTGAGGCCCATAGAGTGGTTCTAGGGAAAGATTGGAGCACATACCTTACTAGATCCATATTCTCAATTTTCTCACCTATCACATGAAGCTTATTGACAATTTCTTTAAATCTACCGTGCAATTGACTAATGGTTTCATTTGTCTTCATGGTGAGAAATTGAAGTTGAGCCACAAAGAGGTCCTTCTTGGCTCTTCTTGATTCATTTGATCCCTCATTTAACTCAATGAGCTTTTCCCAAAGTTCTTCGGCGGACTTGAATGATTCAACATTGTTCAATTGCTCCTTTGAAAGCCCACATTATAGAGTTGTTATGGCCTTTGTATTTGCTTGAGCCTTCTTCATTTTTTCTTTTGTCCAATTCTTGGTAGGAAGAGGTTCTCCCCTCTCATCCATTGGCATCTCAAAGCCATCTACAACACTAAACCAATTTTCAATATCATTCATTAAATAGTATTCCATTCTACCTTTCCAATACACAAAGTCGTTGCCATCGAAGAATGGTAGTCGTGTGGTGCTATATCCCTCTTGAAATGTCATCTAGATGTTCCGGTTGACAGTGAGTTCTTCTGAAATAAATCGAGCTCTTATTCCACTTGTTAGGACCTTGGAGTTAGGCTAGAGGGGGGGGGGGGTTGAATAGCTTCTCTTTGATTTTGTCTACAAGAATGTTAGCTAAAGCACAAAAACAATAATAGACAAAATCAATTAACAAAGAAAGCAATGCTAACTCCCTTGATTTACTTGGTATCCACCTCCTAGAGGTGACTAATCCAAGGATCCACACCACACAATCAAGCTTCAGTATGATCTTCTCCTTGGAGGTGGAGAAACCCTCACAAGATGCTATCATCCTCTTTTACAAGATGGGATTTAGAGTATGAGGAAGAGAATAGGCTATGGAAGCTTTAGGCCCTTATAATAGGGTTTATCAATCAAGAACCGTAACCTATTCATGCCTCAAAGTCTCCTCTTAAATAGAGGAGAGAATTGTTATCCAAACAACTCAGCTCCGACACTAGTCGACTGCCCCAGGGCCAGTCGACTGATGCCTAGCTAAAGGCTCTATTTTTGTGCAGACCAGTCGACTGGTACCTGGACCAGTCGACTAATCTTTTTGTGAGTTTCCACTCGACGCTGGTAGTCGACTGCTCCATTTGTCAGTCGACAGCCTAGCTTACAAGTTCACTCAAACTCACTCCGATGTCCATCCTTCGCGTATGCCTTGAGGTCCAGTTCTTCGGCTTGTCCCTTTAAATTCTCTTCCTTCGGCTCTCATCCCTCGGATGCGCACACAAGCCCACGACTTGCCTCCATGCCATCCTTCGCGTATGCCTTTGAAGTCTACTGCCTCAAGTCTACTTCCTCAGCTCACCCTTGAAGTCCACTTCCTTGGCTCTCATCCCTCGGATGCTACACTTCGTTACTCATGTGTGATTCTCCAAGTCCTGCATGACTCAAGCACACATATCAAATCAACATGAAAACCTAACTTAACCATATTGACACACACATCAAAACCAATGATCTCCCCGATCAACCTTGGGTTGATTGCATAAACACTTCTTTGGCCTTAGCCTTATTGGATCAACAACCCTTTCCTAGACAAAGTCGCATAATGAAATAATATTTTTAAATTCCTCGTTCAGAAATCTTCGTCTAACTAGTCAAGGATGTGGCGAGGTAGCTTCGGCTAGTTCCACCAGACTAAGAAGACTAAATAGGAGATGCCTTCTCCTACTTGACTCCCCAGATGGCTTTCCTAACATATTATGAGCTCGTCCTACCCTAATACTAGGTTATGCATATTTCAATCATATCTAGTTCTTAGCTATCCATTTTTAATCCTATGCAAGATTATAATAATAAAAATAAAAATAAACACACATCAGAGAAGGTATTCAATCAAAACTACCAACCATATGAATAGTTTTTTTATTTGCTCCCCTGGATCATATCCTCGATATGGTTTATCTAAATAATGGATATGAACCTTAGGGACCCAATATTGATTTGGTACGGCTTGATTAGTCAAGCTTAATTTGGGGACCTATACTTGGACTCGGCTGTTAGGGCGGTTCACTACTGAATAATAAGACCTAAATCGCGAATTGGTTTTAAATCCAATTCCGGATCGATTTAGAATGGACTTCTATTTTCCAAGAATCAGATCATGGTTCTTAGAACCCAGGGTGAATCGTTCCAAATTTGCTTTGAGTTCTTTGACTTGTGCTTTCAGGGAGAAATTCTCTTCCTCAAGTCTTTGGACTTGAGTTGAGGTTTCTTCCTGAACTTGCTCGATTAAAGGACTTCAACTAGTCTCTTCCTTAAGGAGTTTTACCTCCACTCAGAGAGACTTGACCTAGTCATGGGACTTAGCCAGTTTGTGAGATAAGTAAGAGATAAGTTCGTAAAGATTCGATTTAGAATAACCTGTTACCTTAAGTTGGCAAGTTTTCGATAGTGAGATGGTTCCATGCTTCGTTTCTTCTTCTGATTCGGAGTCAATGTCAATCTCATCTTGGGCCATTAACGCGAGGAGGTTGGAGGCGTTGGTTCATCCTCGTTCGATTCTGATGATAACTCGTCCCAGGTTGCTTGCAACGCCTTCTTCCTCCGTTGCTTTTTCATCTCTTTTACGTTCGAGCATTCGGATTTGAAGTGCCCCTTCTTTCCATCCCATAGAACGTGAGGTCTGCCTTGTCCATTGGTCCAGCCAGATTGTCCTTTGGCTGTCCCATCTTCTTCTTCTTTTGGGCTTTCCGAGCTTTGACCAACTTCATGACGACGATCACAAGCTCCACCATTTCTTCTTCTTCGGATTCTGAGTCAAAATCTGGTTCTAATTCTGGTGCCTTCTTTTTTATTTTTCCTACAAATAAAGATACACCTTTCTCTGCAAATGCACCATTAATCTGTTAATGTAATTCAAACTCTAAAAATAATTCATCTAATTTTATTTTAGATAAATCCTTAGAAACTTTGTAAGCATCAACCATAGATGCCCACAGTGAGTTTCTAGGGAAAGAGTTAAGTGTATACCTGATTAAGTCTTTGTTTTCAATTGTAATGGCTGATGATGTGGAGCCCATTCATGATTTCTTGTATCCGGGTGTGCAGTTAGAAAGCAGTTTCTCCATCCTGCATTTTTAGATTGTGTAATTTATTTAATAGTAAATCATGACGGCTTACCTTGGTGTCGGATGTTTCTTCGTGGAGTTCTATAGGTTATTCCACAATTCTTTGGCGTTGTTGAAAGGTCTGATGTAGTTAAGCTCCTCCTTCATGAGTCCGCATTGGAGGGTTTGTGTTGCCTTTGCATCAGCTTCAATTCTCCTCCTGGCAGATGCATCCCAATTATCACAGCTCAGTACTGTCCCTTGCTTGTCTTTTGAGAGGTTGAATCCAATTTGGATTATTATCCGCATGTCCACATGAGTTTTCAGATGGACTTCCATCTGGCTCGTCTAATAACCGAAATCTTCCTCAGAGAAGAGAGGGGGATCAGAAGTGTTGTATCCTTCTTGCTTGGCAATTATGGAAGAAGCGAAAAGAATAGACTTGCAAAAATAATGAAAGACAGATGTACCAAGACTTTTGTCTTGGATTAGCTGTGTGGGAATAAAAAGAAAATACGCTAAAAAAACAAAGAAAATCTGAAAAAATACTGAAGTGGTGGTCTCACCAAATTGAGCAGCCCCTGCTTTGATACCATTTGTAGGATCGAGATAGAGCGATAGAGGTGATGGTCATGGATTTCGGGTCGCGCATGGGAAACTTGTCCATGTCCACGGATTAAAATTTTAATCCGAATGGAGACCTATTACCCAAACGACCGTCTCATCGTCGTACTAATTAATTTGAGTTACTACTTGACCAAACTTGTTGTTCAAGCCTTGTAACTCGCCTAACTAATTAGTCGCGGAATAGATGATGAGTAGATCACCGATTTTTGTGTTTATCATCGGGGTCTATGACAATTAATTATCATAATTAATTAACAATTAATTAACAACATGATAATTAATTAAACAAGATATAATAGTAAGATCAAAGAGCCATAAGAGAAGCTTATTCATCTCGTTACCTCACGATCTTCTACTATAAGACCCTCCCTTCTTGGAAGTCATGTGGGCGACGATCTACCAAGTGCTAGATGTGTATACTAAAAGATTTGCCCTATTATATATAAGATCATCTTTATTTTGGAAAAAAAGAATCACAACAACACTAGGTGCTTGTTTATATTAGTACATGCATAAAAGTCCTTTACTTGGCATTGCAGATAACATAGTGTGTGGTGTCACACGGAAGATCATGTTATCAGTTCTTTGCCTAGTATAAGCAGAGGCTTACAACCGAGATGGAATTAGACAAACCATCGGGATGGTTGTAGTGTAATTAGGTGTGGTTGGTCTTGACCATAGAATTACACTAGTGTGCTTCGAGTACATTGAGCAGGACTAAAACTAGAGGTTATCCAATTTCTACTGGCTTGATAATTGGATAGGACCTCAGTTTATTATGGAGTACGATCCCTAAATCCTGATATAATAACAGACACATATTATTAATTATTATTTCTTTGATTTACCAATGGGCGAGATCTATTCTGTTAGATCGATAGGCCCGGTAAGTTGGGAGATAATATTAATTATATGGTGTGCCATTGATTATTGACGAAATCCATGTCCTGGTTAGTCGGGATGATGATGCCCCCTTGATGAGCTCAAAATGTTCTTCATGTTAAACCTTGCAGGTGGATTTGATCCAACATGATGATAAGGTTGAGTGGTAGTAATCAAGGATCCAGAAGTCGATTAATTTAATTTGTCAGTACATTAAATTAATTGATGGGCATTCGATATCTTAAACACGGGGGGATGGACGACTCATAATATGTGGAGCCCATATGAAAATATGGGGGTTGGTGAGGAAGTTCAATTAAGATCCTTTAGTGGAATGGATCTTAATTAATAGATTGGGTTTAGATCCATTAGCGGGCCAAGATCCAACTCCTCCTCTTGGTCCCTACCTTAGACCTATAAATACCCCATGAGATCATGAAACCAAGGCTTAATCCAAGAGTTGACACCCAAGGCCTCTCCTTCTCTTCTCTCTCTCCTCTCGTCCCTTAGGGTTTCGGCCGGCGCCAAGAAGAAGAGGAGGTTTCCTCCTTGGTTCTTCTTCTCTTCTCCACCAACCTTCGGCTGGGACTCATAGAGACAAGGGAGTTTCTCTCCCTTTTGTGGTGCTCAGCAGGGGTGGCGAAGCTGCCGGCGACCTGTGGGAGGCGGCGCCGCAAGGTTGGAGGTGGGAGCTTGGTTTCGGCCGGTTGGGTGAGGAAGAAGGAGAACTCTCTCCTTCTTCATCTTATTCTCCTTCCTCTCGAGGTCTGCAGCTGGTCTGGTGGCCATTGAGCAGCTTCGGATGTCAGCGACGCAAAGGAACAGGAGGGGAAAGTCGACGCAAGGGAAACCCTAGATTCTAGGGTTTCTTGTTTCGACCAAGACAAGAAGAAGAGCTCGGTTGGAACTCCTTGGTGATATCGGTTCTTGGTAGCTCGTCACCCACACGACGTCCGGGAAGGGGAGGGACATAAGGTAGAAGGTCGCGAGGTAAAGGGATGGTATAAATCTCTCCCTAGCTCCATTTATTTTGTTGTGCCTTTATACTTTGCTTCGTCATTTCATGCGTGTTAATTAGTTATTTTGATTTTGTATCATAGTTAATAATTAATTAATTAGACCCCGACCGTAAACACAAGATTCAGCGATCTACTCGTCGTCTCTTCCGCAGTCATTCGGTATGGAGAATTACAAGGCACGATCTTTGTGATTGGCCAAGTTGTAATTCGTATCGAATGATACGATGACGAGATGGTCGTTGGAAGACGAGTCTCTATTCGGATTAATTTTTAATCCATAGACATAGAGAGGTCTCTCAAGGATGACCAATTATTCACTTAGGAAACTCGCCAAGCCATAACTAACACCAAGAACCGAAGTCACCAAAGTCACAAACATTCCTCTTCCAATGTTGCACCAAAACCCTAGATCTAGGGTTACCGCTAGCCAACAAGACTTCTCCTTCTCCCCTTGAACTGTCAGCCACCTAAAGCCTCCAAGATCAGCCGACCACAAGGAAACCGAAGTGAGAGACTGAAGGAAGATGAAGAAGAGGAGGAAGAGAAAGAATTCTCTTCCTTACAACCACCCAAGCCGCCGGTGCTCCTTCTTCTTCCTTCTCACCGCCGTAGCCTACAAGGATCTTATCCTTGCTGCCAAACACCCTTCCACCTCCTTAGTTGGGCTCACACATGAGAGGGAGAAGAGAGGAAGTCAAGAAGAAGAAGAACAAGCCTCCATCCTCTTCTACTCGAGTGCTTCTTCTTCCTTTTCTACCGGCTGTGCCCAAGCCCTAGGAGAGAGGGAGAGAAAGAGAGAGTAGGAGAGAGAGCCTAGGGTTTGTTGTGTCTTCCATGCCTTAGTCTCATGACTCCATGGGTATATATAGGGCTACAATAGGGACCATGAGGAGGAGTTGGGTCTTGGCCACCCAATGGATCAAGGCCCGATCCATTAATGATGATTCATTCTACTAGAGGATCATCATTGATCTACCTCACCAAACCCCATATTTAAATATGGGCTCCACCTATTATGAGTACAAGTATCTCCCTGTGTTTATGATATCGAATGTCCGTTAATTATATTGAGGCAATCTGTGATCCGGAGTGATCATAAGTTTTGATGTTTGGGAAAAGGGTTTAAGTTAGGTTTCCCTTGTGTTTTAATATGTGTATGTTGAGTGTGCAGGTTGTACAGGTTACACATATTGACTTGACCAGACGACCTCAGTACGGTGAAGGGTGGCATGGAGACAAGCCGTGTAACGACCCGGAAAATCTCCTCAATATTTTCTTTAAAATATTGATCATGTCTAGATAGTTTTGAAGGAATTTAGAGATACTAGTACGAACCTTAGCCTAATTATCCATAATTTCTCATTTAAATTGAGAAGCTAAGTACTAATGGGCTTTTCTAAGACCATGGTTATTAGTGGATTTTAGGTGAAATTTAATTTAAATATAAATGAGTTTTAATTACGAATATTAGCAGGATCATGGGGGAATTTTTGGGGAATTTTCAAAAATAATATAAAAATAAAATAAAATAAAATAGAAAAATAAAGTGCATGCACCAAGGATTGAACCTTGGACCTATGGTATCACCATGCATGTACTAACCAATTAACCTAGCAAGGGAGTGCTAGTAGAGGATGAAGTGGATTTTGGTTAAGGCTTAGGGAAAATGAAGAGTCATCAAGGGAAGAGACACCATGACTCTTCACTTGCCCTCCTTAATGTGGTATAAAGGTGGCATGGGAGTTACATTTTCCCTTCTCTTCTTCATTTCTTCCTCTTCCTCCTTGCTCTAGCCGAAACCCACAAGGGTTCTCCCCTTAGGAAAACTTCCACCAAGGACTCCATCTTGAAGACTCAAGGCTCTCTACTAGGCTACAAGGGCTAAGGAGAAGTTTGGAGTCAAGAAGGTTCTTTCTATTTCTTTATTCAAGGATTTAATCCAAGATAAGGGAAGGTAATACCCCCTCACCTGTGGTATGATAGCTTCCAAGTTATTTGTCATGATCTAAGTTCTTATTGGCATGCTATGTTGAAAAATCCATGGTTAGGGCATGTGAAGGTTTCGGCCAAGCAAGGTTTTGGGCTAAAAATCATGTTAAAGATCTCTCTTATGCTTTCAAATGTTTACTCATGATAGGTTAAGCCTAAAAGTATGATTTTGGAAGTTTTTGTAGCACCCCAAAACCCCCCTAGGGTTTCGGCCACATCAAGGTTAAAGGGCTAGGGTAAACCCCAACCTTTCCAAGCATGATTAGTATGTTTCCTATGATATCTTATGGGTAATAATGGTGATTATATGAATTTTCCTATGGGCTTATTATCCTTCTAGGGTTTCGGCCAACACATGGGTTTAGGCCTAGGACTTAGGGTTAAGTCCAATCAAGAGTTCAAATGGTTTTCCATGGCATGATATGTAAGGTATGGGATGTTAATCATGACTTAGGTGAATTTTTCATGGATTCATGGCCCCTTAGGGTTTCGGCCAAGACCAAAATTTAGGGTTTGAACTGGGCTAAGGTCTCAAGGATACATGTTTATAAGTTACCATAATGTAAGTACATAGTTAAGCATGTTGTACGGATCTTTATATTACCAAAATCTTAGCTTATGTGTTATGTGACATGACCTTGTATGTTAGGTTCTATGTTATGCTTTACTCATGAATATTTAGATCACATACCATGAATATATGTAAGTGATGTAGGGGTATGTTATGATAAATAGAATGATGCATGTAGAAGGTTAAATGCTTATAATAGATGTATGTGTATGAAGGTCTATGCATGTTTTATGATGAATGCCATGAACCTAGGTAGTATGCACCATGTGTATATGTAGCTTACCCATGCATGTTTTACGATGGATTCTAGTGTAACGACCCGGAAAATTCTCTTAATATTTTCTTAAAATATTAAGCATGTTTAAATAATTTTCCAAGGGACTTAGGAATATTAAGGAGAACTTTGGCCTAGAAAACCCATGTTTTCTCATTTAAATTGAGAAAACTAAGTACTAATGAGCTTTAAATGGGCTCCGAAAAGGGGTATTAATTAGGTAAAATAATATAAATTGGGTAAAATTAATATAAATATAAAAGGATTTTATTTAGGAATATTAGTATAATTATGGGTAATTTTAGGGGGGATTTTTGGAATTTAAGAAAATAAAATAATAAAATAAATGGAATGAAAATAAAAATAAAAATAAATGTGCATGAGCCAAGGATTTAACCTTGGACCTCTTGTAACAACCAAGAATGCTTTAACCAACTCACCTAGCAAGGAATGCTTATGAGTAATTGAAGTGGAGGTTGGTTAAGAGGTAAAAGGAGGTGAAGGGTCATGGAGAGGCTCTTTAATTGCTCTTTAATTGCCTCCTTGATGGGTTATAATGAGAGGAGTTTTGGGAGTTACTTATTCTCTCAATCAATAGCATTACCTCTCCTCTTCATTCCCATTCTTGCCGAGCACCAAAGGGAGGAGTCCTTGGGGAAAACTTCACAAGAGGTTTCATCCCTCAAGATCTAAAGTTCCTACAAGGTGACAAAGACTAGTTGGGGTTAAGAGATACCAAGTCCTTTTTTCCTTCTCCTCTTTCAAGGTTCGAAAAAAAATAAAGAAATCTAAGGTAAGACTCCCTCACCTGTGGTATAATAGTTACCTATGATTTCCATGATTTTTGGCATGATATATGGGTTAGTTTTCGGATTTAATGTTGAAGAGAAACAAAATCAAGGTTCCTATGTTCAAAGGTTTCGGCCATCATGTTTTAAAGGTCCATAATTATGCTAAAAATCATGATAATGTTGTTTAGTGTTCCCTTATGATGTTTAGAAGTTAAGTGTAATTTTTTGTAATTTTTGGGGTACCCTAGAGGCCCCATATGTCTCGGCCAACATGAAAGAAGCAAAACCCAGAACCTTAAGTTCAAGGGTTTCGGCCACCATGTTTTAAATGTCCAAAAATATGTTAAAAATCATGATAATGTTATTTAATGTTCCCTTATGATTTTTAGACATTAAGTATAATTTTTGGGAATTTTTGGGATACCCTAGAGGCCCCATATGTTTCGGCCAACATGAAAGAAGCAAAACCCAGAACCTTAAGTTCAAGGGTTTCGGCCACCATGATTTAAATGTCTAAAAATATGTTAAAAATCATGTATGTTATTTAATGTTCCCTTATGATGTTTATATATTAATTATAATTTTTGGGAATTTTTGGGGTACCCTAGAGGCCCCATATATTTCGGCCAACATGAAAGAAGCAAAACCCAGAACCTTAAGTTCAAGGGTTTCGGCCACCATGATTTAAATGTCTATAAATATGTTAAAAATCATGATAATGTTATTTAATGTTCCCTTATGATGTGTAGAGGTTATGTATAATTTTTGGGAATTTTTGGAGTACCCTAGAGGCCCATATGGTTCGGCCAACCCCAAGGACCCAAGGGTTAAGGGTTGAGTCTTTAACTTCAAGCATATGTTTATGTGTTGCCATGATATAAGGATGATGGATGGTGATTATGTGAATTTTCACATAGCCTTGGGACTCCACAAGTTTCGGCCAATATGGGTTAATAGGGAAAAAGTAAAGATTTATTTCAAGTAAAGGTCCCAATAGCCCTACGGTAAGATGTGATTTATGTTTATGAATGATATGCTATGTTATGAATGATATGCCATGTTTATGAAGGATATGCCATGGTTATGCATGATATGCCATGGTTATGAATGATATGCCATGTTATGAATGATATGCCATGTTTACGAATGTTATGTTATGTTTATGAATGATATGCCATGTTTATGGGTGATATGCCATGTTTATGAATGATATGCCATGTTATGAATGATATGCCATGTTTACGAATGATATGCCATGATTATGAATGATATGCCATGGTTATGAATGATATGCCATGTTATGAATGATATGCCATGTATATGAATGTATGCCATGCTCTATGAATGATGTGTACGAACACCATGTCTAAGAATGAAAATGATGAATGGCAAGTATGATGAGTGAAAGATGATGCTTATGCCTTTAAGGCATAAATATGCTAAACGGCACGGTCGATGGTCGACGGTACGACGGTCGAGGACCGGTAAATGGGCCGGTAGACGGGCCGAGCCGTAACAAGTTATGCTATGTTATGAAAGATGATGCTTATGTCTTTAAGGCATAAATATGCTAAACGGCACGGTCGATGGTCGACGGTACGATGGTCGAGAGGACCGGTAAATGGGCCGGTAGACGGGCCGAGCCGTAACAAGTTATGCTATGATAAGTATGCCATGAATGTCTTATGCATGATGAAACATGAAAAGTATTTTACTTTATGTATGGGCTTGTACCGGACCGAAGTATGGGTCCAAGGGATGGGCACCTTAAGAACGCCCCGGTTATGGACTACCGCAGCTGTCCACGGTTCTGGCACTACCGGAGCTGTGCAATAGGGATGGGCTCCTTAAGAAGCGCCTCGGTTCGGGGACTACCGATTATGCTGTCCTTACCCTAGTAGGTCGGGGCTAGCTACCTCGGATCTACTAGGGATGCGCGCTATGATGTATGTATGTGGTACAAGCCGGGGACCCCAAATGATGTTATGATGATGATGTTTAAGCATTTAAAAGTATGTTTTAAAAGTTAAGCATCCTTATGTATATGCATTCCACTCATGCATCCATTCATGTTATGCATTATGCTATGTTGATAAGATGATATGCTTACGTTTCATGTTAAGAAGTATGCATGAGAATGAATGATTTATGCCATGAAAGATGCCATGCTACTATGTTTATGACTTATGCCATGAAAGATGCCATGCTACTATGTTATGATTTATGCCATGAAAGATGCCATGCTACTATGTTTATGATTTATGCCATGAAAGATGCCATGCTACTATGTTTATGACTTATGCCATGAAAGATGCCATGCTACTATGTTATGATTTATGCCATGAAAGATGCCATGCTACTATGTTTATGATTTATGCCATGAAAGATGCCATGCTACTATGTTTATGATTTATGCCATGAAAGATGTCATGCTACTATGTTAGGATTTATGCCATGAGAGATGCTATGCTACTATGTTTATGATTTATGCCATGAAAGATGTCATGCTACTATGTTTATGATTTATGCCATGAAAGATGCCATGCTACTATGTTATGATTTATGCCATGAAAGATGCCATGCTACAATGTTTATGAGTTATGCCATGCTTAGAAGGTCTACTATGCTTATGTTCATGTCATGCTATGTATACGATAAGTGATGTAAGATGTTATGTTCAAAGTAGAGCACCAAGTATGTTAATGTTTTATGTGCTCATTATGAGATGATGAATGATGAATGGTTTTGTGAGTAGGAAAGAGTCTTACTAAGCCTGTGTGCTTATAGTCTTCTTTCCTTATACCGCAGATCATGCAAGGGGATAACGAGGAAGCAGCAGGAGGGCCTGAAGTATGTGTGTGTTGGTGACTTGGCCCATGAAATCGAATGTGTTAACCGTTTATGCTAAGAACTTTATTTTGCTACCTATATGCCCGAATAATGACTTATGGAACTTTATGATAAAATGTCCAGTATGATATGATATGAACCTTATGGTATGATGTTAAGCATATTACGATATGATGTTAAGCATGATGTTCATGTGTTAAGTTCCATGTCATTATATTAGGGATGGTAGTAGGGACATGTATATGTAAGGCTTAAGTTATTCCGCTGCAGTATGATGTTACATGCCTTAAGTATGTTAGCGTAACGCCGCTTTAGGGAAAAAAAAAAACGGGCGTTACATCTAGGATTATGTATGCTAGATGAAATGTATCATGTATGAATTGCATGTTTATTTATGTACCATGATCATGCAAGCTTTATGAACCAAGATAATATTTATGCCTGGAAGTATGATTATGTATGAATGTCATGTTTTTATGAATGAAAGAATATGGATAAAGATGATGATTATGCCTTAAGTACGAATGATAAGTATGAATGATAAGTATGAATGATGAAGGCATAATGATGTTATGAAATAAGTATGAATGATGAAGCATACATAGTTATTTTATTTTATGAATGGGCTTGTACCGGACCGAAGTAAGGGTCCAAGGGATGGGCACCTTAAGAACGCCTCGGTTTTGGACTACCGTAGCTGTTCACGATTCTGGGACTACCGTAGCTGTCCAACAGGGATGGGCACCTTAAGAACGCCCCGGTGTTTGGAACTACCGTAGCTGTTCCTACCCTATTAGGTCGGGGCTCGCTACCTCGTATTTACTTAGGGATGCACGCTTATGATGTATGTATGTGGTACAAGTCGGGGACCCCAATGATGTTATGTTTATGTTTTAAAAGTATGATTTTAAAATTAAGCATCCTTATGTAAATGCATTTGACTCATGCATTCATTCATGTTATGCATCACGCCAGGGTAAGTATGTTTTATGCTTATGCTTATGATAAGTATGTTTCATGCTCATGTATGTTAAGAATTATATAATGATAAGTATGCTCATGTATGTTAAGAATTATGTCATGATAAGTATGGTCACGTAGGTTAAGAATTATGTCATGATAAGTATGCTCATGTATGCTAAGAATTATGTCATGCTAAGTATGTTTTAGGTTTATGCTTATGTTAAAAATCATGCTATATTAGTTGTTCATATGCTTATGATTTACGCCAAGACTATGCTTATGTTTATGTTCAGAATTATGTTATGTCAGATGCTTAATATGTTTATGTTTAAGTGACGTATGGTTTTAGTGAGTAGGAAAGGGTCTTACTAAGCCTGTGTGCTTATAGTCTTATTTTCCTCGTACCGCAGATCAAGCAAGAGGTTATTAAGGGAAGCAGCAGGAGAGGCAAGAGCATGTGTGTGTGTGGCAGTGACATGGCAAAGGATTCTTTTATTTACGCATATCGCATGTCTTGGGTTTTGGAAATGCCTCCTTAGATTCTATGCTATGTTTTTAATGGTTATGCCTAATGGATGACTTAAGACTCATGATGTTTATGGATAAGTTACTTGCTACTTATGATGATTATGAATAAGCTATGAAATGGTTATATCATGATGCCATGCATGTCGTTAATATGCTAAGTCCAATGACACTAGGTCATGAATGACAAGTTTAGGCATGTATAGATGTTTCATGTATTAGTTGCATGGTTAATAGCATGTGTAGAAGGAAAAAAAAGTATTCCGCTGCATTAAGATGTTTTGTATGTATGTGTATGTTTAGCGTAACGCCGCTTTCCTGCCGCACCATAAGGTGGGGGAAATAGGCGGGCGTTACAAGCCGCGGGCTTGTGTGCGCACCTGAGGGACTATGGAGAGCAGGGACAATGAGCTGAGGGTCGCGAACTTTAAGGCATGCATGAAGGATAGCATGGAGGTAAGCTGGAGGCTTGCGTGCATCCGAGGGATGGGGGCTGAAGATGAAGAGGGCGCGAAGGCAATAGTTGAGGCTGCTGATGAGGAGTCAGTCGAGTCGTGAGGGTACGAGTGATGTGTGATTGTACTCGGGAAATCTTAGAGTTCGAGTGCTAAGAGAAGTATAATCGGGAAGGGAAACCCTAGGTGTGTGAGTAGGGCAGTTGACTGTCATTGGGGCAGTCGACTGATAAAACTCACAAAAAGATTCTAGACCTTGGACCAGTCGACTGCCCTGGGAGCAGTCGACTGGTGGCAGACAAAATTCAAACGTTAGGCGTGTAACTGTCGGATTTTGCTGAGGGCAGTCAACTGCCCTAGGGGGTAGTCGACTGGTGGCGAGTTATCAACCCTAAGTTCTATTTAAAGAGGACTTCATGGTGGCTGAAACTCTTGACGAAACAATCTTGGTTAAGGCTTGTTAGTAGTCTCTAGAGCCCAGGTATTGTCAAGGTGATTGTGGTGAGGTTTCTCCACCCACAAGGAGTGACGAGGGCTAGTCGGAGGTTATCTGGGGAGTGATCAACTGATGGATTCTTGGATTAGTCACCCTTAGGGGTGGATACCAAGTAAGATCGTTGTGTTAGCATTGCTTTCTTATTATCTACTATTTTGTTTGTATTTTCGCTGTGCAACTAACAACGTAGGAAGAAGAAAGAACCAATCAAGTGCTATTCACCCCCCCTCCTCTAGCAACATACAAGATCCAACAAGTGGTATCAGAGCGAAGGACTGCTCGTGATTGGAATATCCGGCAAGAAGAGCAAATGCTAGAGGAAGAAGAACGATGGAAGATAAGTTGGGGGAAGACATCTACACTCCGCCTCCCTACGATCATGAAGACTTCGACTTTTGGAGGGCAAGAATCAAGATATGGTTCGGAATGGAGTGGGATCTTCGAATTGCGCTTGAAGAGCCCATTGAGATTCCAAAGGATAAGCACGAGAAGAAGCTTAGACCTAGATATTGGAATCAAGAGCAACAAAATCAATCCAAGGCAAACGAAAAGGTAATTGCAACTTTAGTGAACGTTTTGCCTACTAATGTGTTAAATGGTGTAGGGGAATATCAAAATGCTCATGATCTATGGAGAAAGGTAGGAGAATTCCACAAAAACCATACACGAGTTCACTTAGTGGAAGAACCTGAGGAAGTGAGCTCGATAGCCCAAGAGTAGGAAAAATTATGTGAAAGATCATCAACCTCCTCAAGAGAGTAAGAGGAAGTATCAAGTTCAAAAATTGAGGGAGAGGAGAGACCCTCATCAATACCGGAACAAGAGAAACCATCTACTTCATCCAAGGTTGAAGAAGAAGTCAACCTAGCCTCCACCTCCACCAAAGCAAAGAAAAAGGACCATATCATATGCATTGGTTGCAATGAAAAGGGGCACTACAAGGATAAGTGTCCAAAAGGTAAAAAGGAGGTAAAATCTAAACTCATTTCAAGTTCCTTTAAATCTAACGTTGGTTGTAGGATTGGAGAAGCCCAAGAAAGGAAAAAGAAGATTAGATGCTTCACATGTGGAGAATTAGTGCTCCACCACACCAAGTGCCTAAAGAAAAGTGAAATCAAGAAAATGGAGCATCTAAGAAAATGGGAGAAGGAGAAAAGAAAGAAGAGAAGAAGCTCACAACAAGGAGGGACTACAAGGGTAAGGGAGGTAATTCCTAAACCTAAGTTAAAGTGTAATTCTAATTTGAGTTCCTCCATACACATTAAAAATAGAGGTAATTATCCCTCCATGCATACTATATTTAATGAAAAATGCTTAATGGTACATAATTTTGTATTTAAGTATAATGATAGGAATAGGGTTAACAAGGTAGATCATAACCCTAGGAAAAGCATGCATCATGATAGACCTAAGACTTTTGTATCTAAGGATCATGCCATTAATCCCAAGAAGGGAAGGAATGTGCATAGAAAGGAGGGTAGGTCAAGGAATGTCCATGGTGGACATATGGAAACTAAGGTTAGAAATTTGGCAAGGGAAAATCAAGCCTTGAGGGAAATGCTTGATACATTGGAAGAGACTCTAGAAAGATTCAAGGTTGGATCTAAGGGTTTAGACATGGTATTGGGTAGTTTAAAAACCAACTATGATAGATTGGGGTTGGGCCACCGGTCTAAGATCTCCAATGCTAAAGAAAAGAAATTTGCTGGGAAAGCATATAATCATGGCAAGAAGGAGAAGGCCAAAAATGTCAAGGGGGTGCTATTTAAAGGGAAAGATAAGGACTTAACCAAGGACAAGGTTTCCAAGGTTAAAAAGGTTAGATTTGTAGGCCAATAATCACCAGGGGCTCACCGGTGTGGCCTAGTGTGGATTGAGTCACCTAGGAAGGTGGCTAGGGCTAAGAGCTCAAGGGGGAGCTCTAGGAGCCTTTGAGATCCATGGTAAATGGATCTCAAGAGGTTTTCTCCTAGGAAATTAGATAAAATGTGCTAATAAGGGTTGAAAGACTTGGGTAAGTCTTAAGCCTAGGGAATTGGCACATTAAAGGGGATTTTAGGGAGAAAAAGGTGGAAATAGGATTAATTTTGATAAAATTATGATTTAATGGGTAAATATTACTTGATGCTATTAGTGTATTATGAATGAGTATGGGAAGAAGCATCAAGATGAGATCCAAATTAGAACTTTTAGTTGAGCTTAAATGATACAATTTAGGAGAAGTTGAGTTTAGTGTCAATCATGGGATTTGGAGCACATTTGTTTGGAAACATATTTTTTCCAAGTAGACATAGGTTTAACAAATCTCCCTACAAAATTTCAGATTTTTCGGAGATTTCTAGAATTTACTAGGCATTTCTGAAATTGGACTGAAAACCTGAAATTCAGGTATCAGTCGACTGCCTTGGGGGCAGTCGACTGATCTCAGCCCAAAAACATTCTGTGAGTTTTGGGAGTCGACTACCCCAGGGGCAGTCGACTGATCAATTAGGGTTATGGAGGAATGACATATTGGATAATAGGAGATTGTCTTAAAATTAGATTCTTGTTTATACTCCTTGAATAAAGATTTGTCTCATGTTTTTTGGTGATTATATGAAATATGGCCATGGAATTCAAGGAAGACTTATCAGGGTTAAGAGATACGAAGAAAAGGATTTGATCATATTAAGAATGCCTATGGAAAAGGAATGAATTGAGGAAAATTCCTTGTGTAAATTAAAATGGTTAGAGTACAAACATAAGGAACCATGAATAAAGTTCAAAATAGATACAAATGCCAAACTTTTTAGGAAAATAAGGGATGTACCAAAAGTCGAGCACACTTGATATTTTCAAAGAATAATACTTTTCTAGGATTGGGTATATCCTAACAAGTGTGTTTACAACTTTTTAGAGTTTTCCAAGTTTTCTAGGGTTTTCTAGAGGGTTCTAAGGTAGAAAACTTGGGGTGTTGAGTTAGGATTAACTTAACAAAAGGAAAGGTTGAGATGTTAAGTTGGGGTATAACTTAACTTGGTGTTAGGGTGTCAAGTTGGGTAGAACTTCACCTAGGTAAAATGAAAATTGGGATAAGGCATAGGTTAAGGGGGAGGTTGCCTCCTAGTTGTCTTAATTTTCATAGAAATTTTTACGTTTTGGCATGGTGTTTTTGAGTTTCATGCATGGAAATATGACATTGGTGTCATATTGCATGAAAATTAGTTTTTGATGTGTAATTACCATGTAAATCAATGCTAGGGACGCATTGTGGGTTGGCATGGGCAAAGACATCAAGTGGAGACCAAAACTAGGACTTTAGATCAAGGGTTGATTGAAGTTTTTAGCTAGTTTTGGGTTTTGTGTCAAACTTAGGAATGGTGATAGATACATGGTGAAATGTATTTTTCCCAAGTAGGTATGGGTACCACAAACTTCTCCACAAAATTTAGAAATTTTTGGAGATTTGAGAAATTTCTGACGCATTTCTGAATGTGGCTAGAAAATTGATTTTCAGAGTATCAGTCGACTGCCCTGGGGGGCAGTCGACCGGTCAGGGCTGGTGTGGGAATCCAGCAGCTGATGTATGTCCAAATGATGGCCTATGTGAAAATTGATAATAGACTTCGGATATTATCTGAAGTAATAAGTAGATAATTACCGAAGTAAACGCGCGTGAAGTAAAAAGGTCAGTTTTTTACTTCACCACGAAATACCGAAGTCTTTCACCGGTTCAAAATCGGTTCAAAGTTGAACCGTTTTCGAAGTAAAATGGCTCTATTACTTCATCGATCTCGCTGAAGTATTTTTTATTATATTACTTCAGCATAATTAGACGTATTAGAGTATATGTTGCTATAACAAATATTTAAATTTAGCGAAGTAATTTATACAAACAACTTCACAAATTAAATAAATGACGAAGTAAATATTTTTTTTAACTACGCTGCTAATTAAATTTGACGAAGTTTGTTGTATTGCATTACTACACCATTTATTTGTATTGTCGAAGTAATTCATCATATTTTGTTACAATACAATTTTAATTAAACAAATATTTTTCACCACAATATTTTTCAAAAATATCTATTTGAATTACTACAACACAATATTTTTCACCATCAAAATTAAACAAATATATAACTATATATATCAGAAATATCTATTTCTTAGAACTCAAAAGTATATTCATAAAAGACATTAACCAACATCACCCAAAATCTGTTGTATTCATAAATCTCTAAATACAATCAAAAAAATTTTCACGACCTACACTTAGGCACCCACATAAAAGTAGACAAATTCACTCCATTCGCTTCTGACTTCATCATACTGAGATTGATTGTAATACAGTTTATTTTTTGAGGCTGTAAATTAAACCATTAATAGAAATGTGAGGGTCAATACAAAATGACTAAATATTTCAGAAAGAATATAGTTCATAAAAAGATTTACCTTCCTCTCCAATTGTATATCTTCATCCATGATTATCTCTTTCATATACCACATTACACAATATCCACATTCAACACCACCATTTTGTTTTAGATTATCCTAATGAAATTGAAAGTGTAATGCAATTAGTCACTATAATACAACTAAAAAATGATAAAACATATATGGTATAAGGAAGAAGTTTGTTTTAATCATAAGAATCGATATACAGGAGAAGGAAGAAACAGAATTCACCTTTCACCACCAATAACACAGACAACACATGTACCAGTTGGAGCAGTTTCATCCTCGTAATAGTGAACCTAATAAATGAAGCCAAGAGAATATCTAGTAGAGAACCATATAGAAGAATGATAAAATAGCAAGCAAAATAAGCCAGCAAGGGTAGACTTACATTAACACCTGCAACATTTGAATTTTTCTTCATTTCCTCTCCAAATTTGTCCTTCTCAATGCATCCCATATAGTTTCCCATGCATCGTCGCGATTTCTGTTTGACATAGAGTTCAATAAATATATCATATTTTTTTCTTCATTGACGATAGTCAAAATCCAATGGTACCTGAAAAAAATGAAAATATAGCATTGACTAGTATGTAGTAAAAATCAATAAATAGCTAAAATATTACCCAGTGTTATATGGGATGCCCATGTATCCCTTTCTCTTTGCAATTTCCCTGACAGCTTGTCTAGCATATATGTATCAGATAGTATGCAGCATAGCCTCCCCAAAAGCTAAAAACAGCTATTTCAGTTTATCAGGTAGCAATTTGATAAAGAAAAGGCTAGTCGATATCGATAACAGTGGTGATCAAACTATTGTTTGATGCAAAGGTCCATTACTTTCTTAGTTTGTTTGGTGGGGTATTATGTTACTGTGAAACTGACTCACTGTAGTTTGATATTAAGCACTTCTTCTAAATTGGATATCTTACAAAAAAAAAATACATAAAGAGAAGAAATAGCGAGGCACCAGCTTGTGATAGACGACGTGCTTCAGAGTTTGCCCAATCAATAAATTCGTTTTCTTGCTCTGGGATATATAGATGAAGATGATCTTTCAGAGCTTGGATTAGTTTCTGTTCTCTTTCTTTTTGTAGTTCCTGCAATTTGAGATGTAAAAATTATCACAGGATAGCTATGTCGAACTAACAAAGCTCTTTATTAAGTAAAAATAGCCTTCTATGTTATTCTATCTCAAACATTAGAGAATTGATACAAATTCTGCAATCCAAAGGAACTACATTCATGAGACATTGAGTCTGAATGATTAGGCAGTGCAATTGAATATGACAGACCTCCAATTTATCATCGTTCTAAAGCAATATTTCCCTATTTCGATCCAGTTCTAAACCAACATTACCTATAATTTCAGAACATCTATATATACCGTAGAAGTAATAGCATAAAAAGTCTCTCATGAGAAGTAGAGTGGCAACAATACTTGAATCTATGAGAGTTCTCTAACTAGGTGATTAAGGGATTGCTCGATGACTAACGATGCCTTAATTTTCTCTTGCACTCTTTGTCTTCGGTTGTCTGAAGTCTGTGATTCTTCATCTGCTTCTACTGAACCAATGGTTGCTAGAGCCAGTTGTCCAATATAATCTTCAAAGAAATCACTTCCAAACATCATTTCGAAGACAGTAGCAGGATCTACAAAGGAATCTCTAACATATTAAATTCACTAGCATATTAGTAACTTGAAAAAAAAACATTAGTAGTATAAGTGAAAATGCCAGAGCTATCTCAGTAAAGATTTATTGTATAAAAAACATTTTTATGAACTTACTGGGAAAAACCTTCCTTTCCATGCTTGTTATACTCTTCGCGTTTCAAAGGGTCGCTCAAGATTTGATAAGCCTCTCCAAGTATCTTCAAATAGAATACTATTTCGATAAGACAGTGATGAAATACAGAGAAGTATAAATCTTAAATATATTAGTTTAGTAAGATCTCTGTCCAAGTATCTTCGGATCAAATGAAACTTATGCAGTTACTAAAAACAAAAAAAGACTAAATTGTTTTGTAGAGACTCAACCAATTACAGCTTATTCATGTAGAAAATTTGGTAATTGTACTATGACTTTAGGAATCATCGATAGGAGCACCTGGAAGTTGTGAGCAGCTTGTGGATCTCCGGGATTTTTATCTGGGTGTACCAGTCTTGCCTAAATTCCAAGAGATAAAAATAGCAATCCAAAAGATTAAAATCCTTGTAGAGATCTCATAAGTTTAACTAGACGGGACAAACTGATATAAAATATTAGGGATCTGGCCATTCAATTTAGGCATCATATGGAAAAATTGTATAGTTGTCAGAAATGATCAATGGGAATAAATAATCAGAAACAAACAATAAATTCACACCTTTCTTATTAGCAGTTTTCATTTATTCATAACTTTATGCTCCTCATTTTAGCAATATAAATGTTAAATCCCTTATACAGAAATCAAATACATAGGATAATAAAACATCTTAGGAGTCAAACACCATCCGCAAAAAGCAAGCAACTAAAAAAAAGGTGAATGAGAACACAAAATAAGATCGAACAAGTGAAGATGAAAATTAAGTGGTTCACCAAGATTGCCTGTTTTTGTGGCTGCAATAAGAGAACCACAAGGAAGGAGATGCCCTAGCGCAGGAGATGTCAGAAACCATAGGGTAGGAAACTAACTTGGTTGACGAACTAATGGGCCAGCAGGACCGGATAGTTACAGACGGTGGCCTCAAGCACGAACAAAACCCTTGCCTTTTCTTCTCGTGGCCAGGAAACCTCAAAGAGGAAGAACACTAGTGCCGCTGCAAGGAAAGGAAAGAAGGGTGTGGGAGAGGGAAGAAAACTGAAAGGAAAAGAAGAGGAAAATCGAGAATGGAAACCTAGCAAGCGCGTGGTTGAAGATGTGCGCATGGTCGAGGGGAGGGGGAGATGCAAGCGCGTGGTCGAGGGGAGGGGGAGATGAAGTGCGGTGCGAAGAGAGTTTTACTCTATGAACACCATTCGGGAAAAAAAATTAAGTGGGAGTTAGAGTTATAGCAAAGGATGTGTTTAAAAAATAATAAACTAGCTATTTAATAATAAAAGGAAAACAATTTAATCGGTTCAAACTTATTACTTCATCACATACACATATAAATTTTATTTTACGACTTATTACTTCATCGAGTATATATTATGAAGTAAAATATCAAATAAAATTATTAATGAGACCCATGATTTATAACCTATGAAGTCTAAAGTGAAATTTACTTCATCAAATTTATTGTCGAAGTTAATTAACATATATTACTTCGTATTAGAAATTATCGAAGTAACATGTGGCGAAGTATATGCCCAATTTTCACTCGAAAACGAGTGTATGGGGGGTTAGTACACGTTGTTTATGATCATTAGGAATTTAAAGAACCAATAATTAAGATATTGTTGGGTTATTTTTGATGTTAGGCAAAGGGGGAGAAGTGTTGGGTTTAATTTGGAAAACCAAACACATTGCTAGAAACCCTAGGTTTAGGGGGACCTAGGATAAATGGGGAGAATGGTTGCTCCATTCATGGCGTAAGGGGAACCTGAGAGAGGTTCTTAAAAAGCCTTTGTAAGTCCAATAATGTGGGAGCTTGGGAGAAGCTTTAAAAAGCCTATTTTGGTGAAAAGTCCTATCTTGGAGGGTTAGGTGTGGAAAAGTCATAACTTGGAGGGTTAGGTGTGAAATGTCCTAACTTGGAGGGTTAGGTGTGAAAATTCCTAACTTGGAGGGTTAGGTGTGGAAAATTCCAAACTTGGAGGGTTAGGTGTGGGATGCCTTGGGATAGGATCCATGCATTGCATATGCATTGGTGGTGTAAGTCCAAGATGGAGTCTTGGCAACGTAAGTCCAGTTATCTGTTTAGCATTGTTTTTTCTAATTATTGCTATTGACTACTATTTGGTTTCCTTAACTTAAACGTATTGCCAAACATCAAAAAGCGGGAGATTGTTGAGGCAATCTGTGATCCGAAATGATCAAAAGTTTTGATGTTTGGGCAAAGGGTTTAAGTTAGGTTTCCCTTGTGTTCTAATATGTGTATGTTGAGTGTGCAGGTTGTACAGGTTACACATATTGACTTGACTGGACGACCTCAGTACGGTGAAGGGTGGCATGGAGACAAGCCGCAGGCTTGTGTCCGCACTCGATGGACTATGGAGAGCAGGGACGATGAGCTGAGGGGCGCAGACTTCGAGGCATGCGTGAAGGATAGCATGGAGGCAAGCTGCAGGCTTGCATGCATCCGATGCATCCGAGGGACGGAAGCCAAAGATGAAGAGGGCGCGAAGGCAATAGTTGAGGCTGCTGATGAGGAGTCAGTCGAGTCGTGAGGGTACAAGTACTGTGTGATTGTACTCGGGAAATCCTAGGGTTCGAGTGCTAAGAGAAGTCTACTCGGGATGGGAAACCCTAGGTGTGTCAGTAGGGCAGTCGACTGCCATTGGGGCAGTCGACTGATAAAACTCACAAAAAGGTTCTGGACCCTGGACCAGTCGACTGTCCTGGGAGCAGTCGACTGGTGGCAGCCAAAATTCCAACGTTAGTCGTGTAACGGTCGGATTTTGCTGAGGGCAGTCGACTGCCCGAGGGGGCAGTCGACTGGTGGCGAGTTATCAGCCATAAGTTCTATTTAAAGAGGACTTCGTGGTGGCTGAAACTCTTGACGAAACAAGCTTGGTTAAGGCTTGTTAGTAGTCTCTAGAGCCCAGGTATTCTCAAGGTGATTGTGGCGTGGTTTCTTCACCCACAAGGTGGGACGAGGGATAGCCGGAGGTTATCCGGGTAGTGATCTACCGACGGATACTTGGATTAGTCACCCTTAGGGGTGGATGCCAAGTAAGATCATTGTGTTAGCATTGCTTTCTTATTATCTACTGTTTTGTTAGTATTTCCGCTGCGCAACTAACAACGTAGGAAGAAGAAAGAATTGAACAAGTGCTATTCACCCCCCCCCCCTCTAGCAACATACAAGATCCAACAAGTGGTATCAGTGCGAAGGACCGCTCGTGATTGGAATAACTGCCAAGAAGAGCAAACGCTAAAGGAAGAAGAACGATGGAAGATTAGTTGGGGGAAGACATCTACACTCCGCCTCCCTACGATCATGAAGACTTCGACTTTTGGAGGGCAAGAATCAAGACATGGTTTGGAATAGAGTGGGATCTTCGAATTGCGCTTGAAGAGCCCTTTGAAATTCCAAAGGATAAGCACGGGAAGAAGCTTAGACCTAGATATTGGAATCAAGAGCAACAAAATCAATCCAAGGCAAACAAAAAGGTAATTGCAACTTTAGTGAACGTTTTACCTACTAATGTGTTAAATGGTGTAGGGGAATATCAAAATGCTCATGATCTATGGAGAAAGGTAGGAGAATTCCACAAAAACCATACACGAGTTCACTTAGTGGAAGAACCTGAGGAAGTGAGCTCGATAGCCCAAGAGTAGGAAAAATTATGTGAAAGATCATCAACCTCCTCAAGAGAGTAAGAGGAAGTATCAAGTTCAAAAATTGAGGGGGAGGAGAGACCCTCATCAATACCGGAACAAGAGAAACCATCTACTTCATCCAATGTTGAAGAAGAAGTCAACCTAGCCTCCACCTCCACCAAAGCAAAGAAAAATGACAGTATCATATGCATTGGTTGCAATGAAAAGGGGCACTACAAGGATAAGTGTCCAAAAGGTAAAAAGGAGGTAAAATCTAAACCCATTTCAAGTTCCTTTAAATCTAACGTTGGTTGTAGGATTGGAGAAGCCCAAGAAAGGAAAAAGAAGATTAGATGCTTCACATGTGGAGAATTAGTGCTCCACCACACCAAGTGCCTATAGAAAAGTGAAATCAAGAAAATGGAGCATCTAAGAAAATGGGAGAAGGAGGATAGAAAGAAGAGAAGAAGCTCACAACAAGGAGGGACTACAAGGGTAAGGGAGGTAATTCCTAAACCTAAGTTAAAGTGTAATTCTAATTTGAGTTCCTCCATTCACATTAAAAATAGTGGTAATTATCCCTCCATGCATACTATATTTAATGAAAAATGCTTAATGGTACATAATTTTGTATTTAAGTATAATGATAGGAATAGGGTTAGCAAGGTAGATCATAACCCTAGGAAAAGCATGCATCATGATAGACCTAAGACTTTTGCCTTTTGGTTAAGGATACATCTACATTTTAAAGAGAATCAGAAAATCACACAGTGCATGTTTATATTAGTATGTGCACTAAACGTCTAATACTTGGCATTGTATTTTTATTTTTTTTTTGATGAAAGGTAAAATCTATATCATCAAGTGAAATGGTACAAACATCTATATGCCCTATGGATATCTATGAGTTGTTAGTGATATGAAGAAGTGTCCTTAGGCAATCGCCTTATGATGTAAACATTTATATTAATAAATGATAATTCACTATTTGAGTATACATGTTTTGTGTATTTGATTGGGATCTTAAACTCATCTACTGAATGTCCACAATACAACTCACAGCATAAGAGAATTTGTGATGGGATCACAACTAGTGATTATCTCTAAATGTGCAAATGTGAAGTATTGAAACTATCCCTAGTCGATGAATTGATAAAAACGGACACTATCAATTCTGTTGAGACTAGCATGGGTTATTCTCTAATCAGGTGATTTTCACTGGTTGGTGACATTGGGATGTCCGGAGATAAACATGGATGCTAGTTAAGGGAACTAGTTCATTGGAGTGACTAGCTGTAAAACTTCATATGGTTATCTATAAAGATATGTCAATGAAGTTCTTACTGTAGCTTAAGTGCGATGTTCCTTTGACATGCGGTGTTCAAGTCATCTTGGTCATGGAGGCTTATACTTTAACATCTTAAGCAAGCATCTCCAAGGAGGTGTGGACCCAGGATGATTGGGTATGAGCCGAAGTGCCCGAAGATGTTTGAACAGCCTACAAAGGATTCACCACTCCTTGCGAGGAGATGTATACCTAGGCCTATCGTCGGATTGTTACTCAAAACCTCTGGCCAGAGTATATCATGTTTAGAGTGCGAGTCTCTTACATGAGAGTAATTAGAAATTCAAATGACGAGAAAGACACTACTTGGGCTAGGTGTGACGTAGTCAGCCTAGTGGGGACTGACACCATAGACCGTGTCCTGAACCAAGTGGGTATAAGGTGGTGAAAGGAATGGTGCACGCTTCATTAGAGCTGCTGAAGGATTTCAGAATAATTTCTTCTGAGGTCAAACCGTTGATCTTTCGATTAATTGGGGATCATGATGTACTACTAGGTGCCACTCATGATCGTTCTATAATTAGTTGATTATAGACGGCCAACATAAATCGAAAGCCTATTTAGTCACGCACAACGAGTAATCCGAGGGATTTAAAACGAGTTCAAAATTGGATTTTCCGATCAAGAGTAATAAGTCGAATCTGAGTTAGTCAGATGCGCAATGGAAGCTAAAAATGGCTAAGTCTTTTGAAGGCTTTTTGGGCGAATTAAATGAGTTTAATTCGCGGCGGTTCGGGTTGGTTTGGCCAGCCAAAGAGGGTGCCAAAAACCCCTTTGGTGGCCGGCCACAATAAGAGGAGAAAAACCAATTAATTTTGGTTTAGTTAATAAAATAAATCTAGTGCGATTTATTTTATAAATTATGGATAAATAAATTTGTATAAAGAAATTTATATAAATAAAATTTATAGAAATTTATTCTTTTAGGGAATATTAAAATAATCCATGAATTGGTTTATTTTAATTTTATAAAATCAATTATGAATTGATTTTTCCATAATAAGAAAGTTTATAAATTTCTTATAAAAATTTATTCCATAATTTAAAGAATTAGTTTTATTATAAATTGGTTTATAATAAAGACTCGGTTTAAACGGAATAATTAATAACAAAATTTATAAGATAAATTTCTTATAACTAATTCCGTTAATTCCGTTAATTCGGTTTAGAGGGAGACTTAGCAAAGGAGTTGCTACTATATAAAGGAACCAAAGGCTAGCCCTTATTCCAATCAATTAATAAAGAGATTAATTATTCTCTCCCTCTCTCTCTTAATCTCTCCTCTCCTCCTTCTCCCTCTCTTCCCTTAGGGCCGGCGCCCACCCTAGCTCCCTTAGGGCCGACGCCCAACCTACATCCAAGGTGGTGGAGGCCGTGAGCTTCAAGAAGAAGAAGGAGAACCCGAACACGAAGAAGAAGAAGCGGATAGCGATTCCTCTCTTCCCTGAATTCGATTCCGTTACTTCATTGGTTAGTTTCCTAATTTTTCTCATGTTCTTCTAGTTGTGCCTTCCGAGAATCTAGTAGTTCTCGTCGGCACAAAACTCGTGACTTTGCGATGTCATCCCGAAGAGAACTCGGCGTGGACGCGAATAGAGGCGAAGCTTCCAAGGGACGCTACGGTTGGATCTCGTCCCTTTTCTTCGAGTTACGAGAGGTATAATGTAAATTAGTTTACTTTTCCGAAAAGTTTTATTTTATGATTATGTCAACACACTATAAGGTTGCATGCTAGATACGAAGTTAAAATAATTTAGGAATTTATTTTATGGAAATTCTTCCGCTGCACGTAAAAATTTAAAATTTTACGGACTCGTATCCTTGTCGACATGCACCCGGTCCCAACAGTGGTATCAGAGCCGGTTAGTGTTCGACTTAATCATATAATTGTTTTGCGGAACACTTTGTCATGATCTAAATTTCGGAAAAAATTTTCAATTATGAAAACTTTCAAATTATAATGAATTTTAGATTTAGGAATTTCAAAGTTTGGAAATCCTCATGAAATTTCGCAAACGTTTGAAATTTTCTAGTTTCTGAAATTTTATAATAATTGTGAAAACTTCCCATCCTTGAAAACTTTCCAATTTTGGAAATTTTTCTATTTTAAAAATTTTCCAACTATGGAAATATGTAAGTTTTCTTTATACCAGAAACTTACAATTATTCTGAAAACCAATTTATGAAATCTCGCAATTTTGGGCACTTTCTTTTAAGAAAGTCTAGACAAATTCATGGACAGTTAATTGACAATTAAATTTGAATTGGTCTTTAAATTGACAACAAAATTCTTTATTTTGGATTGAGCCTCGGGGAGCCGTCCAATTTAAAGCTAGTTGTTGTAATTTAATTTCCCAATTTTTAATTGAAATTGTCATGTTTGATTTGGATTGAGCCTCGGGGAGCCGTCCAATTGGATTTACGACAAATTATTTTTCTTTGGGTATCTGAGTCTCGGGGAGCCACCCTTAGAAAACGATTTGTTGTAATTAATTAAATCCATGAATAAAATATGTTTTAAGAGGTGATGCTCTTACATATTGTTGTCTCCAAAATTAATTAGGAAAATGGTTTCCTATAGAGTTTCTTAAATGAGATTTTCATGAAAATAATATGTGGTTGAATTAAGAGAATTGTCTCTTAATTTAATAAGTTTTGATTTAGAGAAATCAAAGTCTTAAACATATTATTTCCGAAATTGATTATGACAATTTAGGAAATTGTTTCCCAAAACAATTCCTTTAATATAGTATGAAATTAGAATTAGGAAATCCGGTTCCTAATTCAATTCATTAGACATGATAAATTAAGTCACATACATACTTTATTAAGGAAATCGTTAGTCATGACAAATGTCATGAATATGCTTAGAAAAGATGAGACCCAAAACCCCTTACAAAATATTAAGGCCAACACCTTCCATTAATATGGTTAGAATCGGAGTTTTGTTTCTCGTTTGGGTTGATGGACACATCCATGCCCGACTTGAACCTCAACATGTTCAAACCATGGAATTAGTTTATGAATAATGTAGTTGGAGTCAGAGGTCAATCCTTAGTTTTGGTTGTTGGACACATCCAAGCCTGACTAAACGGTTGAATGAGCTCCAACCATATTAAAACTATTTCTTGATTAATGGGTCAGCCTTAAGCTTGGAGCATCGATTTGTTGTGTCCACAGCCAAGGTCGATGTAAAGAGAGGTGCAGTTGGGTGCTATGTATAATGTTGCATACTTGTTAATGAGTTAACAACCCAATGATTTATGCAAACATTCAATTAGTTGATAGCATAAAGTGATAGTTACATATATGTGATGTGTAATCCGTATAATTACCTACCTTCATAGCTAAGAAAAACTTGATGGCCACAGTCATGGTTGTTCTTATCTGTGGTTGGATATCAACCTATTTGGAGATGTTCCTACGATCTCCCGAATTGATAATAAGGGTGATTCAATTCGTAAAATAAATAGGATTTAATTTATGTATGTTGATACATTCTTTATCAATCTTCTCACATAATCTCAATTTGTATTTCTAGGATAATCACTCGATAATGTCTTCTCTAAACTTGCGTTCCATTTTGGACACCAATAAACTGACTGGGCCGAACTTCATGGACTGGCTTCGAAACCTAAGGATAGTCCTTAAGGCAGAGAAGCTTGTTTATGTCCTTGAAGATCAACTTCCCAACCATCCTCCAGAAAATGCAACTCCAGACCAATTGTTGGCCTATCAGAAACATGTGACCGATTCTGAACTTGAGAGTTGCATTATGCTAGCCTCTATGGTACCTGAGCTGCGAAAGCAGCATGAGCATATGGATGCATATACCATCATCTTCCATCTTCATGAGTTATTTGAAGAGCAGGCGAGAACCGAAAGGTTCGAAGTCTCCAGACTCCTCTTCACCACTAAGATGCAGGAAGGCACTTCTGCCTCGCAGTTTGTGTTAAAGATGTTGGGGTACATTGAGCGACTAGGCACACTCGGCTTTGCAATGGATCATGAACTAAGTATTGACTTAATTCTGAATTGTTTGCCCAAAAGTTATTCACAATTTGTGATGAACTATCGGATGAACAAACTAGAGACCACCATTCCTGAGTTGCTCAACTTGCTGAGGACTGTAGAGCCTTCTGTAAAGCCGGATCAAAAGGCGATACTGTTAGTTGGTTCCTCAAAGAAAGGTTCTAAGAGGAAGGCCAAAGAACAGAATAAAGGGAAGAAGAAAAAGGTCAAAAAGTCTGAAAAGAAACCAAAAGAAACTTGCCATCATTGTGGCAAGGAGGGTCACTGGCGAAGAAACTGCAAGGTTTATCTTGAGTCCTTGAAGAATAAGGCATCTGATGCCCCATCCTCTTCAGGTATCTTCGTTATTGAATGTCACTATATTTTCTCAAATACCTGGGTACTTGATACTGGGTGTAGCTCACATATATGTAATGACATAAAGCGGCTAAGGAATAAAAGAAGACTCGTCAAGGGAGAAGCAAATTTACGAGTTGGAAATGGAGCAAAGGTTGTTGCTAATTCCATCAGAACATGTTTGCTAAAGCTCCCGACTGGACGTGTCTTAGAATTGGATAATTGTTATTTAGTTCCTTCGTTAATAAAGAACATTGTATCTATTTCATGTTTGAATGAAAAAGGTTATCATTTAACTTTTAGTAACAATTGTTGTTACATAACTTTAAATGGCGTTTTTTATGGGAATGGAACTTTGTGCAATGACATCTACACGTTAGATTTATCCAGTGACGTTTTCAATATCGAAGTTAGCAACAAACGTGCTCGAATAGATAATCGAATAGACTCCTACACGTGGCACTGTCGTCTTGGCCATATGAGTAAGAAACGCATGACCGAATTACACCGATGTGGAATTTTGGAATCATTTGAACCCGGTTCATTTGATACATGCGAATCATGCTTAAGAGGCAAGATGACCAAATTACCCTTTTCCAGAAAAGGTAATCCAGTGGGAGAATTGCTTGGTCTAATACATACCGATGTATGTGGACCAATGTCAACTCTAGCACAAGGAGGCTATAGCTACTTCATCACTTTTATCGATGATCACTCACGATTCGGGTATGTGTTCTTGATGAAACACAAATCTGAAGCCTTTGAGAAATTCAAAGAGTTCAGAAATGAAGTAGAGAAACAGCTTGGCAAAAGTATTAAGATACTTCGATCCAATCGGGGTGGTGAATACTTGAGTCAAGAGTTTCAAGATTATCTTAGGGACAATGGGATATTGTCCCAATGGACTCCGCCAAATACACCACAGCATAATGGTGTATCTGAGAGGCGTAACCGAACCTTGATGGACATGGTTAGATCTATGATGAATCATGCAACTTTTCCAAAATCCTTTTGGGGTTATGCACTTAAGACAACTGTTTACTTGTTAAACAGAGTCCCGACCAAGGTAGTCTCTACTACTCCATATGAGATTTATAATAGTAAGAAACCTCACTTAACTCATCTTAAGATATGGGGTTGTCCTGCTTATGTGAAGTAGATTGTATCAGACAAATTGGATGCTAAGTCTGATAAATGTCTATTTATTGGATACCCTAAGGAAATGAAGGGTTACCAATTCTATCATCTCTTGGAGCAAAAGGTGTTTGTTTCAAGGCATGCTGTATTTCTGGAAAAAGAATTTCTTTTACAAGAAAATAGTGGGAGTGGCATTGAACTTGATGAAGTTCAAGAAACTCCAATAGACATTACAAAGACACCTAGTCTAGACCCACAACCGATAATTCATAGTGATGAGCTATCAGTTGAACCTAAAAGAACACCACCTCTTCATAGGTCTGATAGGACACGCAATATTCCAGAGAGATACGGATTTCTCGTAAGTGAATCGAACGACGTGTTACTCATAAGCGATGATGAACCTATCAGTTATGAAGATATCCTGAAAAGTTCAGAAAGGGACAAATGGCTTGAGGCCATGAAGTCGGAAATGGATTCCATGTACGAAAATCAAGTATGGGACTTGGTTAACCCACCCGAAGGGATTAAGCCCATAGGGTGCAAGTGGGTTTTCAAGAAGAAAACCGACGTGGAAGGTAATTATGCTTAAATCCATTCGGATACTCCTAGCCATAGCAGCTCATTGTGATTATGAGATATGACAAAAGGATGTGAAAACAGCTTACCTTAATGGAAACCTACTTGAGGATGTATACATGATACAACCTGAAGGTTTCACATCGGTTGATAAAACCAAAGTATGCAAGCTTCGACGATCCATATATGGGCTGAAGCAAGCATCCAGGAGCTGGGACATCCGTTTTGATGAGATAATCAAAGAGTTTGATTTCTCACAAAATCCTGACGAACCTTGTGTGTACAAGAAGGTTAGTGGGAGTGCGGTCATATTCCTAGTACTATATGTCGATGACATATTACTTATAGGAAACGATTTATCAGTTTTACAGACAGTTGAAATTTGGTTGTCCAAAACATTCTCCATGAAAGACATGGGGAAGCAACCTATATCCTTGGGATTAGAATCTATAGAGATAGATCAAAACGGTTGCTTGGTCTTTCGCAGTCTACATATATAGACCGAGTGCTAAAAGGGTTTAGCATGTCGGAATCCAAGAAAGGTTACCTTCCCATCAGGCATGGGATCAACCTTTCAAAGTCTATGTGTCCGCGCACAGAAGACGAGAGGATTTGCATGAATAAGATTCCCTATGCATCCGCAATAGGATCTATCATGTATGCTATGTTATGTACTAGGCCCGATGTATCATATGCAATGAGCGTCACGAGCAGATACCAGTCTGATCCAGGAATGGATCATTGGGCGGCTGTTAAGACAATCCTTAAGTACTTAAGAAGAACTAAGGATGTATTTCTAATATATGGAGAAGGAGATTTGATAATACGTGGGTATACAGATGCCAGTTTCCAGACAGATAAGGATGACTCCAAATCGCAGTCTGGATACGTATTTACTTTGAATGGAGGCGCAGTAAGTTGGAAAAGTTCCAAACAAGACATCGTAGCGGATTCTACCATGGAAGCGGAGTATATCGCAGCTTCGGAAGCAGCAAAGGAAGCAGTTTGGATCAAGAAGTTTGTCTCAGAACTTGGTGTGGTTCCAACCATTGATGAAGCAGTGCCGGTTTACTGCGACAACAATGGAGCTATTGCACAAGCGAAGGAACCAAGGTCTCATCAGCGATCCAAACACGTGCTTCGACGCTATCATCTGATCAGAGAGATTATAAGTAGGAATGACATACAAGTTGAGAAAATTTCCACTGAAAGGAATTTCGCGGATCCTTTAACTAAGGCCTTGTCTCAAAACAAGTTTGAGGGTCATGTTAGAGCCTGTGGTATTGGATACCGTAGCGATTGGCATTAGGCCAAGTGGGAGTTTGTTAGTGATATGAGAGAAGTGTCCTTAGGCAATCGCCTTATGATGTAAACATTTATATTAATAAATGATAATTCACTATTTGAGTATACATGTTTTGTGTATTTGATTGGGATCTTAAACTCATCTACTGAATGTCCGCAATACAACTCACAGCATAAGAGAATTTGTGATGGGATCACAACTAGTGATTATCTCTAAATGTGCAAATGTGAAGTATTGAAACTATCCCTAGTCGATGAATTGATAAAAACGGACACTATCAATTCTGTTGAGACTAGCATGGGTTATTCTCTAATCAGGTGATTTTCACTGGATGGTGACATTGGGATGTCCGGAGATAAACATGGATGCTAGTTAAGGGAACTAGTTCATTGGAGTGACTAGCTGTAAAACTTCATATGGTTATCTATAAAGATATGTCAATGAAGTTCTTACTGCAGCTTAAGTGCGATGTTCCTTTGACTTGCGGTGTTCAAGTCATCTTGGTCATGGAGGCTTATACTTTAACATCTTAAGCAAGCATCTCCAAGGAGGTGTGGACCCAGGATGATTGGGTATGAGCCGAAGTGCCCAAAGATTTTTGAACAGCCTACAAAGGATTCACCACTCCTTGCGAGGAGATGTATACCCAGGCCTATCGTCGGATTGTTACTCAAAACCTCTGGCCAGAGTATATCATGTTTAGAGTGCGAGTCTCTTACATGAGAGTAATTAGAAATCCAAAGGATGAGAAAGACACTACTTGGGCTAGGTGTGACGTAGTCAGCCTAGTGGGGACTGACACCATAGACCGTGTCCTGAACCAAGTGGGTATAAGGTGGTGAAAGGAATGGGGCACGCTTCATTAGAGCTGCTGAAGGGTTTCAGAATAATTTCTTCTGAGGTCAAACCGTTGATCTTTCGATTAATTGGAGATCATGATGTACTACTAGGTGTCACTCATGATCGTTCTATAATTAGTTGATTATAGACGGCCAACATAAATCGAAAGCCTATTTAGTCACACGCACTACGAGTAATCCGAGGGATTTAAAACGAGTTGAAAATTGGATTTTCCGATCAAGAGAAATAAGTCGAATCTGAGTTAGTCAGAGGCGCAATGGAAGCTAAAAATGGCTAAGTCTTTTGAAGGCTTTTTGGGCGAATTAAATGAGTTTAATTCGCGGCGGTTCGGGTTGGTTTGACCGGCCAAAGAGGGTGCCAAAAACCCCTTTGGTGGTCGGCCACAATAAGAGGAGAAAACCAATTAATTTTGGTTTAGTTAATAAAATAAATCTAGTGCGATTTATTTTATAAATTATGGATAAATAAATTTGTATAAAGAAATTTATATAAATAAAATTTATAGAAATTTATTCTTTTATGGAAGATTAAAATAATCCATGAATTGATTTATTTTAATTTTATAAAATCAATTATGAATTGATTTTTCCATAATAAGAAAGTTTATAAATTTCTTATAAAAATGTATTCCATAATTTAAAGAATTAGTTTTATTATAAATTGGTTTATAATAAAGACTCGGTTTAAACGGAATAATTAATAAGAAAATTTATAAGATAAATTTCTTATAACTAATTCCGTTAATTCCGTTAATTCGGTTTAGAGGGAGACTAAGCAAAGGAGTTGCTACTATATAAAGGAACCAAAGGCTAGCCCTTATTCCAATCAATTAATAAAGAGATTAATTATTCTCTCCCTCTCTCTCTTAATCTCTCCTCTCCTCCTTCTCCCTCTCTTCCCTTAGGGTCGGTGCCCACCCTAGCTCCCTTAGGGCCGGCGCCCAACCTACATCCAAGGTGGTGGAGGCCGTGAGCTTCAAGAAGAAGAAGGAGAACCCGAACACGAAGAAGAAGAAGTGGATAGCGATTCCTCTCTTCCCTGAATTCGATTCCGTTACTTCATTGGTTAGTTTCCTAATTTTTCTCTTGTTCTTCTAGTTGTGCCTTCCGAGAATCTAGTAGTTCTCGTCGGCACAAAACTTGTGACTTTGCGAAGTCATCCCGAAGAGAACTCGGCGTGGACGCGAATAGAGGCGAAGCTTCCAAGGGACGCTACGGTTGGATCTCGTCCCTTTTCTTCGAGTTACGAGAGGTATAATGTAAATTAGTTTACTTTTCCGCAAAGTTTTATTTTATGATTATGTCAACACACTATAAGGTTGCATGCTAGATACGAAGTTAAAATAATTTAGGAAATTATTTTATGCAAATTCTTCCGCTGCACGTAAAAATTTAAAATTTTACGGACTCGTATCCTTGTCGAAATGCACCCGGTCCCAACATGAGTTTCTGACGAAGTATCAGATCCAAATAGATGTCCTGGGATGATACATATGCGTACCCTCATGAATACCAACTCTCATGGATACCAAGAACCCTTCCTTCTAACATGTTGCCCACCAAGCCACATGAATCCCTTGCTGTGACCCTTCCTTTGCCACTGTTCAGAACCCATGCACCACCACCCTTCATGCCACTGTCCTGCTCAGCCTCCATGTCAACCAACATATCAGCACTGATGCCGCTCCTGCTGCTATGACAACTTCCAGCTTTACTCCAGTACTGACTCAAAATCAAGTAAACCCGAAGTTCACTTTTGGAAAGTGACTAGCCGTAAACCGGATATGGCATGTCTTTACCATAGCCGGTACTATGGACTAGATAGTCCTATGGTGGACCTATGCACCCAAAATTGGCTTTTTGGCAAAGCCGCAGCCATCAACAGATTTTGTATGCCTTTACCGTAACCGTTTGCTACGGGCTAGATAGACCTATGGTGGATCTATTCACCTAAAAAGGCTGTAGATAACATGGTGCGTGGTGTCACATAGAAGATCATGTTATCAGGTTCCTTACCGAAGTATAAGAAAGAGGCTCACAATCGAGATGGAGTTGAACAAACTATCGGGATAGTTGTAGTGTAATCAGGGGTGGTTTATCTTAATCATAGGATTACACTAGTGTACTTTGTGTACATTGAGTAGGACCAAAAGAGAGGTCATCCAATTTTTGTATTGACTTTGTAAATTAGATTAGACCTCGTGTAACACCCCAAAATTTCACCATGAATAATATTGTGAATTCATTATGAAATATTATGAGAATAATATTGTGAATTCATTATGAAATATTATGGGATTCATGAAGTATTATAGATTCATGAATATGAAATATTAAAAATATTATGAAATAATATTTATGGAATATTATGAAATATTATGAATTCATGAAATATTATTAATATTATGAAATTTCATGATAGGCTTGGCTTAAAGGGCTTTGATATGGATTAGTGCAAATTGTGATAAAAAGAAGAAGTAGAAGGGAGGAAGCAAGGATTGAACCTTGAACCTCCTAGTTGCACTCTCCATGTCTTAACCACTACACCAAGCATTGTTTCTTGTTGAGAGAATAAGAAACATGCTTGTTAAGCGTGTAATAGTGAAGAGACATGTCTTTTCATGAGAAAAGTATAAATAAGAGAGGGAAGAGGTGTGAGTAACTTCATCTTCTTCTTCCTTTCTCTTCCCCACCGAAATTCCTTCTTCTCCTCTCCTCTTTTCCATTTTTCAAAAAGTGCTCCCTAGGGTTCTAACCCTAGGGGATTGGAAGGAAGAAGGCTCTTGCCCTCTATTAGGGCCAAGGAGTCTAGAGAAGAAAGAGTAAGAGGAACCTTCACTTCTCCTTCAACCAAGGGTACCCTAAGGGACTTAAAGAAGTAGAATCTCAAGCGAAAGGATGTAAGTATCCCCTCGCCTGCAGCGTAATCGTTATTGCTTGATTTGTATGCTTCTTCTTATTGTTGTTTTTGAAAAGGAAACCTTCCTCCTTTATGAAACTTTCGGCCACCTCCATTTAATAGGCCTTGGTTACTTCTTATTGCATGAGGAGATCCCTATGAACTTAGGGTATGAATATATGTTGGTTTCCTTCATGTTGTGATAACAAAAAGTAGGGTTAGCCACCCTACAACTTTCGGCCAAGAGGAGGAAGGGTTAGGCTTTTGGGTTGCATGCTATCCTATGATATGTCCATGATTAGTATTGTAGATAAAGTGTTTGTGTAGATGTTTGTGTGAAGATTGGATGTCAAAAACCTAGCCTACTCTACCCTACAAGTTTCGGCCAAAGGAGAATATGCTAGGGTTTTTGGGTTGTTTGCTATCCTAGGATGTGTCCATGTCTAGTAGTGTAGACAAGGTGTTTGAATAAATGCTTGTGTGAAGGTTTAATTTCAAAACCCTAGTTTCCCTACCCTACACCATTCGGCCAAGGCATGAAACCTTAGGGTTTGTGAAGGTTAAATTATTTTATGTGATATGCTTATGTAAAATGATATGAGATGTATATGCATGTGATATTGAAAGAAAATGTTTGATTGGATTCCTTAGCATGTAACATTTGGCCAAGGCATGAAATATGAGGTTGTGAAGGACAACTTACCCTATGAGATTATGATTGTGTTTAGTAAGATCATATGCCTATATATGTGATGATTGTATGAGATGTACCCTAGGAGATATGCTTATGTTTGGGATGATGATATGTATATGCAAATGATGTTTAAATGGAATGTTGGATTAGGAAAAATGGAACTCTCCCTAGCCTTGAGTTTCGGCCAAGACCCTAGTTTTAGGGTTAGGAACCATTTGATTTACCCATGAAGCATGCTACCACTTCCTATGATATGAATATGATTTATATGATCAACCTTGTCATATATAAGATATGTTTAAGGGGTTGAATTATGATCTATGTATGAGCATGCATTATAGCCCATGGGGCACCCTTATGAAATGCATGCTTTATACTAGGCTAGTTATCATGATTATGGAGATCTATGTATGAGCATGCATTATAGCCCATGGGGCACCCTTATGAAATGCATGCTTTATACTAGGCTAGTTATCATGATTATGGATGCATACATATGCATAAAAATGAGCCTTGTAGGGCATGAACAAAGAAGGCTTAGGGCCTAAAGAATGCTTCCCTAGAAGGTTGGGACTAAGAGCATACTTTATGAAAATGAAGAACATGATAATTATTTTATTTTGTAATGGCTTGTACTATAGACTCTTAAAGCGAGTCAAATGATTATGATACTAGGCTGAAGGACTTTTGAGAAGGCCTAGTAAACCCTAGTGGTTCGGGATTAGCTACCTCGTTCCTATTCAGGGGCGCGCGCAAAACATGAAGTACAAGCCGGGCCCTAATGATTATGCTATGTTCAAGTATTATGTTTATATGTTTTCAAAGAAACCTTCCTATGAAGTTAATATGCTTAGATGTTTAACATGCTTAAACACTTACCATGCTTGAATGTGATTTATTCTCTTATCTTTCTATGATATCCGATTTTGCGAGTAGGACAGGATCCTTACTAAGCATTTGTGCTTACTAGTTTATGTGTTGTCTTATACTGCAGATCAGGGTAAGGGATACTTAAACTAAAGGAAGAGGCAGGAGGGCTGAAGATGTGTGGGGTGGTGGCTCGGGAAATAAAGATCTTCATATCTACAATATTATGATTATGTTAACATTTCTTTAGTAATGAATGTTACACATGGATTACTCATATACGTGATTTTATTATGAGTTGAACCTATCATGTTATAGGTTAGTTTTGAACAAGCATGCTTAGTACTTTGTTATTAGTACTTTAAAAAAAAATTTTATACGAATGATAGTACGTGACCCCGCCCCGAGAGTAGATATAAGGGCGGGCGTCACAAGTTGGTATCAGAGCAGTTTTCCCCTCCACCACACACACATCAAGGTTCATCCTGGCGCTTCCAAGTAAGAAATCCTAAACTCATTTTACTTTATTTCATGTACAGTAATGATTATGTATAGAAATGATTTATACTTGCATAACAAGTGAAAGTAGTGAACTCTTATGTTAGTTATTTATCATCTGTATGATAGATACTGACGAGTAATTGTAAGTTATGTGAACAAGGACGAATATTTCGGAAACATAATAAGAGTTGGGTTACCCATAATCACGATAAGGATATAATTACGTTGTATGTGTATAATTAGATCAGGAAGTCATTTATGACACTATCACCGACACTGTTCAGGGATATATTAGACAACACTGCCCTCGGGTGAGGTGATGCCCTCTACCCAAATGCTACGTGCCGCACCGATCAGAATCGCAGATAAGGAACTCTACAGCGATCTGATAGTGCTGGACATGCAAGACTATGACATTATATTGGGCATGGATTTTCTGAGTAAATACGGCGCTTCAATTGAGTGCCGAAAAAGAAAGATAGTCTTCCAATCAGAGGCAGACACTAAGTTTGAATTTATTGGAGAGCCAAGAAGAGAAGCCAGGAAACTATTATCGGCTCTCAAAGCTCAGCAAATGTTAAGCAAGGGATGCACTGGGTTTCTAGCACATGTGGTCAATGCAAGCCAAGAAAAGGACCAGAGGCTAGAAGACGTCAGAGTGGTATGCAACTACCCAGAAGTCTTCCCCGATAAACTACCAGGGCTAGCCCCTGATAGGGAAATCGAATTTGAGATCGAATTGATACCGGGTTTAAATCCGATCTCCAAGGCGCCTTACCGAATGGCGCCAGCTGAGTTAAAGAACTCCAGGGACGGTTACGGGAGCTGCTTGACAAGGGACTCATCCGCCCGAGTCACTCTCCATGGGGAGCTCCCGTGCTGTTCGTGAAAAAGAAGGATGGGTCGATGCGAATGTGTATCGACTATCGGGCGCTGAACAACGTAACTCTCAAGAATAGGTACCCCCTTCCAAGGATCGATGACCTATTCGATCAATTGAAAGGAGCTACCGTCTTCTCCAAGATAGACCTTAGATCCGGTTATCATCAAGTCAAAGTAAAACCAGATGATATTCCGAAGACGGCCTTCCGAACAAGATACGGACATTATGAGTTCATAGTTATGCCATTCGGGGTAACCAATGCCCAGCTGTGTTTATGGACTTAATGAATCGGGTATTCTCGGCATTCCTCGACCGATTTGTGATCGTCTTTATCGACGATATCCTAATATATTCGAGAACTCACGAAGAACATGATGAACACCTGAGTATAGCACTACAGATTCTTCAGAAGGAACAATTGTATGCTAAATTTCCCAAATGCGAGTTCTGGCTCGATCAAGTATCATTCTTGGGACATGTTATCTCCAAGGAAGGAGTAAAAGTGGCCCCTATGAAAGGGGTGATGAGATTCAGGAAGAGAGGGAAGCTGAGTCCGAGATATGTGGGACCGTACAAGATCCTGAGACGAGTAGGCAAAGTGGCCTACGAACTGGAGCTGCCGCCAGAAATGTCGGCTATCCACAATGTCTTCCATGTATCGATGCTCAGGAAATGTATCTCTGATATGAATCAAATGATAGAGCCCCTACCAGTACAAGACCAAGAGAACCTAAGTTCCGAGTGCCGACCTATCCAGATCCTAGATCGGGAAGTTAAAAAGCTAAGGAACAAGGAAGTACCCTTAGTAAAGGTTCTGTGGCGGAACGAGCAATTCGAAGAAGCCACATGGGAACGAGAGGAGGCAATACGATTAAAGTACCCGGAACTATTTTAAAGTTCGGGACGAACTTTTTATAAGGTGCGTAGGATTGTAACACCCCAATTTTTACAATTTGAGTACCTGGGAATTGTTTAAAGTTCGGGACGAACTTTTTATAAGATGTGTAGGATTGTAACACCCCAAAATTTCACCATGAATAATATTGTGAATTCATTATGAAATATTATGAGAATAATATTGTGAATTCATTATGAAATATTATGGGATTCATGAAGTATTATAGATTCATGAATATGAAATATTAAAAATATTATGAAATAATATTTATGGAATATTATGAAATATTATGAATTCATGAAATATTATTAATATTATGAAATTTCATGATAGGCTTGGCTTAAAGGGCTTTGATATGGATTAGTGCAAATTGTGATAAAAAGAAGAAGTAGAAGGGAGGAAGCAAGGATTGAACTTTGAACCTCCTAGTTGCACTCTCCATGTCTTAACCACTACACCAAGCATTGTTTCTTGTTGAGAGAATAAGAAACATGCTTGTTAAGCGTGTAATAGTGAAGAGACATGTCTTTTCATGAGAAAAGTATAAATAAGAGAGGGAAGAGGTGTGAGTAACTTCCTCTTCTTCTTCCTTTCTCTTCCCCACCGAAATTCCTTCTTCTCCTCTCCTCTTTTCCATTTTTCAAAAAGTGCTCCCTAGGGTTCTAACCCTAGGGGATTGGAAGGAAGAAGGCTCTTGCCCTCTATTAGGGCCAAGGAGTCTAGAGAAGAAAGAGTAAGAGGAACCTTCACTTCTCCTTCAACCAAGGGTACCCTAAGGGACTTAAAGAAGTAGAATCTCAAGCGAAAGGATGTAAGTATCCCCTCGCCTGCAGCGTAATCGTTATTGCTTGATTTGTATGCTTCTTCTTATTGTTGTTTTTGAAAAGGAAACCTTCCTCCTTTATGAAACTTTCGGCCACCTCCATTTAATAGGCCTTGGTTACTTCTTATTGCATGAGGAGATCCCTATGAACTTAGGGTATGAATATATGTTGGTTTCCTTCATGTTGTGATAACAAAAAGTAGGGTTAGCCACCCTACAACTTTCGGCCAAGAGGAGGAAGGGTTAGGCTTTTGGGTTGCATGCTATCCTATGATATGTCCATGATTAGTATTGTAGATAAAGTGTTTGTGTAGATGTTTGTGTGAAGATTGGATGTCAAAAACCTAGCCTACTCTACCCTACAAGTTTCAGCCAAAGGAGAATATGCTAGGGTTTTTGGGTTGTTTGCTATCCTAGGATGTGTCCATGTCTAGTAGTGTAGACAAGGTGTTTGAATAAATGCTTGTGTGAAGGTTTAATTTCAAAACCCTAGTTTCCCTACCCTACACCATTCGGCCAAGGCATGAAACCTTAGGGTTTGTGAAGGTTAAATTATTTTATGTGATATGCTTATGTAAAATGATATGAGATGTATATGCATGTGATATTGAAAGAAAATGTTTGATTGGATTCCTTAGCATGTAACATTTGGCCAAGGCATGAAATATGAGGTTGTGAAGGACAACTTACCCTATGAGATTATGATTGTGTTTAGTAAGATCATATGCCTATATATGTGATGATTGTATGAGATGTACCCTAGGAGATATGCTTATGTTTGGGATGATGATATGTATATGCAAATGATGTTTAAATGGAATGTTGGATTAGGAAAAATGGAACTCTCCCTAGCCTTGAGTTTCGGCCAAGACCCTAGTTTTAGGGTTAGGAACCATTTGATTTACCCATGAAGCATGCTACTACTTCCTATGATATGAATATGATTTATGTGATCAACCTTGTCATATATAAGATATGTTTAAGGGGTTGAATTATGATCTATGTATGAGCATGCATTATAGCCCATGGGGCACCCTTATGAAATGCATGCTTTATACTAGGCTAGTTATCATGATTATGGAGATCTATGTATGAGCATGCATTATAGCCCATGGGGCATCCTTATGAAATGCATGCTTTATACTAGGCTAGTTATCATGATTATGGATGCATACATATGCATAAAAATGAGCCTTGTAGGGCATGAACAAAGAAGGCTTAGGGCCTAAAGAATGCTTCCCTAGAAGGTTGGGACTAAGAGCATACTTTATGAAAATGAAGAACATGATAATTATTTTATTTTGTAATGGCTTGTACTATAGACTCTTAAAGCGAGTCAAATGATTATGATACTAGGCTGAAGGACTTTTGAGAAGGCCTAGTAAACCCTAGTGGTTCGGGATTAGCTACCTCGTTCCTATTCAGGGGCGCGCGCAAAACATGAAGTACAAGCCGGGCCCTAATGATTATGCTATGTTCAAGTATTATGTTTATATGTTTTCAAAGAAACCTTCCTATGAAGTTAATATGCTTAGATGTTTAACATGCTTAAACACTTACCATGCTTGAATGTGATTTATTCTCTTATCTTTCTATGATATCCGATTTTGCGAGTAGGACAGGATCCTTACTAAGCATTTGTGCTTACTAGTTTATGTGTTGTCTTATACTGCAGATCAGGGTAAGGGATACTTAAACTAAAGGAAGAGGCAGGAGGGCTGAAGATGTGTGGGGTGGTGGCTCGGGAAATAAAGATCTTCATATCTACAATATTATGATTATGTTAACATTTCTTTAGTAATGAATGTTACACATGGATTACTCATATACGTGATTTTATTATGAGTTGAACCTATCATGTTATAGGTTAGTTTTGAACAAGCATGCTTAGTACTTTGTTATTAGTACTTTAAAAAAAAATTTTATACGAATGATAGTACGTGACCCCGCCCCGAGAGTAGATATAAGGGCGGGCGTCACACCTCGGATGCTATTATGGAGTACGATCTCTGAAACCCGAAATAATGATGGGCATATATTATTAATTATTATATCTTTGATTTACCAATGGGCAAAATCTATTCTATTAGATCGATAGACCCGGTAAATTGGGAGATAATATTAATAGTATGATGTGCTATTGATTATTGACGGAATCCGTGTACTGGTGAGTCAGGGTGATGATGCCCCCTTGGTGAGCTCAAAAGGATCGTCATGTCAAATCTTGCTAGTGGACCATGGTCCGGCATGATGAAAAGGTTGAGTGGTACTAATCAAGGATCAAGAAGATAATTAATTTAATTATTAGTAAATTGAATTAATTATCGGGCACACGATATCATAAACACGGGGAGATGGATGACTCGTAATAGGTGGAGCCCATATGAAAATATGGGGTTGGTGAGGAAGTACAATGGGATCCTTTAGTGGAATGGATCTCCATTAATGGATCGGGTTTGGATCCATTAGAGGGCCAAGAACCAACTCCTCCTCATGGTCCCTATCTTAGCCCAATAAAGCTCCATAAGAGTCATGATAAAAGGCCGGATTAATTAAGGAATTAATTTGGGATTAATCTCAGATGACTTAGTGCCTAACATAGAACCTAAACATGTAACATCATTCAGCATGACATAGTTCTTAGCATAAAACATGAGCATAAATTATACTTAACTTGGCATGTCACATGACATAAATATAAACATAATGTACACTTACTAGGCATAATTCATGGCATTAATTTTTTTAACATAAAACATGGGCATGTTCTTAACCTAACATAAGCATAACCTTTGCTATCATGACATAATTCTTAACATAAAACATAAGTATAATTCCTAACATAAACATGGGCATACACTTAACATAAACATGAGCATACATTTGCTATCATGGCATAATTCCTAACATAACACATGGGCATACTCTTAACATAAACATAAGCATAATATTCGCTATCATGGCTTAATGCATAGCATGAATGAATGCATGAGTTGAATGCATATACATAAGGATGCTTAATTCAAAATCATACTTTCTTTTAAATACTTAAACATAATCATAACATCATTGGGGTCCCCGGCTTGTACCACATACATACATCATATGCGCGCATCCCTAAGTAAATACGAGGTAGCTAGTCTCGACCTACTAGGGTAAGGACAGCTACGGTAGTCCTAGAACCGGGGCGTTCTTAAGGTGCCCATCCCTGTTGGACAGCTTCGGTAGTCCCAGAACCGTGGACCGTATAGTCGGTAGTCCAGAACCGGGGCGTTCTTAAGGTGCCCATCCCTTGGACCCATATATACTTTGGTCCGGTACAAGCCCATTCATAAAGTAAAATACTTCACATGCTTCATCATTCATAGGACATTCATAGCATATTCAAACATAACATAACCTTGTTACATGAAGCATGACATAAAGCATACTTGACCTTTCATTGTTCATACTTAATGCATAGCATCATGATGCCTTAAAGGCATGAGCATTATCTTCATTCATAAAACATGGCATGCATCTTTATTCATAAAACATGGCATGCTTACATAAAACATCATTCTTGTTCATAGTGCTTGCATGATCATGGCATATAAGGTAAGCATTGCATTATATTCATTAAACATGACATGTTTACATAGACCATTGTCCTAATCCATAGAGCTTGCATGATCATGATACATAAGGTAAGCATTGCATTTCATACAGAAGTATGGTATCCATCACAAGCATGCATAGGTAGGACTTCTCTAAACATGCTACATACTATCTAAGTGCATGGCATAGAACATAAGACATTCATGAACAAACCCTATTAAGCATGACATCTAACATAAACATATCAAATATGAAACATAACACTTAAGGTTAGGGTTATAGGTAACATACTTTCTACCACATGCTTGAACCTATATATATACATCATAATAAGCCATAAACAATCATTCTTGAAACCCTAGCTCCACCTAAACCCCAATCAAGTGGCTTGGCCGAAACTTGTAAGGAAGGGGCTCCATCATTCAAGTGATATGTAAGGTAACATAGGAAAAGGAAAAGACCATACATTACTCATAAGGCCATAGGAAGCTATTAGGGCTCATGTTTAGGGTTAACCCTAACTCCTAGCCCTTCTTCATGGGGTTGGCCGAAACATACATGGCCATGGGTACATGGAATAAATTCGTAAAATTCCCAACTAAACATTAAACACCAACCATACTATACCATAGGGGCCTTTGGAACCCTTACTTGAGGTAATCCCTAACTCCTTGCCCTAGGACCCTTCTTGGCCGAAACTTTTAGGGTCACAAGGCCTTGTGAAAATTCACATAGATCACCTTCAACCTCCCCTTGTATCATGAGAATGCACAAGGTACATACTTGAAGGGTTAGGTCCAATCCTAACCATGGACTCATGGTGAAGGTGCCAAACCCTAAAGGGTCATAGGGTACCCTACAAATTTCCCAAAATTATATTCTATTCTATATTCATCATGAGAACACATTAGAAAACATGAGAGATATTTTTAACATCATTTTTGAACCCAAAAACATGGTGGCCGAAAGTTCAAGGGCCAAGATCATGGTTTTTTTCACAACATAAAACCTAAACGAAACTTCATAATATGATAAACATCAAGGGGAACTATCATACCACAGGTGAGGGAGTCTTACCTTGGGTTTTCCTGATTTTTCACCTTGAATATAGAGAACCAAAAGATCTTCTTAGACCTTAGGTCACCCCTAGCCCTTGTAGCCTTGTGAAACCTTTAGATCTTGAAGATGAGGCCTTCTTGTGGAGCTTTTCCAAGGGAAAACCCCACTTGTGGGTTTCGGCTAGAGGGAGGAAGGAGGAGGAAGAAGAGTGGCTTGTGGATGAAGGAAGAAAAGTAACTCCCATGCCACCTCCCTCATTCCTTTATACTACATTAAGGAGGGTAAGTGAAGAGTCATGGTGTCTCTTCTCTTGATGACTCTTCATTTTCCTAAGCCTTAACTAAAATCTACTTCATTCCCTCATAACACTCCCTTGCTAGGTGAATTGGTTAACACATGTATGATGGTAGACTAGGTCCAAGGTTTAATCCTTGGTGCATGCACTTTATTTTTATTTTCTTTTTATTTTATTTTTTTCTTATTTTCAAAAATTCCCTAAAACTCACCCATAATCATGCTAATATTCCTAATTAAAATCCTTTTAGATTTATATTAAATTCTACCTAATTAAAACCTATTTTAGGAGCCCATATAAGGCTCATTAGTACTTAACTTCTCAATTTAAATAGGAAAACCATGCTAAAACTAGGCTAAACTTCATACTAGTATCTCTAGGTTCCTCAAACACTATCTAGACATGATCAATATTTTAATGGAAATATTGAGAAAATTTTCTGGGTCGTTACACATGATGACCAAAGGATGCACTTGGAGAAGATGTTATCCTTAGGTTGACCATCGATCCTCTCATTGGCTTGAGAAGATCGTAGTATATGGGTCATAACCATGTCACATTTTATCGCCTATATATGGATATATGCAATGTGTGTATGTGATGTATGATTAGATAAATAGTTATCTCAATTAAGTCAACTCGATATTCCTACCAAAGTTTGGTACTCATAAACTACCTCAATCATTTGTTGTTGGGTTTGCCGAAGCAAAGTGACACATTTTATCTTGGTAGAGTGCAAGAGGATAATTGTGATGCCCCGCTATAAAACTTTGGGTGAGACATAACTAAGTCCCCTCAATTAGATTGAGAAACTTGGAGGCATATCCCAAAAGTTGGGAAAATTGGGTAAGAGAACAATTATTCCATGTCTTGGGCGATTAGCCAAAGCTAACTCAAGATGATATGTAATATGGATCTTGACCCTTTGTTTCAAAGAGTTGCATAAGATGTAATTGGTAAAATATTACCTACCTAATTATATCAAGTCTTGGGCGATTAGCCAAAGCTAACTCATGATGAAGTATAATATCGATCTTGTCCCACATGAATAATGATTGCTATTTGGTTTGGAGCTAGTAGTGTTGATAAATTGAGTTTGCCTACATCCATGAATAGCCCCAACCAAAGCTCTACGATTCAGTGGGAGCATCATTTAATTAAAGGCCTAATTAAATGAATTAGATATGATACTTATTTTTGCATAATTTTACTGTTGTAGATCACCATGTCATCTAACACGTCAAATACTCTCTCTCTGCGATCCGTCCTTGAGAAGGACAAGCTCAACGGAGCTAATTTCCTGAAATGGTACAGAAACTTGAGAATAGTCCTCAAACAAGAACGAAAACTGTACGTCCTAGAGCAATCTCTTCTTGAAGCACCCGCCGCTACCGCTACCCGTGCCGAAAAGGATGCTTACAAGAAGCATCAAGATGATGCACTTGATGTATCATACCTTATGCTTGCCACCATGAACTCTGAGCTTCAGAAGCAACATGAGAACATGAATGCACATGAGAACATGAATGCACATGAGATGGTTGAGCATCTAAAGCAACTATATCAAGGGCAAGCTAGGCACGAGCGGTTTGAGGTGTCTAAAGCCCTATTTGCATGCAAGATGCAAGAAGGAACTCCTATAGGAACTCACGTACTTAAGATGATTGGGTATGTCGAGAACCTTGAAAGACTAGGATTTCCACTGGGCCAAGAATTGACAACGAACCTTATCCTGCAATCGTTGCCGGAGGGGTATAATCAATTTGTCATGAACTACAACATGAATGAAATTGACAAGCCTTTGCCTGAGATGCTCAGCATGTTAAGAATTGCTGAACCTAATCTCAAGAAAACCAAACCAGTAATGTACTGATGGTACAAAAGGGAAAAGGCAAATGGAAGCCTAAAGGCAAGGGTAAGACCCAATCCAAAGGCAAGGCCAACTCTACTACATCCAAGGCTAATGATAAGGTGCCTAAGGAAGGGACCTGCTTCCACTGTGGTGAGACCGGACATTGGAAGAGGAACTGCAAACATTACCTGGAGGAAGTAAAGAAGAAAAGAAGTGAGACTTCTGCTTCAGGTATTTTTGTTATAGAAGTCAATATATCTATCTCTTCTTCTTGGGTATTAGATACCGGATGCGCGTCTCACATTTGTACTAATGTGCAGGGCCTTCAAAGAGGTAGATCATTGACAAAGGGAGAAGTGGACCTACGAGTAGGCAATGGAGCAAGAGTCGCTGCCATAGCTGTAGGAACTTATTCCTTGTCTTTGCACACTGGGCTTATCTTAGAACTAGAGGTGTGCTTTTATGTACCTGCATTGACTAAGAACATAATTTCAGTATCTTGTTTGGACAAGAAAGGCTTTTCATTTATCATAAAAGACAAATGTTGTTCTATAATGTTAAATGACATGTTCTATTGTAATGCACCACTTATGAATGGACTCTATGTTCTAGACCTTAAGAACCCAATCTATAACATAAATATCAAACTGTTCAAACACAATGATACAGACCAAACATATCTCTGGCATTGTCGCTTAGGACATATAAATGAGAGTCATATATCCCAGCTCCATAAGGATGGATTACTGAACTTATTTGATTTTGAATCATATGAGACATGTGAATCCTGTCTTCTAAGCAAGATGACCAAGACTCCATTTAGTGGACACGGGGAAACAGCGACATACTTGTTAGGACTCATACATACTGATGTATGTGGACCTTTCAATGTCGCAGCTAGAGGAGGCTATCAGTACTTCATCACTTTCACTGATGATTTCAGTAGATATGACTATGCGTATCTCATGAAATACAAGTCGGAATCCTTTGAAAAGTTCAAAAAATTCAAATGTGAAGTACAAAACCAACTTGGCAAGAGTATTAAGATGCTTCGATCAGATCGAGGTGGTGAATACCTTAGCCAAGAGTTTCGTGATCATCTAGCAGAGTGTGGGATCATATCCCAACTCACTCCACCTGGAACACCACAATGGAATGGTGTGTCCGAGCGGAGAAATCGTACTCTATTAGATATGGTACGATCGATGATGAGTCAGACAGACCTTCCTACTTCCTTCTGGGGATTCGGTCTAGAGACGGTTCTTTTCACACTTAACCGAGTTCCATCACAGGTCGTCACAAAGACACCATATACGATATGGACTGGGAAGAGTCCCACGATGCCTTTTATGAAAATTTGGGGTTGTGAGGCTTACGTTCAACGTCAAGTCTCAGATAAACTAGGACCCAAATCTGATAAGTGCTATTTTGTAGAATATCCCAAGGAAACAAAGGGATATAACTTTTACAATCCCACACAAAGCAAAGTGTTTGTCGCTAGAAATGGTGTTTTTCTAGAAAAGGAGTTTATTTCTAGAAGAACTAGCGGGAGTAAAATCCATCTTGAAGAAGTTCAAGATGCAGATAGTACTGAGACCTTAATGGGCATTGAACAGGCACCACAAGATGTTGTGGATCATGATATTGTTGCACAAGAAGTTGTGGAACAACATGCTGTTCAAGTAGACCAACCTCTTCGCAGATCTGATAGGATATGTCGTCAGCCTGAGAGATACTCATTTCTCTTGTCTAACCATAATGACATTACGCTTATTGAGTTGAATGAGCCTACATCCTATCAAGAAGCTGTGATGAGCCCAGATTCTGGGAAATGGCTAGAGGCCATGAGATTCGAAATGAAATCCATGTACACTAACCAAGTATGGACTTTGGTTGATCCACCTGAGGGAATTAAACCCATTGGGTGTAAGTGGGTCTTTAGAAGAAAGACTAACATGGATGAATGCATGCATGCCTATAAAGGGCGATTGGTAGCTAAAGGTTTCAAACAAATTCATGGTATCGACTATGATGAAACCTTTTCACTAGTGGCAATGCTTAAGTCTATTCGGATCATGCTTGCTATTGCAGCTTACCATGACTACGAGATTTGGCAGATGGATGTCAAAACCGCATTCCTAAATGGGAATTACTCGAGGATGTGTACATGACACAACCTGAGGGTTTTGTAGATCCAGAGCATGCTGGAAAGGTATATAAATTGCAAAGGTCCATTTATGGGCTAAAGCAAGCTTCTCGAAGCTGGAATCATCGATTCGATGATGCAATCAAAGCGTTTGGTTTCATCAAGAATGAAGATGAACCCTGTGTCTACAAGAGGGTTAGTGGAAGCACAGTTATCTTCCTAATCTTGTATGTGGATGACATACTCCTCATTGGGAATGATATCCCTTCACTACAGTCTATGAAGACGTGGCTAGGGAATTATTTCTTAATGAAAGACTTAGATGAAGCAACCTATATCCTAGGCATCAAGATCTATAGAGATAGATCAAAGAGATTACTTAGCTTAAGTCAGAGTACATATATTGACATGGTGCTTAATCGTTTTGCCATGCAGAATTCCAAGAAGAGATTTCTGCCAATGTCACATGGTGTGAGTCTTTCGAAGACTCAAGGTCCCTCTTCTAAGGAGGAGAGAGACCGTATAGATCAGATCCCTTATGCATCCGCTATAGGGTCTATCATGTACGTCATGCTTTGTACTCGTCCAAATGTCTCGTATGCTTTGAGCATGACGAGCAGGTACCAGTCAGATCTAGGTGAAAGTCACTGGGCAGCTATCAAGAATATTCTTAAGTACTTACGAAGAATGAAAGAATTTTTTTTAATATTTGGTGGTAATGAGGAGCTAGCTGTAAAGGGTCACAGTGACACAAGCTTCCAAACAGACAGGGATGATTTTAGATCACAGTCAGGGTATGTATTTTGCCTGAATGGTGGCGCTGTGAGCTGGAAGAGTTTGAAGCAGGACACAATCGCAGATTCTACAATAGAGACCGAGTATATTGCCGCGTCTGAGGCGGCAAAAGAGGCTATTTGGATCCGGAAGTTCATTACATAGCTTGGTGTGGTTCCTAGCATAGTAGACGTGATAGACCTCTATTATGACAACAATGGGGCTATTGCACAGGCTAAGGAACCTCGCTCTCATCAGCGGACCAAACACATATTACGTCGCTTCCATCTCATTTGAGATATCATCGGTAGAGGAGATGTGAGGATATGCAGAGTACCCACAGATGCTAACATCGTGGATCCTTTGACTAAGGCTTTGGCACAAAAGATGCATGATGGTCATACCAGGTCACTGGGTATTAGATATTACAGTGATTGGCACTAGTGCTAGTGGGAGATTGTTAGTAGGAGCCCTAGAGCCAATTATGTAATGATTGACTAGGGACTATTTGTATCATATTCTATCATTAATAAAGGCATGTTTGGTTATTATACTTACTTTGTATTTGTGTCAAATAACTAAGTATAATAATGTCCTTGGGTAGTAGGTTCTTATCTACATTATATCGATTGGTTGAATCGATAGTGAGATAATGTAGAGAACACTACACTAAACCATTCCTAGTCAAGTATTAATATTCAAGGATAATATTAATGCATGGAGACTAGCATGTAGGTCAACTGATGACTTGAGCTCACAAGTTATGGATATGTGATAACAAGTTGACACATGGGTATACATTGGAGAATGTGTACTAAATTGACCCGCCATGAGAAAGTTTCATAGATTGCCATATGAGTGTCATAATCTTTCTCATGTGACTATTAGTATGAATAGTCCTTAGACCTGAAGTCACTACGGTTCTCTACATAAGGAGTTATGTACTTTGGTATCGTCAAACGCCACCCGTAACAGGGTGGACTATAAAGGCGATCACTGGGTATCTAATGAAATATGTGATTGATGTAAATGGGATCTATCCCTCCCATATGACGGGAGTGATATCTATGGGCCCCTTGATCGAGTAGGACTACTAAAACGCATGACCATGCTCAAATGAGTCAATATGAGATATTGAGCTCATTTGATTGAGTGAGTCTACTCGGGGGTCAAGAAAAACAAGATTGACTGAGGATGACACGGTCTATGCCTCATTGGTCAATCTAGATATCGAGGATAGAAGGATAAGGTCATACATTATCATAGTCACGGAGGTTTAGTCAGATCTCGACTTTTCTTGTTACTTGGGTAGCAATGATGCATTGCTAGATGCCGCTCATTTCTTATGTGTCTGAAGCGTTTAGGCACATTACCAACGTTACGAGAACCTATTGGGTCACACTCTAAGGACACGATGCTTCTGAGATTAATTAATCTTGGTTTGACTAAGATTTGATTCGAATTGGATTAATTGAGTTAGACTCAAGTGAATCCAATTAGATTATGGGATTGAGTCTAATTTGAGTTAGACTCATCTAGATTAGACTCAACCACTTAATTATGGATAATATTCATTAAAAGGTTTAATAAAATATTATTTAAGAGGAAGGCTATGAGACATTCTATTCATTAGATGAATAGAATATTAAGAGTCCCAAGGAATACCAAGAGGCTTGGTATTCATTGGGTTTTATTAGCATTAAGATGAGAGGAGCTCAAGGGACATAGACCCTTGGTATTCATTAGATGAGTATAAATACCCCCTTTTCAAAGGCTAGAGGGTGCATCTCTCTTCCTCTTCTTTCTTCCTCCTTGTCCATAACTCCCTAGTGGAGGTTCTTGTGCTTTGTGAACCATCCTAAGTTGCTAGAACAACTAAGGTGGTTCCTCTCCAAGGCGTAGATCATGTTCGTGTGGATACGCATAGAGGCACGGACACTTGAACGTGTAAGAGATCCGGCAAACCAAAGGACTAGCGGGATAAGCGAAGGGCACGCGACAAAGGTATTCCTATAAGATAGGAATTGTACATCACTTTGTATGAGTTTTTCTTTCGCATGGATCGCTCGAGGGATCTTATTTCTGCTACAATTTTAAATATTTTTACCTATAGATCCCTACACAGAGATCTAGGCGAGCCTAGTAGAGACACTCTAGTAGGGTTCGGTGGCTAGCTATCCCGAAACCTATTAGGGAAGCACACATTGGTACTATGTCGGGCCCAAAAGCAGAATGTTTATCTATTTTAATGTATAAGAGTATACAAGTTTTCATGTTTTCAAAAGCAAGCATTTGTTCCAAGCATGTTAAGCATTTTTCATTGCAAGAAAGGTTTTCAATTGCAAACATTTGTTACAAGTGTATTCATGAGCATATTCATGTTAAGCATGACATTTCTAGTTCCATATGTTTTTAAAGCAAGTATTCTTCTAATCATGAGCATGTTTAATATTGATTTCATGTTTCGTGAGATTATGATCTATTTACTAAGTAATTTGCTTATAGTTTGCATCCTTTTACTACAGATAAAAGTAAAGAAAGGATGTAAGTCAAGGAAGCTAATGGAAGGATGATTGGTGTCAGTGGCGGCAGAACCGTGGAGTGAGAACTTGGGATGAGACTTGCTAGTGTTATAGCATATTACTTTAGTTTCATGATAGTAGTGTTAATTCCGCAAGATTATAAGATTGAGTTGTTTTATAGCTTACTACTTGAGTTGCTATAGATGGTTCATGAACTAGCACAAGTAACATGATTATGAGTTCTAACTATAGTTGAAGTAGAAGTTTTTTTATTTGAGGTATTCATATGTTTCTAAAGTCTGGAATTGAAATTCCATAAGTATTAGTCGACTGCTCAAGGTAGCAGTCGCCTACCCTCAGTGAATTCGAGGGAACAGAATGATTGGTCGAGTGAAATCCAGTCTCAGTCGACTGGTAGTTCCTCCAGTCGACTGGTCCAGGGCCAAATTTTGAACAGAAAGATTGGGGGTGTGATTTGGCCTCGGAGTCGACTGGCACCAGTCAACTGCACCTATCATCAGTAGACTGGGACCAATGAAAGAAAAGAAGAAAGAGAAGAAGAAATTCCTCCCTCTAAGGTTAAGGTTAAGAGGAGAGGGTCGTTACACATAGCTTTAATTTTACTAAATTCTTTTTCATCTTCAGAATTATATTCATCTTCATCTTCATAGTGGGTAGAATAATTTTCAAGATTATTTATTAAAGTTCTATTATCAAAGGTGTATTGAGTATTATCTTCAATATTATCTAGAGTATTATCTAAATTGTCTTGAGGATTATTATGATTATTTTCAAAATTAATAGTTAAGGGTTGACAATTATTTTTAAAGTAATCAGGATTATTTTCAAAATTATTTAAATTATTATCAATTAAAGTTCCATCTTTATCTTCAGGAATATTAATTAGTTATTTATCAAAATTATCAAAAATATGTAATGATTTATGTGATAAAACTTCATAATTAATTTTTGATATTGTAGCATTAATTGAAGAAATTACCGAATTAATATTTATCATTTTTAGATTATTTAAATCATCATTAATTAAATTATCATGCAGTAATCCTAATTTTTCATGCAAATAATTTAATTTATTAGAAAAATCAGAACTATCTAAATTACCAGAAAGATTTTGTAATTTTGTAGGAATTTGAAAATCATTATTGCGAAAAATAATTTTCTGTACCTCATTTCGCTTTGTTGTTCTGTTGATCTTCCAGTTTGGACACTGGTTCTTGTAATGCCCCTGCTTCTGGCATTTGAAGCACCTTATATGACTTTTGTCCCTCCGGACTCCTAGCGCTGGTATCTCCGTTGTCGTTGGTGGAGTTCGAATCTTACGAGTAGGACACTGGTTTTTATAGTCCTCTCTCTCTACATTTAAAACAAATAATATGATATTTAAAATTTGACATAATTTAAACAAATACCTGAATTCACCCTTGCTTCCCCTCAATTCCTGGCATCTTTGCTCCGTCGGTTGTTAGTTCGGTGAAGAGCTTCCAGGCTCTGATACCACTCATAGGATCGGTGCCGTTGATAGGGGTGAATATCGACTAGGAAACTTTTGTCGGAACTTCGTCGTTAGTTCGTTCTAGTCAAAGAGTTAGTACATAGCGGAATAATAAAGAACAAAAACAGACAACACAATAAGACACGCGAGATTTATTTACATGGTTCCAGATCCCCTGGGTCAGTACGTCCAAGGCCTATGTACTCGGCGTGAGTCCACTAATGGTCACCTTTCCGGAATATCCGAAGGTGGAGAATACCCATCTTACACTAGGATTTACAAGCAAAGAATAATAAAACAATACAGCTCATAAATGAAACGCAAACCAAAAGAAAGTTGAAGATCCAGCAAATCCGGATGTCCTGATGTGCCACGCACTTCTTCCTGGAGCCTCCTTGGTCGTAGAGCATTGCCTTGAGCACTTTTGCTTCGCACAGATTGCTTGTTCGGATGTGAGAATTGATATTCAGCATTGAGGTGTCGAACCCCTTTATATAGTAGTGTCCACGGTGCCTGTGATGTCTAGGGCGCCAGCCACGTGTCAGTCAAAATGCATCCGTTGCACCAAATTCACAGTAGGGATAAAAATCCCCTTCTGAGGTGCCTGTATCAACACAGGCGCCTGGGAGTAAGCTGCCTCAACTGGGGCGTCCTCAAGCCTGGGGCGCCTGATTCAAAGTCAGGCGCCCTGGATGACCTTCCCAAGCAGCTTTGCTTTGTGTTTCGTTCTCCTATCTTGCCTCCAACTCTAGGTACTTGTAAGACAACAAGATACATAACAAAACAAATATTCTTAGCTTTAACGAATTGTTCTGACTTTGGATTTTACTCGAAACCCTAGGTCGAACCACTGCCTAATGTTCCTTTTCGCGGGGAAAACGTCCTCACCTACTCCTCACTGGAGAAGTTACGTTTGCCAACCGGAACCTCCGGTTGGACATTCTCTTAGCCTCCGAGAACCCGAATCTCGAGATGTCTAACCTCGACCCATCTCTATTACTGTTCGCGATCCCCGTTCGACTAAAGCTTTTGCCAACCAGGACCTCCGGTTGGACTTTTGCTCGATCTCTGAGAACTCGGATCTTGAGACCTCCGATCTCGACCCATCTCTACTTTTGTCCGACAACTCTCACTCGACAAAGATTCCATTGCACGATCCCTGACCAGGACATAGTGCTCAGTTCCCCGAGCCAAGACTTCGTGCCCAGCTTCACTCACCAAGACTTAGTCCAACCTAGTTTCACTTGCTAGGATCCAGCTTCACTCACCAGGATTTAGTACCCAGCTTCACTCACCAGGACTTAGTCCAACCTAGGTTCACTCGCTAGGACCCAGCTTCCTCACCAGGATTTAGTGCCCAATTTCACTCACCAAGACTTAGTCCAACCTAGCTTCCCTTATTAGGACCCAACTTCACTCACCAAGATTTCTTTCATCAAAATCACTCCTTTGCTAGTCATCATGATCCTAACTAGACTTCCTCCATTTATTAGATAAATATAACTCCAAACCTCAAGTCCGATTTGGTTTACTCCCTTGGTCAAACTGACCAACCTTGGGTTCTGGTTCACTCTGCCAAGCATTAGATCATGTTTGGCTAACCCTTTGTCAACCTGATCAAACCTGAGTTTTACCCTACCAAACATAAGGTCCTGTTAGGTTTACCCCTTGATCAACTTGACTAACCCTTAACATATTGTCTGATCATATTATCACTAACTTAAGTATACTATTAAACATCGAAACCCTAAAGGATGATTGTTCATCACTGATGCATTTTGCACAAACAATAACTATTAAGTACATGTGCCCATTATTATATCGGGATTAAGAGCATATACTCGATAATATCTGAGGTCCGATTCATTTATATAGTTAGCATAAGTTGAATCACCTCTATATCGGTCCTTCTCAATGCACTTAAAGTACACTAGTGTAATTCTATGGTCACGATAAACCAACACCAAATTAGACTACAACCATCCCAATGGTTTGTCCAAAATCCATCCTGATTGTGAGCCTCTACTTATACTCTACAAGAAACTAATAACATGATCTTTTGTGCGACACCACACACGATGTTATCTACAATGTAAAGTATCAGACAGTATGCACATGCTAATATAAACATGCAAATAGTGATCTTGTGATTCTATTTTAAAATGTAGATGTCTTATACAAAAATAAGGCTTTTAGTATACATACTAACAGGGGGGTGGTCATGAAAGTATTCTAGGTTACCACAAGGATACCCTATGAAATCATAGAGTTTAATGGGTCCACCTTGATTCAGTGTCACATAATAAGGGAAGGTAACTCGAGAAACATGGGGCATCGTGACAGAAGTCTCGATGAGAAAGCGATTCTTCGGTAATGTCGAGTTTTAAAAGATTACGTCGGGTAAATCGAGATTGTCTACCTAGGGAAACAACATATGAGAATTAGGATACCAAATATAAGTTAGGGTGTTTGTAATCATTATGGTGAAATCGAACCCTGAGGATGGCTTCCTAAAATTAGATTTTCGTCCTAGAACTTTCTCTCTCGAGTTTTCTCCGTTTTCTCAAGACCATCATAACTTTCAGATCCTCTAGATAACTATTTTCACTTTATAGATCATGTAGGGATCTTTATGCACAAACAACTTAAAAATATAGTAGAAAATAAGATTCCTTGAGTGATCAATGCAAAAAATTCATACACTATTCTATCTAAGATCTTACATTTGATGTGTGTCCTTAGCATATCCCGCTAGTCCTTGGTTAATCAGATCTCTGCACGATCAAAATGGCCATGTCTCTAATAGTATCCACATGAACACGATCTTGTTTGCCACACGAACTGCCTTCATGGTGCTAGCCACACAAGGGGTTTCAGTTACAAAAGGATGAAGAAGGGGTAGATGACCAAGAGCAAGAAGAGAAGAAGAGTGCCATTCATTCAAAATGAAAATGACTTTTTATATTCATCCAATGAATACGAAAAGTCATTTGCCTCTTTGTCTCCCATTTGATTAATGCTCATTAACCTCAATGAATACCAAAAACTATAGCTTTTCAACTTCTATTCATCTCAATGAATAAAATATCACTTGGCCTTTCTATTTAATAATATCTCATTAAACCTTTTAATGAACATTATCCATTATTAAGTAGTTGAGTCTAATCTAAATGAGTCAAACTTAGATTAGATTCAATCCTATAATCTAATTGGATTCATTTGAGTCTAACTCAATTAATTAAATTTTGGATCACATTTTAGTCAAGCTAAAATCAACATATCTCCGAAACATAGTGTTCTTTGTGTGTGACCCAATAGGTTCTTGTAATGTTAGCAATGTATCTAAACTACTTTAGACCCATAAACAATGTGCAATATCTAGCAATACATCATTGCTATCCAAGTGACGAGAAAGTAAAGATCCGACTTAACCTTTCTGTGTCTATTATAATATATGACATTGTCCTTTTATCCTCGAAATCTAGATTGATCAATGAGACATAGACCGTGTCATCCTCTTATCAATCTTTGTGTTTTTTGATCCCCAAGTAGACTACTCAAGCAAATGAGCTCAATATCTCATATTGACTCATTTGAGCATGGCCAAGCGTTCTAGCAGTCCTACTCGCTCAAGGGGCTCACAGATATCACTCCTGTCGTATAAGAGGGATAGATCCCATCTACGCCACTCACATCCCTCCACATAATTCGTTACATACCTAGTGATCGACTTTATAGTCCACCTTATTATAGGTGACGTTTGATGATTCCAAAGTATACAACTCCTTATCTAAGAAAGCATAGTGACTTCAGGTCTAAAGACTATTCATATCAATAGTCGCTATGAGAATGTTTATGATATTCATATAATGACCAATGAAACATTCTCATGGCAGGTCAATTCAGTATATAATCACCAATATATACTCATGCCTCCATGCTCATGTGTCATGTGTCAATATGGTGGGAAACTTCCGTGTGGTCGGGTCGGTCACCCGAGGTTGGAAAAATCTCGTTAATCGTTTTTTACCAATATATACTCATGTGTCAATGTGATATCCCATATCCATGACTTATGAGATCAAGTCGTCAATTGACCTACAAGCTAGTCTGAACGCACTAATATTGTCCTTGAATATCAGTGCTTGACTAGGAATAGTTAAAAGTAATGTTCTCTACATCATTTCACTATCAATCCAACCAATTAATAGGATATATATTGGAACCTATTACCCAAGAACATTATTATACTTATTCATTTAGCACAAGCATGAAATAAATATAATAAGTCCCCACGGGGATCCGGAGTGGTTAGTGCATGGGGGTGTTGTCTAAGAGGTCCTGGGTTTGAGTCGCACGAGGCGCACTGGATTAAAACTCTGGGCGTTTGGTGCATCAATTCTCTGCCCAACTGAGCACTAATTACTCCGGGGACCGTGATTTACCTCCCTCATGATGGCCTTGGGATGGGTGCGGCGGGGGCGCTGGGGGTGAGCGATTTCGCCTTTTTTGTCTATGAAATAAATATAATAATCAAAACTTTGCCTTTATTAATAAAATGTGATACATAAAGTTTTTAGTCAATCATCTCATTTTTGGTGCCAGAAGCACTAGAATGAACCTAGTTTTGATAATGGCAAAGGGTTCAAATTTAAGTTTATATTGTGATCTAATGATTTTACTAAGTGTGCAGGAAAGTCCTAGTTGAGCTAGGCAGAAGTCTTGACCTGTAGAGTTGAGGACGAAGTCTTGGTCGTGTAGGGTTTTTCGGGCCGCGAAAACCGATTTTTCGCGTCGCGGAAACCCCGAAAGCCCCAATAGAAAGGATCCGAGCGAAGAAAATCATTTCAAAAATTTACGAGTACTCGTTTACATGCTTCAAAACCGATCTACAACCTAGATCTATTAGAGAAGAGAAAAACTACCTTCGATGCGTGCCCCGCAATTCCCGCTCGCTCCTCGGTTGGTGTCGGATCTCAAGGATGCAAAGTAGCAACCCTCTAGAAGTATCCACACAAGCAAGAGAGTGGAGAGGAGAGCCCAAAAGTGTGCTAGCACTACTTGGGGTCTCGGCAAGATGAGAGGAGAGGGAGAGCAAAAACAAAACAAAACCAAGTCAGGAGAAGAATGAATCACACACCCACAAAAAAACTCCTTTTGTGTGTTTTAGTGGCCGGCCATTTAATGGCCATTATTGGCCATTAAGTGGCCGGCCACCACCTTTGGTAACCCCCTATTTGAATTCAAAATTCAAATGGGGAGGTTACTTAGCCTTGATGATGATGCCAAGTCATCACTTGGTCAAGTCAAGGTGATGTGGCTTGAGTCAAGTCAAACTTGCCTCTTATGGACTTTCCATATTTAGCCAAAGTCAAACTTTGACATCATTACTCTCTCATGATTAGATTCATCCAACACTTGGATCAAACTCGAGTCCAACTCATGTTGTCTAATTTGAGTCAAGTCAAACTTGCCTTTTATGGACTTTTCATATTTAGCCAAAGTCAAACTTTGACTTCATTACTCTCGGTCCATCATATGGACTTATTCTCCATCTATTGCTCTATGTGTGTGACCCTATAGATTCTTGTAACGTTGGCAATGCCCTTAAACCTATTTAAGGACATAAGCAAGGAGAGGTATCTAGCAACACATCATTGCTCCCCAAGTTACAAGAATGTCGAGATCCAACATCACCATTGTGACTAATAATTGTGACCATCACAATATGTGACAACGTCCTTCTATCCTCGATATCTAGATTGACCTTTCATGAGGCATAGACCGTGTCATCCTCAAATCAATCTATATGTCTTGATCTCCAAGTAAACTCACTATAATCAAATAATCTCAATATCTAATATTGCCTTATTTGGGCATGACCATGCACTTAGTGGTCTTACTCTATCAAGAATGAAGATATCACTCCCGTCATATAGGAGGGATAGATCCCATCTACGTTACTCACATCCCTCCGCATAATTTGTTACAAACCCAGTAATCGCCTTTATAGTCCACCCAGTTACGGGTGACGTTTGACGAAGCCAAAGTACGTAACTCCTTATGTAGGGAACTATGGTAACTTCAGGTCTAGGACTATAGTCATACTAATAGTCACATGAGAAAGTATATGACACTCATATAACGATCCATGATACTTTCTCATGGCGGGCCATTCAGTATACATTCTCTAATGTATACCCATGTGTCATCTTGATATCTCATATCCATGACTTGTGAGATCAAGTCATCATGTTGACCTACATGCTAGTCTCTATGCATTAACATTGTCCTTGAATGTTAATACTTGACTAGGAATAATTAAGAGTAGTGTTCTCTATATCATCTCACTATCGATTCAACTAATCGATTGATATAGATAAGAACCTTCTACTCAAGGACGTTATTATACTAAGTTATTTGGCACCAATACACATAAGTACAATAACCATAAGAAATGCCTTTGTATATAAGAAATATATATACAAGAATATGATACAATGAGTCCAAAAAGTAATCATCATATGATTGGCTCTAGGGCTCTCACTAACAATCTCCCACTAGCACTAGTGCCAATCGCTGTAGTATCTAATACCCAATGACCTAGTGTGACCATCATGCTTCATCTGTGCCAAAGCCTTGGTCAAGGGATCTGCGACGTTAGCCTCTGTGGGTACTCTGCAAATCTTCACATCTCCTCGATCGATGATCTCTCGAATGAGATGGAATCGCCGTAGTATGTGTTTGGTCCGCTGGTGTGAGCGAGGTTCCTTAGCCTGCGCAATAGCTCCATTGTTGTCACAATAGAGCTCTACGGGATCAGATATGCTAGGAACCACCCCAAGCTCAGTGATGAACTTGCGAATCCAAACTGCCTCCTTTGCTGCCTCTGATGCAGCAATATACTCAGCTTCTGTTGTAGAATCTGCAACTGTGTCCTGCTTCGAACTCTTCCAGCTCACAGCTCCGCCATTCAAGCAAAACATGAACCCTGACTGCGATCTGTAATCATCCTGGTCGGTTTGGAAGCTGGCATCAGTGTAACCCTTTACAACCAGATGCTCATCGCCTCCAAATATCAAAAAATATTCCTTAGTCCTTCTCAAGTACTTAAGGATATTCTTGACCGCTATCCAGTGACGTTCACCAGGATCTGACTGGTACCTGCTCGTCATGCTCAAAGCATACGAGACATCAGGATGAGTACATAACATGGCGTACATGATAGATCCTATGGCAGAAGCATAAGGTATCTTATCCATGCGGTCTCTCTCCTCTCTAGAAGAGGGACTCTGAGTCTTCGAAAGACTCACACCATGTGACATTGGCAGAATTCCTCTCTTGGAATTCTGCATGGCAAAACGGTGTAATACCGTATCGATGTATGTACTCTGACTTAGGCCAAGCAATCTCTTAGATCTATCTCTATAGATCTTAATGCCTAGAATGCAAGCTGCTTCACCTAAGTCCTTCATTGCGAAACAAGTCCCCAACCAAGTCTTCACAGACTGTAGCGAAGGGATGTTGTTCCCAATGAGTAGTATGTCATCCACATACAAGACTAGGAAGACTACTGTGCTCCCACTAACCATCTTGTAGACACAAGGTTCATCTTCGTTCTTGATGAAACCAAACTGTTTGATCGCATCATCGAATCGAAGATTCCAGCTCCGAGAAGCTTGCTTTAGACCATAAATGGCCCTATGCAGCTTGCATACTCTGCCAGTATGCTGTGGATCTACAAAACCCTCAGGATGTGTCATGTACACATCCTCGAGGAGGTTTCCATTTAGAAACGCTGTCTTAACATCCATCTGCCAGATCTCATAATCGTGGTAGGCTGCAATAGCAAGCATGATCCGAATGGACTTAAACATCGCTACTGGAGAAAAGTTTCATCATAGTCAATACCATGAATTTGCTTGAAACCTTTAGCTACCAGTCTACCCTTATAGGTATGAGTAAGTCCATCCATGTTAGGCTTTCTCTTAAAGACCCACTTACACCCAATGGGTTTGACCCCTTCAGGTGGATCAACCAAGGTCCAAACTTGGTTAGTGTACATGGATTCCATTTCGGATCTCATGGCTTCCAGCCATGACTCAGAATCTGGGCTCATCACAGCTTCCTGATAGGTGGTAGGCTCATTCTCAATGATCATAACGTTATCATGGTCAGGCAAGAGAAATGAATATCTCTCAGGCTGACGACGTACCCTATCAGACCTGCGAAGAGGTAGGTCTACCTGAACAGGTTGTTGTTCCACAACTTCTTGTGTAACAATCTCATCCACAATTTCTTGTGGTTCCTGTTCAGTATCCATCAAGGGCTAAGTGCTATGGTCGTTGTCTTGAACTTCTTCAAGATCAAACGAACTCCCACTAGTCTTTCTAGAAACAAAGTCCCTTTCTAGAAAGACCCCAGTCTTAGCAACAAACACTTTGTGTTGACTGGGAATGTAGAAGTAATATCCCTTAGTTTCCTTGGGATATCCCACGAAATAGCACTTATCGAACTTGGGTCCCAGTTTGTCTGAGACTTGACGTCTAACGTAAGCCTCACAACCCCAAACCCTCATGAAAGACATCTTGGGACTCCTCCCAGTCCATATCGTATATGGTGTCTTTATGACCGCCTTTGATGGAACACGGTTAAGTGTGAACGCTGCCGTGTCTAGAGCATATCCCCAAAAGGATATAGGAAGATCTGCGTGACTCATCATAGATCTTGGGACCGGGTGCATGTCGACAAGGATACGAGTTCGTAAAATTTAAAATTTTTACGTGCAGCGGAAGAGTTTGCATAAAATAATTTCCTAAATTATTTTAACTTCGTATCTAGCATTCAATCTTATGGTGTGTTGACATAATCATAAAATAAAACTTTGCGGAAAAGTAAACTAATTTACTAAGTACCTCTCGTAACTCGAAGTAAGGGACGAGATCCAACCGTAGCGTCCCTTGGAAGCTCCGCCTCTATTCGCGTCCACGCCGAGTTCTCTTCGGGATGACTTCACAAAGTCACGAGTTTTGTGCCGACGAGAACTACTAGATTCTCGGAAGGCACAACTAGAAGAATAAGAGAAATAATGGAAAAACTAACCAACGAAGTAACGGAATCGAATTCCGGGAAGAGAGGAATCGCTATCCGCTTCTTCTTCTTCGTGTTCGGGTTCTCCTTCTTCTTTAATGCTCACGGCACCACCTCCTTGGTTGTGGTTGGGCGCCGGCCCTAGAGGAGCTAGGGTGCGCCGGCCCTAAGGGAGGAAGAAGAGAAGTAGGAGAGGAGAGATTAAGAGAGAGAGAGAGAGAATTCTTAATCTCTTAATTGGAATAAAGGGCTAGCCTTTGGTTCCTTTATATAGTAGCAACTCCTTTGCTAAGTCTCCCTCTAAACCGAATTAACGGAATTGGTTATAAGAAATTTATCTTATAAATTTTCTTATTAATTATTCCGTTTAAACCAAGTCTTTATTATAAACTAATTTATAATAAAACTAATTCTTCTTCTCTTTAAATTATGGAATAAATTTTTATAAGAAATTTATAAACTTTCTTATTATGGAAAAATCAATTCATAATTGATTTTATAAAATTAAAATAAACCAATTCGTGGATTATTTTAATCTTCCATAAAAGAATAAATTTCTATAAATTTTATTTATATAAATTTCTTTATACAAATTTATTTATCCATAATTTATAAAATAAATCACACTAGATTTATTTTATTAATTAAACTAATTATATTGGTTTTTCTCCTCTTATTTGGCCGGCCACCAAAGAGGGTTTAACACCCTCTTTGGCCGGCCAAAACCAACCCAATAAGCCGCGAATTAAACTCATTTAATTCGCCCAAAAAGCCTTCAAAAGACTTAGCCATTTTTTGCTTCCATTGCGCCTCTGACTAACTCAGATTCGACTTATTTCTCTTGATCGGAAAATCCAATTTTCAACTCGTTTTAAATCCCTCGGATTACTCGTATTGCGTGTGACTAAATAGGCTTTCGATTTATGTTGGCCGTCTATAATTAACCCATTAATTATAGAACGATCATGAGTGGCACCTAGTAGTACATCATGATCCCCAATTAATCGAAAGATCAACGGTTTGACGTCAGAGAAATTATTCTGAAACCCTTCAGCAGCTCTAATGAGTCGTGCCTCATTCCCTTCACCACCTTATACCCACTTGGTTCAGGACACGGTCTATGGTGTCAGTCCCCACTAGGCTGACTACGTCACACCTAGCCCAAGTAGTGTCTTCCTCGTCCTTTGGATTTCTAATTACTCTCATGTATTTAAGAGACTCGCACTCTTAACATGATATGCTCTGGCCAGAGGCTTTGAGTAACAATCCGACGATAGGCCTGGGTATACATCTACTCGCAAGGAGTGGTGAATCCTTTGTAGGCTGTTCAAACATCTTCGGGCATTTCGGCTTATACCCGATCATCCTGGGTCCACATCTCCTTGGAGATGCTTGCTTAAGATGTCAAAGTATAAGTCTCCATGACCAAGATGACTTGAACACCGCAAGTCAAAGGAACATCGCATTTAAGCCGCAGTAAGATCTTCATTGACATATCTACATGTAGATTCCCATATGAAGTCTCACAGCTAGTCACTCCAATGAACTAGTTCCCTTAACTAGCATCCATGTTTATCTCCGGATATCCCAATGTCACCAGCTAGTGAGAATCAGCTGATTAGAGAATAACCCATGCTAGTCTCAACAGAATTGATAGTGTCCGTTTTTATCAATTCATCGACTAGGGATAATTTCAATACTTCACAATTACACATTAGAGATAATCACTAGTTGTGATCCCATCACAAATTCTCTTATGCTGTGAGTTGTATTGCGGACATTCAGTAGATGAGTTTAAGATCCCAATCAAATACACAAAACATGTACACTTAAATAGTGAATTATCATTTATTAAAATAAATGTTTACATCATAAGGCGATTGCCTTAGGACACTTCTCTCATATCACTAACAAACTCCCACTTGGCCTAATGCCAATCGCTACGGTATCCAATACCACAGGCTCTAACATGACCCTCAAACTTGTTTTGAGGCAAGGCCTTAGTTAAAGGATCCGCTATATTCCTTTCAGTGGGAACTCTCTCAATTTGTAAGTCATTCCTACTTATAATCTCTCTGATCAGATGATAGCGTCGAAGCACGTGTTTGGATCGCTGATGAGACCTTGGTTCCTTTGCTTGTGCAATAGCTCCATTGTTGTCGCAGTATACCGGCACTGCTTCATCAATGGTTGGAACCACACCAAGTTCGGAGACAAACTTCTTGATCCAGACTGCTTCCTTTGCTGCTTCCGAAGCTGCGATATATTCCGCTTCCGTGGTAGAATCCGCTACGGTGTCTTGTTTGGAACTCTTCCAACTTACTGCGCCTCCATTCAAAGTAAATACGTATCCAGACTGCGATTTGGAGTCATCCTTATCTGTCTGGAAACTGGCATCTGTATACCCACGTATTATCAAATCTCCTTCTCCATATATTAGAAATACATCCTTAGTTCTTCTTAAGTACTTAAGGATTGTCTTAACAGCCGCCCAATGATCCATTCCTGGATCAGATTGGTATCTGCTCGTGACGCTCAGAGCATACGATACATCGGGCCTAGTACATAACATAGCATACATGATAGATCCTATTGCGGATGCATAGGGAATCTTATTCATGCTAATCCTCTCGTCTTCTGTGCGCGGACACATAGACTTCGAAAGGTTGATCCCATGCCTGATGGGAAGGTAACCTTTCTTGGATTCCGACATGCTAAACCTTTTTAGCACTCGGTCTATATATGTAGACTGCGAAAGACCAAGCAACCGTTTTGATCTATCTCTATAGATTCTAATCCCAAGGATATAGGTTGCTTCTCCCAGGTCTTTCATGGAGAAAGTTTTGGACAACCAAATCTTAACTGTCTGTAAAACTGATATATCGTTTCCTATAAGTAAGATGTCATCGACATATAATACTAGGAATACGACTGCACTCCCACTAACCTTCTTGTACACACAAGGTTCGTCAGGATTTTGTGAGAAATCAAACTCTTTGATTGTCTCATCAAAACGGATGTTCCAGCTCCTAGATGCTTGCTTTAGTCCATATATGGATCGTCGAAGCTTGCATACCTTGGTTTTATCAACCGATGTGAAACCTTCAGGTTGTATCATGTATACATCCTCAAGTAGGTTTCCATTAAGGAAAGCTGTTTTCACATCCATTTGCCATATCTCATAATCATAATGAGCTGCTATGGCTAGGAGCATCCGAATGGATTTAAGCATAGCTACTGGCGAATAGGTTTCGTCATAGTCAATTCCTTGTTTTTGACGATATCCTTTTGCCACTAATCTAGCCTTAAAGGTAACAACATTACCTTCCATGTCGGTTTTCTTCTTGAAAACCCACTTGCACCCTATGGGTTTAATCCCTTCAGGTGGGTTAACCAAGTCCCATACTTGATTTTCATACATGGAATCCATTTCCGACTTCATGGCCTCAAGCCATTTGTCCCTTTCAGAACATCTTCATAACTGATAGGTTCGTCATCACCAATGAGCAACACGTCGTTCGATTCACTTACGAGAAATCCGTATCTCTCTGGAATGTTGCGTGTCCTATCAGACCTACGAAGAGGTGGTGTAGTTTTAGGTTCAACTGATAGCTCATCACTATGAATTATCGGTTGTGGGCCTAGACTAGGTGTCTCTGTGATGTCTATTGGAGTTTCTTGAACTTCATCAAGTTCAATCCCACTCCCACTGTTTTCTTGTAAAAGAAACTCTTTCTCTAGAAATACAGCATGCCTTGAAACAAACACCTTTTGTTCCAAGGGATGATAGAATTGGTAACCCTTCGTTTCCTTAGGGTATCCAATAAATAGACATTTATCAGACTTAGCATCCAATTTGTCTGATACAACCCGCTTCACATAAGCAGGACAACCCCATATCTTAAGGTGAGTTAAGTGAGGTTTCTTACTATTCCAAATCTCATATGGAGTAGTAGAGACTACCTTGTCGGGACTCTGTTTAGTAAATAAACAGCTGTCTTTAGTGCATAGCCCCAAAAGGATTTTGGAAGAGTTGCATGATTCATCATAGACCTAACCATGTCCATCAAGGTTCGGTTGCGCCTCTCAGATACACCATTATGCTGTGGTGTATACGGCGGAGTCCATTGGGACAATATTCNTACCTTCCATGTCGGTTTTCTTCTTGAAAACCCACTTGCACCCTATGGGTTTAATCCCTTCAGGTGGGTAAACCAAGTCTCATACTTGATTTTCATACATGGAATCCATTTCCGACTTCATGGCCTCAAGCCATTTGTCCCTTTCTGAATTTTTCAGAACATCTTCATAACTGATAGGTTCGTCATCACCAATGAGCAACACGTCGTTCGATTCACTTACGAGAAATCCGTATCTCTCTGGAATGTTGCGTGTCCTATCAGACCTACGAAGAGGTGGTGTAGTTTTAGGTTCAATTGATAGCTCATCACTATGAATTATCGGCTGTGGGCCTAGACTAGGTGTCTCTGTGATGTCTATTGGAGTTTCTTGAACTTCATCAAGTTCAATCCCACTCCCACTGTTTTCTTGTAAAAGAAACTCTTTCTCTAGAAATACAGCATGCCTTGAAACAAACACCTTTTGTTCCAAGGGATGATAGAATTGGTAGCCCTTCGTTTCCTTAGGGTATCCAATAAATAGACATTTATCAGACTTAGCATCCAATTTGTCTGATACAACCCGCTTCACATAAGTAGGACAACCCCATATCTTAAGGTGAGTTAAGTGAGGTTTCTTACTATTCCAAATCTCATATGGAGTAGTAGAGACTACCTTAGTCGGGACTCTGTTTAGTAAATAAACAGCTGTCTTTAGTGCATAGCCCCAAAAGGATTTTGGAAGAGTTGCATGATTCATCATAGACCTAACCATGTCCATCAAGGTTCGGTTGCGCCTCTCAGATACACCATTATGCTGTGGTGTATACGGCGGAGTCCATTGGGACAATATCCCATTGTCCCTTAGATAATCTTGAAACTCTTGACTTAAGTATTCACCACCTCGATCGGATCGAAGTATCTTAATACTTTTGCCAAGCTGTTTCTCTACTTCATTTCTGAACTCTTTGAATTTCTCAAAGGCTTCAGATTTGTGTTTCATCAAGAACACATACCCGAATCGTGAGTGATCATCGATGAAGGTGATGAAGTAGCTATAGCCTCCTTGTGAAAGAGTTGACATTGGTCCACATACATCGGTATGTATTAGACCAAGCAATTCTCCCACTGGATTACCTTTTCCGGGAAAGGGTAATTTGGTCATCTTGCCTTTTAAGCATGATTCGCATGTATCAAATGAACCGGGTTCAAATGATTCCAAAATTCCACATCGGTGTAATTCGGTCATGCGTTTCTTACTTATATGGCCAAGACGACAGTGCCACGTGTAGGAGTCTATTCGATTATCTATTCGAGCACGTTTGTTGCTAACTTCGATATTGAAAACGTCACTGGATAAATCTAACGTGTAGATGTCATTGCACAAAGTTCCATTCCCATAAAGAACGCCATTTAAAGTTATGTAACAACAATTGTTACTGAAAGTTAAATGATAACCCTTTTCATTCAAACATGAAATAGATACAATGTTCTTTATTAACGAAGGAACGAAATAACAATTATCCAATTCTAAGACACGTCCAGTTGGGAGCTTTAGCAAATATGTTCCGATGGCAATAGCAGCAATCCTTGCTCCATTTCCAACCCGCAAATTCGCTTCTCCCTTGACGAGCCTTCTTCTATTCCTTAGCCCCTGTATGTCATTACATATATGTGAGCTACACCCAGTATCAAGTACCCAGGTATCTGAGGAAATAGAGTGACATTCAATAACGAAGATACCTGAAGAGGATGGGGCATCGGATGCCTTCTTCTTCACGGACTCAAGATAAATCTTGCAGTTTCTTCGCCAGTGACCTTCCTTGCCACAGTGATGGCAAGTTCCTTTTGGTTTCTTTTCAGTTTTCTTGGCCTTTTTCTTCTTCCCTTTGTTCTGTTCTTTGGCCTTCCTCTTAGAACCTTTCTTCGAGGAACCAACTAACAGTACTGCTTTTTGATCTGGCTTTACAGAAGGCTCCACAGTCTTCAGCATGTTGATCAATTCAGGAATGGTAGTCTCCAGTTTGTTCATCCGATAGTTCATCACAAATTGTGAACAACTCTTGGACAAACAACTCAGAATTAAGTCAATACTTAGTTCATGATCCATTGCAAAACCGAGTGCGCTCAGTCGCTCAATGTACCCCAACATCTTTAACACAAACTGCGAGGCAGAAGTGTCTTCCTGCATCTTAGTGGTGAAGAGGAGTCTGGAGACTTCGAACCTTTCGGATCTCGCCTGCTCTTCAAACAACTCATGAAGATGGAAGATGATGGTATTAGCATCCATATGCTCATGCTGCTTTTGCAACTCCGGTACCATAGAGGCTAGCATGATACAACTCGCAAGTTCAGAATCGGTCACATGTTTCTGATAGGCCAACAATTGGTCTGGAGTTGCATTCTCTGGAGGATGGGTGGGAAGTTGTTCTTCAAGGACATAAGCAAGCTTCTCTGCCTTGAGGACTATCCTCAGGTTTCGAAGCCAGTCCATGTAGTTCGGCCCAGTCAGTTTATTTGTGTCCAAAATGGAACGCAAGTTCAGAGAAGACATGATCGAGTGATTATCCTAAAAATACAAATTGAGATTATGTGAGAAGATTTATTAAAGAATGTATCAACATACATAAATAAAATCCTATTTATTTTTCAAATTGAATAACCCTTATTATCAATTCGGGAGATCGTAGGAACATCTCCAAATAGGTTGATATCCAACCATAGATAAGAATCACCATGGCTGTGGCCATCAAGTTTTCCTTAGCTATGAAGGTAGGTAATTATACCGATTACATATCACATATATGTAACTATCACGTTATGCTATCAACTAATTGAATGTTTGCATAAATCATTGGGTTGTTAACTCATTAACAAGTATGCATCATATACATAGCACCCAACTGCACCTCTCTTTACATCGACCTTGGCTGTGGCACAACAAATCGATGCTCCAAGCTTAAGGCTGACCCATTGATCAAGAAATAGTTTTAATATGGTTGGAGCTCATTCAACCGTTTAGTCAGGCTTGGATGTGTCCAACAACCAAAACTAAGGATTGACCTCTGACTCCAACTATATTATTCATAAACTAATTCCATGGTTTGAACATGTTAAGGTTCAAGTCGGGCATGGATGTGTCCATCAACCCAAGCGAGAAACAAAACTCCGATTCTAACCATATTAATGGAAGGTGTTGGCCTTAATATTTTGTAAGGGGTTTTGGTCTTATCTTTTCCTTTTTAATGCACATTCATGACATATGTCATGACTAACGATTTCCTTAATAAAGTATGTATGTGACTTAATTTATCAAGTCTCATGAATTGAATTAGGAACCGGATTTCCTTAATTCTAATTTCACACTTTATTAAAGGAATTGCTTTGGGAAACAATTTCCTAAATTGTCATAATTAATTTTGGAAATAATATGTTCAAGACTTTGATTTCTCTAAATCAAATCTTATTAAATTAAGAGACAAATCCCTTAATTCAACTACATATTATTTTCATGAAAATCTCATTTAAGAAAACTCTATAGGAAACCATTTTCCTAATTAATTTTGGAGACAACAATATGTAAGAGCATCACCTCTTAAAACATATTTTATTCATGGATTTGATTAATTACAACAAATTGTTTTCTAAGGGTGGCTCCCCGAGGCTCAGATACCCAAAGAAAAGTAAAGTGTTGTAAATCCAATTGGACGGCTCCCCGAGGCTCAATCCAAATCAAACATGACAATTTCAATTAAAATTGGGAAATTAAATTACAACATCTAACTTTAAATTGGACGGCTCCCCGAGGCTCAATCCAAAATAAAGAATTTTATTGTCAATTTAAAAACTAATTCAAATTTAATTGTCAATTAACTATCCATGAATTTGTCTAGACTTTCTTAAAAGAAAGTGCCCAAAATTGCGAGATTTCGAAAATAGGTTTTCAGAATAATTGTAAGTTTTTGGTACAAAGAAAACTTACATATTTCCAAAGTTGGAAAATTTCTAAAATAGAAAAATTTCCAAAATTGGAAAGTTTCCAAAGATGGGAAATTTTCACAATTATTATAAAAATTTAGAAACTAGAAAATTTCAAACGTTTGCGAAATTTCATGAGGATTTCCAAACTTTGAAATTCCTAATTCTAAAATTTATTATAATTTTAAAGTTTCCATAATTGGAAAAATTTTCCGAAATTGAGATCATGACAAAGTTTTCCACAAAACAATTATATGATTAAGTCGAACACTAACCGGCTCTGATACCACTGTTGGGACCGGGTGCATGTCGACAAGGATACGAGTTCGTAAAATTTAAAATTTTTACGTGCAGCGGAAGAGTTTGCATAAAATAATTTCCTAAATTATTTTAACTTCGTATCTAGCATGCAATCTTATGGTGTGTTGACATAATCATAAAATAAAACTTTGCGGAAAAGTAAACTAATTTACTAAGTACCTCTCGTAACTCGAAGTAAGGGACGAGATCCAACCGTAGCGTCCCTTGGAAGCTCCGCCTCTATTCGCGTCCACGCCGAGTTCTCTTCGGGATGACTTCACAAAGTCACGAGTTTTGTGCCGACGAGAACTACTAGATTCTCGGAAGGCACAACTAGAAGAATAAGAGAAATAATGGAAAAACTAACCAACGAAGTAACGGAATCGAATTCCGGGAAGAGAGGAATCGCTATCCGCTTCTTCTTCTTCGTGTCCGGGTTCTCCTTCTTCTTTAATGCTCACGGCACCACCTCCTTGGTTGTGGTTGGGCGCCGGCCCTAGAGGAGCTAGGGTGCGCCGGCCCTAAGGGAGGAAGAAGAGAAGGAGGAGAGGAGAGATTAAGAGAGAGAGAGAGAGAATTCTTAATCTCTTAATTGGAATAAAGGGCTAGGCTTTGGTTCCTTTATATAGTAGCAACTCCTTTGCTAAGTCTCCCTCTAAACCGAATTAACGGAATTAACGGAATTGGTTATAAGAAATTTATCTTATAAATTTTCTTATTAATTATTCCGTTTAAACCAAGTCTTTATTATAAACTAATTTATAATAAAACTAATTCTTCTTCTCTTTAAATTATGGAATAAATTTTTATAAGAAATTTATAAACTTTCTTATTATGGAAAAATCAATTCATAATTGATTTTATAAAATTAAAATAAACCAATTCGTGGATTATTTTAATCTTCCATAAAAGAATAAATTTCTATAAATTTTATTTATATAAATTTCTTTATACAAATTTATTTATCCATAATTTATAAAATAAATCACACTAGATTTATTTTATTAATTAAACCAATTATATTGGTTTTTCTCCTCTTATTTGGCCGGCCACCAAAGAGGGTTTAACACCCTCTTTGGCCGGCCAAAACCAACCCAATAAGCCGCGAATTAAACTCATTTAATTCGCCCAAAAAGCCTTCAAAAGACTTAGCCATTTGTTGCTTCCATTGCGCCTCTGACTAACTCAGATTCGACTTATTTCTCTTGATCGGAAAATCCAATTTTCAACTCGTTTTAAATCCCTCGGATTACTCGTATTGCGTGTGACTAAATAGGCTTTCGATTTATGTTGGCCGTCTATAATTAACCCATTAATTATAGAACGATCATGAGTGGCACCTAGTAGTACATCATGATCCCCAATTAATCGAAAGATCAACGGTTTGACCTCAGAAGAAATTATTCTGAAACCCTTCAGCAGCTCTAATGAGTCGTGCCTCATTCCCTTCACCACCTTATACCCACTTGGTTCAGGACACGGTCTATGGTGTCAGTCCCCACTAGGCTGACTACGTCACACCTAGCCCAAGTAGTGTCTTCCTCGTCCTTTGGATTTCTAATTACTCTCATGTATTTAAGAGACTCGCACTCTTAACATGATATGCTCTGGCCAGAGGCTTTGAGTAACAATCCGACGATAGGCCTGGGTATACATCTCCTCGCAAGGAGTGGTGAATCCTTTGTAGGCTGTTCAAACATCTTCGGGCATTTCGGCTTATACCCGATCATCCTGGGTCCACATCTCCTTGGAGATGCTTGCTTAAGATGTCAAAGTATAAGTCTCCATGACCAAGATGACTTGAACACCGCAAGTCAAAGGAACATCGCATTTAAGCCGCAGTAAGATCTTCATTGACATATCTACATGTAGATTCCCATATGAAGTCTCACAGCTAGTCACTCCAATGAACTAGTTCCCTTAACTAGCATCCATGTTTATCTCCGGACATCCCAATGTCACCAGCTAGTGAGAATTAGCTGATTAGAGAATAACCCATGCTAGTCTCAACAGAATTGATAGTGTCCGTTTTTATCAATTCATCGACTAGGGATAATTTCAATACTTCACAATTACACATTAGAGATAATCACTAGTTGTGATCCCATCACAAATTCTCTTATGCTGTGAGTTGTATTGCGGACATTTAGTAGATGAGTTTAAGATCCCAATCAAATACACAAAACATGTACACTCAAATAGTGAATTATCATTTATTAAAATAAATGTTTACATCATAAGGCGATTGCCTTAGGACACTTCTCTCATATCACTAACACGAACCGCTCATGCCTTGCCTGCCCTTGATATAATTGCTTGAGGTGGCCAATCATATCGTAAGCATTCATGTTCTCGTGTTGCTTCTGAAGCTCAGAGGACATGCAGCATAGCATTAGGCACGACACGTCTAACGCGTCGTCTTGATGCTTCTAATGAGCATCTCTAACGCTACGGATGGCTGAGGGTGGTGGTGCTTCAGGAACTGCTTGCTCTAGAACGTACAGCTTACGTTCCTGTTTGAGGACTATCCTCAAGTTCCTGTACCAGTCCAGGAAATTAGCTCCAGTGAGCTTGTCCTTCTCAAGGACAGATCGCAGAGAGAGAGTATTCGCGTTTGAAGACATGGCAATCTACAATAGATAAATGCAGAGAATAAATATCATATTCTAGTAATCATCTAATTAGGCCTTTAATTAAATGATGCTCCCACAAAATTATAGGAATTTTGGTGGAATCAAGTCATTGGAGTGGTCAAACCACACTACTAGATCCGTACCAATTTACTATAATTTATGTGGGACAAGATCCACATCATACTATGCCTTGAGTTAGCTTTGGCTAAATCGCCCAAGACTTACTATGATCGGTAGATAACTAATTTATCAATTACATCTCTATGCAACTCTTGTTTATAGGATCAAGATTTAACGTTTACGAATAATCTTGAGTTAGCTTTGGCTAAATCGCTCAAGACTTTTTAAAACAGTGATTTTGTCCTACCCTTTCCAACTATTGGAATACGCCTATAGCTTTACTCGATCCAATTGAGTTAACTAGTTACTCAATCTGATTGAGCTCGATCTAACCCAAGCGTGATAGGTGGGACCAAGGTTGTCCCTCCGCATCCCACCAAGATTAAATGCATTGCTCTGCTTTGGCAGATTCAACAATCGCATATGATCGTGGTAGTGATGGGTATCAAGGCTCGTTAGGCATATACGAGTTGATTTCAATTTAGATCTAATCTAATCGATGATGTGCATCGTATTTAGGCATTTATTAAATCTAATTTAACCTAAATGTGTATTAGGTGCACATCAAGATGTGGTTCCCACATTACATGTGCATCACATACACTCATGTATATTCTATTCTATACTAACATGCATCACATACATATAAGGAAAAATAAAATATACAAGAAAATTAAAGTGTGATTAGTCATGGCCCTACTAAGATCTTCTCAAGCCAATGAGAAGATCCTTTGGTCAACCTAGGGTCTAGGCAGCAGCTTCTCCAAGCTCCTCCTTCCAGAACCCCATGTGTTGTCGGCTTGCTTCCCACGAGTCCGTCTTCTCCAGAATTTCCTTCATCTTCAATTTTGTACATTACAAAATTTATACTCGAGTTACATTCGAGTCTTAAACTAATTTTAACAGAAATAATAAATAAAAGGCCGACACGTAGGTCGCAATCACAATACAACACACACAACACAAATAACGGCACGCAGACCGTAATATGAATTACATACATATTTTAATCTAATTAAAATAGGGTCTTGGGCCATGACCATCACACTACTGTACATAATTCAAAATTATGTATTTTACAGAAATTTATCTAATTTTTCTATGTATTTTATGAATTTTATGAGTCACAACTCCACGGCGGTCCCGTTAAGCGGGTTCCGGGCACAATCACGTGACAAGGCCCCTTGCGGGGTTAGGGGCGGCGCCCCTACTCACGAAATTAATTTTGTGAGTGTCGTATCACGATCTAACAGTGCCTAACCCGCTGTCCCAAAATCTATTTGGGCGAAACTTGCCGTTTCGGAGAAGTTTTTCTCGGTGGCAAAGTCTACAAGTGCTTCGCACTCGTCGGTTTGCCTCTACGAGGAAAAATACTCAAAAATCCTAAAATTTAGAAAAATTACAGAAGCATAAAATTATCTAAATTTTGTATCTAATACAAAAAAATAAAAACCAAAACGAGCACAAGCTTCACTCGTGGCTCTGATACCACTGTAGGGTTTTTCGGGTCGCGAAAACCGTTTTTTCGCGTCGCGAAAACCCCGAAAGCCCCAATAGAAAGGATCCGAGCGAAGAAAATCATTTCAAAAATTTATGAGTGCTCGTTTACATGCTTCAAAACTGATCTACAACCTAGATCTATTAGAGAAGAGAAAAACTACCTTCAATGCGTGCCCCGCAATTCCCGCTTGCTCCTCAGTTGCTGTCGGATCTCAAGGATGCAAAGTACCAACCCTCTTGAAGTATCCACACAAGCAAGAGAGTGGAGAGGAGAGCCCAAAAGTGTGCTAGCACTACTTGGGGTCTCGGCAAGATGAGAGGAGAGGGAGAGCAAAAACAAAACAAAACCAAGTCAGGAGAAGAATGAATCACACACCCACAAAAAAACTCCTTTTGTGTGTTTTAGTGGCCGACCATTTAATGGCCATTATTGGCCATTAAGTGGCCGGCCACCACCTTTGGTAACCCCCTATTTGAATTCAAAATTCAAATGGGGAGGTTACATAGCCTTGATGATGATGCCAAGTCATCACGTGGTCAAGTCAAGGTGATGTGGCTTGAGTCAAGTCAAACTTGCCTCTTATGGACTTTCCATATTTAGCCAAAGTCAAACTTTTACTTCATTACTCTCTCATGATTAGATTCATCCAACACTTGGATCAAACTCGAGTCCAACTCAAGTTATCTAATTTGAGTCAAGTCAAACTTGCCTTTTATGGACTTTCCATATTTAGCCAAAGTCAAACTTTGACTTCATTACTCTCGGTCCATCATATGGACTTATTCTCCATCTATTGCTCTATGTGTGTGACCCTATAGGTTCTTGTAACGTTGGCAATGCCCTTAAACCTATTTAAGGACATAAGCAATGAGAGGTATCTAGCAACACATCATTGCTCCCCAAGTTACAAGAATGTCGAGATCCAACATCACCATTGTGACTAATAATTGTGACCATCACAATATGTGACAACGTCCTTCTATCCTCGATATCTAGATTGACCTTTCATGAGGCATAGACCGTGTCATCCTCAAATCAATCTATATGTCTTGATCTCCAAGTAAACTCACTATAATCAAATAAGCTCAATATCTAATATTGCCTTATTTGGGCATGGCCATGCACTTAGTGGTCTTACTCTATCAAGAATGAAGATATCACTCCCTTCATATAGGAGGGATAGATCTCATCTACGTTACTCACATCCCTCCGCATTATTTGTTACAAACCCAGTAATCGCCTTTATAGTCCACCCAGTTACGGATGACGTTTGACGAAGCCAAAGTACGTAACTCCTTATGTAGGGAACTATGGTAACTTCAGGTCTAGGACTATAGTCATACTAATAGTCACATGAGAAAGTATATGACACTCATATAACGATCCATGATACTTTCTCATGGCGGGCCATTCAGTATACATTCTCTAATGTATACCCATGTGTCAACTTGATATCTCATATCAATGACTTGTGAGATCAAGTCATCATGTTGACCTACATGCTAGTCTCTATACATTAACATTGTCCTTGAATGTTAATACTTGACTAGGAATAATTAAGAGTAGTATTCTCTATATCATCTCACTATCGATTCAACTAATCGATTGATATTGATAAGAACCTTCTACTCAAGGACGTTATTATACTAAGTTATTTGGCACCAATACACATAAGTACAATAACCATAAGAAATGCCTTTATATATAAGAAATATATATTCAAGAATATGATACAATGAGTCCAAAAAGTAATCATCATATGATTGGCTCTAGGGCTCTCACTAACAGGTCAATGACTGGGCACGAAGTCCAGGCTGAGGGCTGGGCACCGAAGACCTGAATGAGGGATGGCCACGAAGACCTGGTTCGAGTAATTGGGTAAGAAAACCTGGCCGGGGACTGGGCACCGAAGACATGATCCGGAAGATCGGGCTGTTAGGATGTATACTAAAAGCCTTGCTTTTGTATAAGACATCTACGTTTTAAAAGAGAATCACAAAATCACAGTTTACATGTTTAGACTAGTATGTGCATAATTGTCTAATACTTTACACTATAGATAACATGGTGTGTGGTGTCACACAGAAGATCATGTTATCGGTCCCTTGTACAGTATAAGTAGAGGCTGACAACCGAGATGGAGTTGGACAAACCATCGGGATGGTTGTAGTGTAATTTGGTGTTGGTTTGTCTTGACCATAGAATTACACTAGTGCAATTTGTGTCCATTGAGCAGGACCAACATAGAGGTGATCCAATTTATACAGACTTTATAATTGAATCAGACCTCAGTATATTATGGAGTACATGCTCTAAATCCCAATATAATAACGAGCACATGTATTTAATAGTTATTTCTTTGATTTACCAATGCGTGAGATTTATTCTGTTAAATCGATAGGCTCGGTAAGTTTGGAAATAATATTATTTATATGGAGTGCTAATGATTATAGATGGAATCTATATCCTGGTGAGTTGGGATGATGATGCCCCCTTGATGAGCTCATAAGATTGATCATGTTAAATCTTGCAAGTGGACTTGGTCCAACATGATGATAAGGTTGAGTGGTACTAATCAAGGAGTTAGATGTTGATTATTAAAATTGTCAGTAATTTAAATTAATCAACAGACATTCGATATCTTAAACATGGGGAGAAATTGTACTAATAATAGGTGGAGCACATATGTAAATATGGGGGGTTGGTGAGGTGGTTCAATGAAGGGCATTTAGTGGAATGGTTCTTCATTAATGGATCAGGTTTGGATCCATTAGTAGGCCAAGACCCAACTCCTCCTCATGGTCCCTATTGTAGCCCTATAAATACCCCATTGGAGTCATGAAACCGAGGATAATTAATCATCCAAGTCTTGACATAATTTCTCTTCCTCTCAACCTCTTTCTCTCTCCTAGGTCTCTTGGCATCGCCGGTGGAAGAAACAAAGGGGAGCTCGGTAAGGGTTGGTGAGGGATGTCAATCCTTCTTCTTCCCTAGTTCCTCTCTCTCTCTTCTTCCCTTTAGGCGAAACGTCAAGAAAGGAGGAGGAGGAGGCGCATCCGGCGGTGCAACTAGGGTTGCTCGGCGCCGGCGAGAAGCAAGAGAAGGAGAGGGTTTGCGACTGGTGTTCTTCTTCATCCTCTTCATTCTCTCTTCTTACCTATGGCCGGAATTTCCATGAAGGTGGAATAGGGGTTGGCGGTGCAAGGTGGAAGCAGGGAGGTCGCCGGCGGTCCATCTCTTTGTGAGGTGTTGGTCGGTGCAAGGAAGAACAAGAAGGAGGAAAGACCTAGGGTTGTCTTCTTCTCTCTTCCTTCACTTCTTCTTCATCCTCTCTTGGTGGCAACAAAAGCAAGAGAAGAGTAGGAAGAAGATCACCGGTCATGACTTCCTTGGAAGTTAGGTTTCTGGCGGGTTCAAGGAAGGAAGAAGAAGAAGATCCCTTTTCTCTTCCCTTGGGTTTCGACCAAGCTAGGGTAGAGAAGTTTGATGGGTATGGCTTGGCAAGTTTCCTAAGCGAATACTTGGTCATCCTTGAGAGACCTCTCCATATCTACGGATTAAAAATTAATCCGAATGGAGACCCGTCTCCCAACAACCATCTCGTTATCGTATCGATCGGTTCAAATTACAACTTGGCCAACCTCAAAGATTGAGCCTTGTAATTTGCCTAATGGTTCTACCGTGGGAAAGGCGACGAGTGGATCGCCGGTTTTTGTGTTTATTATCGGGGTCCAATTAATTAATTATTAAACATGATTAATAAATAATCAAAACAATAATAATTAATTAACATTGCCACATGAAATGATAAAACAATAAGGAGGCAAGGAAGAAAATTATACCTTCCTTTACCTTGTAGTCTTCTACCTTATGTCCCTTCCCTCCCAGACGTCGTGTGGGTGACGAGCTACCGAGAACCAGAATCACCAAGGAGCACCAAAAGATCTCTTTCTTCACACCAAGCAAAAACCCTACTTCTAGGGTATGGAACCGCCGACCACCCTTCCCCTTTACTTGCGCCGCCGGCCACCGGGAGCCAACCAACCCTCGCCGGCCACAAGGAAGACCTAGGGAGGAACTTGAAGAAGAAGAAGAAGGAGAGAAAAGCACTCCTTCCTAACCCAAAACCGGCTGTGATCTCCTCTTGTCCTTGGCTAGCGACACCGCCGCACCTCTCCTTGCGCCGCCTCCCACTGGCCGCTGGCACCTCCTCCTTCCTCACCGCGCACTATAAAAGGGAGAGGAGATCTCCCCCTTTGTCTAGTAGAGGCTAGCCACCATGTGGATGAGAGGGGAAGAAGAAATGAAGAGGAAGAGAGGCTCTTCTCTTGTTGCCGTGACCTAGGAGAGAGAAGGGAGAGAGTGGAGAGGAGAATAGCCTTGGGTTGTTGATCAATTGATTGATTAAACCTTGGTTTCTTGATCCCATGAGATATATATAGGGTTAAGGCAGAGACCAAGAGGAGGAGTTAGGTCTTAGCCCACTAATGGAACTAAAACCAATCCATTAATGAAGATCCATTCCACTAAAGGATCTCCATTGAACATCCTCACCAACCCCTATTTTCATATGGGCTCCACCTATTATGAGTACATACATCCTCCCGTGTTTAAGATATAGAATGTCCATTGATTAATTTAAATTACTGACAATTTTAATTAATCAACTTCTAACTCCTTGACTAGTATCACTCAACCTTATTATCATGTTGGATCAAATCCACCTACAGGGTTTAACATGATAAACCTTATGAGCTCATCAAGGGGGCCTCATCATCCCCCTTGATGATAATTAATTGTATGATAATTAATTGTCATGGACCCCGATCATATACACAAAAATCGGTGTTCTGCTCATCGTCTTTTTTGTGACAAATTGGTTAGGCGAGTTACAAGGCTTGAACATCATGTTTGGCCATGTTGTAACTCGAATCAATTAGTACGACAACGAGACAGTCGTTTGGGAAATAGGTCTCCATTCGGGTTAAAATTTTAATATGTAGACATGGAGAGGTTTCACATGGACGACCCGGTGTTCACTTAGGAAACCCGCCATGCCATATCCCAAAAAATGGAATCAGAGCTGAGGTTTTTGATTTTGTGTGTTTAGGATTCAGTTACTTTTTGCACATTATCATATATTTTATTTTTGCCGAATAATAGTAGGATGTGCGTAGGCTAACTCTTTGTTGTAGGCACAAGATTCCATCTATTATGGCTTAAATAATGAGTGTATATGATTGGTTGTGCATGGTTATAATTATTTGAATCCTCGGGGGTTGACGAGGCTAAATTAGTATTTAATTTTTGTAATTAAATACGACACTTGTTTAGCCGAGCTTTTTATTTACTTTCGATCTAGATTTTATGTACACTCCTTTGTAGAGTATAGGATCGATGGATATAAATAAATAGCTTATCATCTCGACTTGGAGATCCCTTCAATGGTGGCTTGCGCATGGTGTAGGGAGGAGCGGACGAGGTAGCGACAAGACTGGCGGCGTATTGGAGACCAAAGCCATGATAATTGGAAAAATTTAGAATTTTTCTTGTTTATTATTTATTGTTTTAGTTAATGTGCTTGTCGTGTGTGCAAGAAAATTCATCACTAAAAATAACTAAGTGGGAGAGGGACCCTAAGGGTCCCGCGACCTCCATTACTAATTTGACAAGTGATGCGAATAAGCTTACGCGTCGGCTCTGAGTGCCTTCCTCCCCATCAGATGGGCTTGTTATGTAGATCGCTGGGTTAGACATGATTATAGAAAATTATTAAGGAGCATGTGATTTTCCCCATCGGAGGACACATAATCTGAGATAATTTTTCTTAGTATCGTGTAATGGTAAACACTTAGATGCAAATAATAGTATCCTCCCCATCGGAGTCACTGCTATTATTTGTAGGGCCGAAAAGGACCAACTATTAATTTTATTTGTCAAAAAGTTAGGTTGACAAGATAATAAAATTAATGGGTAAACCCTCCTCTTACAAATGTAGAATTCGTATACGTTCACACTATCATGGCATACGAAATTCTCGGTGTTCTGAGGTGTTGGTTGATTTCAAATTTATTATTTTGAGGAATCAATATTTTTTGAAATCTAAATTGTGTGATTGTTGTGATTCTCAAGTATTTTCAAAATGGATTTAGACCCATTTGATTTGATTCTAAGAGAAAACCAACTTAATGCCCCTGACAATAACGATTGGGAATTAAACCTGGACTTTGCCTCAAATGTTGAGGAATCCAATTATGAGCTTGTTGAGTTATGTGCTAAAAAGTCTAGCGTGATTTATCATGAGGAGGAGAAGGAATGTTTTAGGCAGTGGATAAAAGCAGACGAGATGGCACAGAGTCATCAACATCAGGCTTCTTCCATTACCAGTCATAAAACGTCCAATCTCAACGAACTCTTCGAATATCATAATCGAGCCGCTAGGCAAGAGGTCATGAGAAACTTGACGACCACCACTATGATTGAGGGTGTGCCCATGAGGGAACATGTTTTCAAAATGATGGCTTGGTTAAATGAGATCGAAATGCTTGGAGCAGAAATTGATGGGGAAACCTAGGTCGATATCATCCTCCAATCTCTACCAAAGTGTTTTGAGCAGTTTCGCCTAAGCTACAATATGAACAAACGTACATATTCATTGGCGGAACTTCTGATAGAACTCCAGGTTGCAGAAGGGTTTTCTCCTCAGAGTTCTTGTACTTTCATTGCTCAAGGGGTTTTTACTTCTAAACTGAAAGGCATGAAGAAGAAGAAACAAGCTGGAGCAAAGAAAGTGGTTGGATTACAGGGACCTCAGGTGGCGTGAAGAAGCCGAAAGGCAAGTGCTTCACGTGCAAGTAGTCTGGACATTGGAAGGAGGATTGTCCCCGTCGTCAGAAGAATAATTCAGGTATATCTTTTTCTTTTGTCGTTGTAATATGTTTAGCGGTGTTATCTACCGGTACCTGGTGTGAAAGGCAAGTGCTTCACGTGCAAGCAGTCTGGACATTGGAAGGCGGATTGTCCCCGTCGTCAGAAGAATAATTCAGGTATATCTTTTTCTTTTGTCGTTGTAATATGTTTAGCGGTGTTATCTACCGGTACCTGGTGTGAAGATACGGAAGCCACTAATCATGTCTATATTTCTTTGTAGGGGTTCCAAGAAACCCGACGACTAGCTGAGGAAAAGATGACCGTCTACATGGGATATGCTATGTAGATGACGACTATTACAGTAGGAGATATTTATTTATCTTTTGATAGAAAAATAAAGTTTTAGTTTTAAGAAGATTGCTTTTATGTACCTAAATTTTAGAAAGAACTCTATTTCAGTTTCTAAAATAATAAAGGATAGATATTCTATTACTTTATGTTATAGAAAGATTATCTATTCAGGTTCATTGATAGGCAATTTGTACACTTTAGAACCAAAATCTCCCATGATGCAAATAGAAGTTAATAGCTCATCATCTAACCAAAATAAGAGAAAGGTGTGGGATCGTTAGAATCGATAGAGGGGCGGTGAATATTGATAAGATTTATTGGATTTAAAAAGAATAATACATAGCGAAAATTTCAATCAATGCTAACGCACTTTTCTTTTACTTGGTTCGGAGTCTAGATCGGCTCCAACTCCAAGGCTCACGGTTCTTGACCGTTTACGTTGGGCAATTCTATATTTCGCAAAAGGGTTACAAAATTGGAGCACGAATACAGAAATGAAAAAGTAAGCAATTAAATTAAACAAATACCGACGACCAGAAAATAACATGAAGATCGGAGTAGCGGGTCATCGTTAGCGCTAGAAACTTGATCACGGAGAGATTAGAGCAGAGTGCTTGAGTATTTGCATTGGAAGAAGTGTTTTTTGGAAGCAAGGGGGTGAACCCCTTTATATATAGTCGTCTGGGGTGCCTGTGTTGAATGGGGCACCTAACACGTGTGCCCTTCTGCGCGAATCCTCATCCGCAGACTTGGCTAGCGCTTATCCCTTCAACCAGGGCACATGGGAGGATTGGGGCGCCTGAATGGTCATGGGTGCCTCCTTTGCTTACGTGGAGGCTCATCTTCACAGACTGTTGGAAAACACCCTTCTTGGGAGCCTGTATCCATACAGGCGCCTGGGAAGCAGCGAACTCCATCCTTTGTTCCTGCAACCAGGGTTAGTTCCAAAACACAAGAAATAAATAAGTTAAGTACAACATACAGCCTGCGCTGTCTTGGTTTTAACTTTGGGCTTCCAAAATGGAACCCTAGGTCGAACCGACGCCTAATGTTCCCTCCTACGGGGAACGCATCCTCGCCTACTCCTCTCAGGAGAATTTACCTTTTGCCAAACGACACCTCCGGTTGGACATTTACCCGATCTTCCGGATCAGGAATTCGTGCCCAGTCCACGACTAGGACTTATTGCCCAACCCTTGGTCAGGTCTTCGGTGCCCAGCCCTCGGCCATGACTTATTGCTCAATTCCACGAACCAAGAATTCGTGCCCTGTCCACGACCAGGACTTATTGCCCAACCCTCGGTCAGGTTTTAGGTTCCTAGCCCTCAGCCAGGACTTATTGCCAATTCTACGAACTAGGACTTCGTGCCTAGCTTACCTAGGACTTTTCCTGCGCACTTAAACAAATTCATTAGATCACAATGTAACCTTAACATATGAACCCTTTGCCATTATCAAAACCCAGGTTCAATCTTGGTGCTTCCGGCACCAACAATTTCTCCCTTTTTGATTTATGGCGACCTAGTTCAAAAGCTAAGTTAAAACAGATAAAGCAAGTATTTCAACAAAAAGCATGTTTATATTCCTCTCTTTTTAAGAAAACCAAGTTTTTGAAAAACATGCACTAAGCTCCTCCTGAATTAGAGATTCTCCACCTGAAGCTTTCAAAGATATGCAGATTTTCAAAAAAGTTTAATTGTGCCCTTTTTGAGGAAAAACAAGTTAAAATCTTTTTGTGAAATCAAGATCACTAAATTTTGACCAAGTATATTTTGCAAGACTTGTGAAGCTTGAAAAAGTTAAGACACCTTTTTGAAAAGATTAATAAATTTTTCTGAAAAATAAAATTTTAACTTTATCACAAAAAGTTGTACTTTAAAAGACTGCACTTTTTGTACTCAAAACATTTGCACACTTACAAAGATTTTGCCCTTTAAAAATATTGTGCTTGAAAACATTTTGCACTTAGAAGAAATATTTTACACTTAGAAAATATTTTGCACTTAGAAAAATATTTTAACACAATATTTTCACTTAGAAAAATATTTTAACACAATATTTTGCACTTAGAAAAATATTTTGCACTTAGAAAAATATTTTAGCACAATATTTTGCAAAAAATATTTTTCACAAAAAATATTAGTTCTTTGAAAAATATTGTGCAATTAAACATATTTTAAAAGTATTTGAAAAATATTGTGGACTTGAACATATTTTGTACTTGATAAAATTGTGCACTAAAAAATTCTTTTAAAAGTACATTAATACTTTTTGCAAAAAAACAAAGCATTTTTGCAAGAAAAAATTGCACTTGAAAATTTAACTTCACTTTTTTTATAAAAAATATTGAAAAAATTTTACTCTCTTTTTTTCCTCTCCCTCTTTGTCATATATCAAAAAAAAATTGGAAACCAATTGCGAATCAGAGCCAGTTTATATAAAAAATTCTAAACACATATTGAACCAATTCTAGTGAGTCCAAGCAAAAAGAAAAAGGATCAAAACCAACTAAATTGAACACGTTCAGGTCCTATCTAACCCAAGTAAACTCAGAGTAATCATCAATAATTACTAAGTAGTACCGATTCCCGCTTAGCGACTTGGCTCTATGTGAATCAAATAGGTCTAGGTGTAGGAGCTCAAGTGTGGCTTGGGTTAAGTCTAACTGGGTTGGTTTGTGGGTTGACTTGGTTTGGTTAACTTTTTGACATGAATTACAAATTGTATTTTCAATGTTTTTAATTTTCGGTATACCTTTAACCAGTCCAAGTTAAGTTAATTTTGAAATTAATTTAGTAAGGGTGTGGCCTAGTCATCTAAGCCATAGATTGGTTTCTTCTAGTTGAGTTAGAAAGCATTTAGGTATTACGGGTAGATTGATTGTGTAAACATTGTTCTTCCTACTACCCTTAAGTGTATCCTCTGAGTCTTGTAGATTCCTAATCAGACAGTCAGAATTGGTGAAGGTAACAATATAACCAGTATCATACAGTTTGCTAATGCTAAGTAAATTAAACTTAAAGTTTTCAACCAATAACACCTTTTTAATAATAAAATCTGAGTTTAGTTCAATATTACCTGACCCAATTACTTTAAGTGTGGCATTGTTGCCAAATGCCACTGAGCCTAGGTTTTTGAACTTGATTTTGGTAAACTTCAATTTATCCTCAGTCATGTGTCTGGAGCATCCACTATCCAACATTCACTGGTTCAAATCTTTATGTTCCTACAGATAAAGTATATTCGATTTGGATCCATTTATGTAGAGGTAAGGATAGATTGAATTGAATCTCACTACCTAATATGTCTCACCCATATATAAGATTATCAAGCATGTTGACCTTATGGGTTTCTTTTTGTGAGACAGGTTTTCACTATTAAAAAAAACTGAGTTTGAATTAATTTTGAAATTGACTTTGAAAAATTTAAGTATAGAATCAATTTTGAAAAAGTAGAATTGGAATTAATTTTGAAAGTGTAGAATAAATTTTGAAGATGTAGAATTAGAATTAATTTTGAAAATGTAGAATTAGAATTAATTTTGAAAGTGTAGAATTAATTTTGAAAATGTAGAGTTAATTTTGGTTGGTTGGGTTGGACTAGATTATTAGGTCATAGTCATCTCACCCAATTCTAAGTGACAAAACAGGTTACCTTATCTGTTTTGTGAGATGTATTATTTTTATCTTTGATTTAACATTAAATCTATGATTCAATTAAAACATGTGTTAGATTTGAGTTTATCAAATAGTAATTTAAAAGTGAGTTTGGATAATCAGCTTCCAGGTCTTGGCGAGGCACAGAGGCCTTCTTTGGTCGTAGCCTTATTGGATCAACAACCCTTTCCTTGACAAAACCTTTTAAAGAAAGATCATTTTCAAATTATTCTTTAAGAAACTCTGGTCTAACTAGCTTAGGATTTGGAGAGGTAGCTTCGGCTAGTTTCACCGGGACTAAACAAACCAAATAGGGTATGTCTTACCCTACTTGACTCCTTAGACAGGCTTCCCTAACGTACTATCATCTCACCTCCTCCTAATACTATATTGTTCAAGTTTCAAGTAAGTCTTGTCCTTAACTAACCATTCCTACATCTAAGCAGAATAATATTGCAAAAAAATAAACAAGCATCAAGCAGAAAAGAATTATTTAAGTATGAAAATAATTTTTATATTGGCTCCCCTTGGACTGAAGCCTCGAGATGGGTTAGGCAAGATGTGAATCTTGTCCTTGGGGATCCAATATTGGTTTGGTCCAGCCTGGTTGTTCAAACTCAGCTTTGGGACCCTTGCTTGGACTTGGGTTCTAGTTTGGTTCAATATAGAAAAGTAAGATCGTTGTCGCGAGTTGGTTCGATAGCCTAGTCCAGATCGATTTAGAACTGACTTCTGTTTTCCATAAATCATGTCAAGATTCTTGGAACCCGAAGTGAATTGTTCTAATGCGACTCTGAGTTCCTTGACTTGAGTTTTCAAGGAGGAATTCCCTTCCTCAAGCTTTTGAACTTGAGTCGAGGTTCCTTCTTGAACTGACTCGGTTGAGAAACTCGAGTTGACTTCCTCTTTCAGGAGTTTGACTTCCTGTCGGAGGGTTTCAACCCGGATGTTGGCTTTTGCCAACTTGTGAGACAGATACGAGATAATATCGTAAAGCTCCAATTCAGGATAACCTCTTACCGTAATCCGTCCATCCTCCGAGATCGAAAGCTTTCTGGTGCCGACGTCTTCATCAGGATCTGATTCCGTTCCGGAGTCGATGTCTTCCGAGGCGGTCAACGCAAGGAGGTTCGAGTGTGGAGCCTCTTCTTCTTCTTTCGAGGATGATTCCTCCCATGTGGCTGCAGTGCTTTCCTCTTCCAAGCTTTCTTGTTTTCCTTCAGGTTAGGGCACTTTGATCTGAAGAAACCCTTCTTGTTGCACTCGTAACATGTTACGTTGCTTTTATTCTTCCGGCTTGTTGAGGGTTCAGACAGATCATCCTTCTTCTGAGTCGTCTTCTTTTTGCTCGTTTGATTATTCAACACCTTGTAGTAGTCATGAGCCAACCAGACCAATTTTAGACGATCTACTCCATCATCATCAGACTCTGACTCTGAGTTGGACTCGGATATTGGTTGTTGCTTCTTCTTCTGTGATTTTCTTGGAGTTTTCCCTGCAACAAAAGATATACTTTTCTAGACCATTGTAGTATTAGTTTGCTCATGTAATTCTAATTATGAAAATAATTCATCGAGCTTAATTTCAGAATGGTTCCTAGAAACCTTGTAGGCATCCACCATAGATGCCCATAGTGAGTTCCTTGGGAATGAGTTCAGAGTATACCTTATTAGGTCACGGTTTTCCACCTTATGACCTATCTTATGTAGCCCATTCATCAACTCCTGGATTCTTGCGTGGAGTTGTGCTGTTGTTTCCCCATCGTGCATCTTGATGGCGTAGAGCTTGTTGAGTAATAGATCTCTTTTACTGATCTACGTATCTAACGTACCTTCATGCAGTTCGATTAATTTGTTCTATAGCTCCTTTGCGCTGCTGAAGGGTCCAACGTGGTTCAACTCTTCCTTGGTTAAGCCACATTGCAGTGTTTGTGTGGCCTTTGCGTCTACTTTGATTTTCTTCTTGAGTGGTCTGTCCCACTCTGTGTAGCCCAGCACCTCGCCTTGTGCATTCTTGGGAATCTCCAGTTCGAACTGGATGATTATCCACATGTCTACCTAAGTTTTTAGGTGGACCTCCATCCTACTCTTCCAATAGGAGAAGTCTTCTCCTGAGAAGAGTGGTGGTCTGGCGGTGTTGTAGCCTTCTTGCATGACCATGGATTTTAATCTGAAAATTTATAAAAACTTTGTTCCAAGACAAAGTCTTGGATTAGTAGTGCTGTAGCAAAAATAATAATAAAATAAATCGGGTGGTGTTGCACCAACCTCGATGAATGGAAAAAAATTACAAACGAAAAATAATTTTTAAAAGAATCCAAAAATTGCTCAATCGATGTTTGCACTAGATTTGAGCCACCCGCTCAGATACCACTTGTGGGATAGTTTAGAATCGATAGAGGGGGGGTGAATATCAATAAGATTTTTCAGATATAAAAAGAATAATACGTAGCGAAAATTTCAAACAATGCTAACACACTTTTCTTTTACTTGGTTCAGAGTCTAGAACGGCTTCTACCCCAAGGCCCACGGTCCTTGACCGTTTACGTTGGGCAATTCTATATTTCACAAAAGGGTTACAAAATTGGAGCAAGAATACAGAATTGAAAAAGTAAGCAATTAAATTAAACAAATACCGACGACCGGAAAATGACTTGAAGATCGGAGCAGCGGGTTGTCGTTGGCACTTGAAACTTGAGCACGGAGAGATTAGAGCAGAGTGCTTGAGTATTTGCGTTGGAAGAAGTGTTTTTGGAAGCAAGGGGGTGAACTCCTTTATATATAGTCATCTGGGGCACCTGTGTTGAACGGGGCACCTGACACATGTGCCCTTCTACGCGAATCCTCATCCGCAGACTTGGCCAGTGCTTATCCCTTCAACCAGGGCGCCTGGGATGACTAGGGTGCCTGTATGGTCATGGGAGCCTCCTTTGCTGACATGGAGGCTCAGCTTCGCAGACTGCTGGAAAACACCATTCTTGGGCGCCTGTATCCATACTGGCGCCTGTATGATCATGCACCTAACTCCTTTCAGGCGCCGAGGAAGCAGCAAACTCCATCCTTTGTTCCTACAACCAGGGTTAGTTCCAAAACACAAAAAAAAAATGTTAAGTACAACTTACAACCTGCGCTGTCTTGGTTCAGACTTTGGGCTTCGAAAATGGAACCGTAGGTCGAACCGACGCCTAATGTTCCCTCCTACGGGGAATGCGTCCTCGCCTACTCATCTCAGAAGAATTTACCTATTGCCAACCGGCTCCTCCGATTGGACTTTTGCCCGATCATCCGAATCAGGACTTCATGCCCAGTCCACGACCAAGACTTATTGCCCAACCCTTGGTCAGGTCTTCAGTGCCCAGCCCTCGGCCAGGACTTATTACCCAATTCCATGAACCATGACTTCGTGCCCAGTCCACGACCAGGACTTATTGTCCAACCCTCGGTCAGGTCTTAGGTGCCCAGCCCACGGCCAGGACTTATTGCCCAATTCTACGAACCAGGAGTTCATGCCTAGCTTACCTAGGACTTTTCCTGCGCGCTTAAACAAATTCATAAGATCACAATGTAACCTTAACTTATGAACCCTTTGCCATTATCAAAACCCAGGTTCGTTCTTGGTGCTTCCGGCACCAACAATTGGAATTTTCCAAGATGAACCAATCATATCTTTGGCATCTAAGACTTGGTCATATTAACCTTAGTAGGATTCAAAGGTTGATAACTGAAGGGCCCTTGGGTTCATTGGTGGTGGCAATCTACCCAACCTGTGAAACTTGCTTGGAAGGTAAGATGACCAAGAGGCCTTTAAGGCCAAGGGGTATAGGACCAATGATGTGTTAGAATTGGTTCATTCTGACTTGTTTGGTCCTATGTCTATCCAGGCTAGAGGATGTGGGATCGGATTGAATCGATAGAGGGGGGGTGAATATCGATCGTAGAAATTTTTCGGAAAGCGAAGAGTAATTGCACAGCGGAAAATAAAACCAATCGCTAACACGATTTGTTTTTACTTGGTTCAGAGTCGCGGTCGGCTCCTACTCCAAGGCCCACGGTCCTTGACCATTTATGATGGGCAATTCTATATTTTCGTAAAATATTACAAGTCGAGAGTACAAATATAGAATTGAAAAACCAGTTACAGCACTTAACAAAATTAGCTTTTACCGACGACCGGAGAAGTTGGAAGTTTCCGGAGTAGCGGGTCGTCATCAGCACTTGAATCATGAGTATGGAACTTGTCGGAGCGGAGCGCTTAAGCGTAGCAGTTGAAAGCAATTGATGTGAAGCCTTGGAGTATAAAAGGGGTGAACCCCTTTTATAGCAATCAGTGGGGCACCTGTGTTGAAGGGGGCACCTGACTCGTGGCCTCACTTGCGTGAACTCCTATCCGCAGACTCAGCCAACGCTTAACCCTTCAACTGGGGCGCCTGAGCTGACTGGGCCACCTGTGTTAACACAGGCGCCTGAGCTGACTTGGTCCAGAGGCTTGCGTGGTAGTTTGCTTCGAATGCTTGGTTTAACCCTTCACTGGGCGCCTGTCTCAATGTTGGGTATAGCTTGGCGGGTTTCCCTAGCAAATACCTAGTCGATCCGAGAGACCACTCTATGCCTATGGATTAAAAAATTTAATCCGAATAGAGAGCCGTTTCCCATCGACCGTCTCATGCCGTATCGAATGATCCAAATTGCAACTTAGCCAATTTCCAAAATCGGCCTTGAAATTTGTTCGACCGTTCGACTGCAGAAAAGGGGACGAGTTGATCGCCGGCTTTTATGTTTATGGTCGGGATCCAGTTAAGAATTTATTAAGTATATTTTTCAAGCAAAACAATAAATTATAACACATAAAATGACAAGACATACTAACATGGCACATACATAACATAAGGAAATACAAAGGAGCGTATGGAAGGTTATACCTTTCCGATCACCTCCCTTCACGGATGTCATGTGGGCAACGATCTACTGCAATCCGAGATCACCAAGAGCTCCAATCAACCCTCTTCTCCAACCGGCCAAAACCCTAGCTACTAGGGTTTGCACCGCCGGCCACCCCCTTCCTCTTCCCTTGCGCCGCCGACCGCCGGAGCCGGCTCCAAGCCCTCCGACCAACAGAAGACCTAGAGAGGATGGTGAAGAATAAGAAGAAGGAGAAAAACAACCTTGTTCCTAGCCCCAACCGCCCTCAATCCTCCTCTTCCTCTCTTTTACGCCGTCGCCGCAAGGTGGCCCTTGCGCCGCCTTCTCCTTCTTGCTGGCGGCTACTCTGCCCTCCCCGAGCCTCACGCAAGGTAGAAGAGACTCCTACCTTGCTTCCTTGAGTCTCAGCCGGAGCTTGGTGGAGGTGATGCAAAGAACCGAAGGGGAGAACCCTTCTCTCTATTCGGCGCCAAGAGCCCTAGGAGAGAAGGAGAGAAAGAAAAGAGAGAGAGGCTTTGGTGTTGGCTCTTGGGTTGATTAATTGGCTTTGTTTCTTGATCTCATAGGGTATTTATAGGGCTAAGGCAAGGATGAAGTGGAGGAGTTGGTTCTTGGCCCGCTAATGGATCCAAACCCGATCCATTAATTAAGATCCATTCCACTAAAGGATCTTAATTGAACTTACCTCACCAACCCCCTTATTTTCATATGGGCTCAACATATTAAGAGTCGGCCATCCCCCTGTGTTTAAGATCGTGCATGCCCATTAATTAATTAAATTACTAACAATTTAAATTAATTAACTTTTGGATCCTTGATTAGTACCACTCAACCTTATCAACGTGCCGGATCAAATCCACCTGCAGGGTTTGGCACAATGAACCTTTTGAGCTCATCAAGGGGGCATCATCATCTTGACTCACCAGGACACGAATTCCATCAATAATCATCGGCACATCATATTATTAATATTATTTCCCAACTTACCATGTCTGTCGATCTAACAGAATAGATCTCACCCTTTGATAAATCAACGAAATAATAAATAATAATATATGCCCAATATTATTTCGGGATTAAGGGATAGTCCTCCATAATAACAACTGAGGTCCTATCCAATTATCTAGTCAGTACAAATTGGATATCCTCGGGGTTCGGTCCTGCTCAATGTACTCATAGCACACTAGTGTAGTCCTATGGTCAAGACCAACCACACCTGACTACACTACAACCATCCCGATGGGTTGTCCAATTCCATCTAGGTTGTGAGCCTCTATTTATGCTAAGTAAGGCACTGATATCATGATCTTCCGTGTGACACGACACACCATGTTATCTACAATACTAAGCAATGGGACTTCGTGTATGTACTATTAAAAAAACACCTAGTGTAATGTGATTCTCTTCTCATAAAAGATGTTCGTATAATAAAAGTCAAGTCTTTCAGTATACACATCTTACAATCTCCCACTTATACTTAAAGACATTGTTGTTCTCCCACTATCATACATCTGACTCCCATACCGTCCACATGCCTGTCAAAAGCTCTAGATGGAGGAGCCTTAGTGAAGGGATTTGCCAGGTTGTCCTCCGATGCAATCTTGGTGACAACCACTTCTCCTCCCTTTACGATTTCTCGTATCAGGTGGTACTTGCGCTCTATGTGCTTACTCGCCTTATGGGCTCGTGGTTCCTTCGAGTTTGCAACTGTACCACTGTTATCACAAAAGATTGTGATAGTTCTAGGCAAACCAGGAATCACATCCAAGTCCATTATGAAGTTTTTGAGCCATACAGCTTCCTTGGCTGCCTCTGAGACTGCCACATACTCAGCTTCCATGGTGGAGTCCGCCACGCACTTCTGCTTGACACTCCTCCAGACAATGGCTTCACCTCCTATAGTAAACACAAAACCTGAGGTAGACTTACTTTTGTCCTTATCTGACTGGAAATCTGAGTCCGTATAACTTATAGGGACTAATTGGACTGCTCGGTAAACCAGCATATAATCCCTAGTCCATCTCAGGTATTTCAATTTATGCTTTACCACTGTCCAATGTCCCTATCGGGGGTTGCTCTGATATCTGCTAACCATGCCCATGGCAAAACAGATATCAGGTCTCGTGCACAACATAGCATACATGAGACTTCCGACCGCTGAAACATAAGGAATCGCCTTCATTTCCTCTATCTCCTTTGATGTTTTCGGACACATCTCCTTGGATAGAGGAACTCCATGCCTGAAGGGTAGGAAACCCTTCTTGGAGTTTTCCATGCTAAAACGAGACAAGACTGTGTCAACATATGAAGCTTGGGATAAGCACAACATCCTTTTCTAGCGATCCCTTATGACCTTGATCCCAAGGATGTGTCCCACTTCTTCTAAGTCCTTCATATCAAACTGCTTTGATAGCTAGACCCTTACGTCTGATAACACGTTGATATTATTGCCAATTAACAAAATGTCATCTACGTAAAGTATAAGAAACACCACGACGTTTCCGTCACATCTTTTATACACACATGACTCATCCGGACTTTGAGTAAATCCATATGACTGGATTACTTCGTCAAAACGGATGTTCCAAGACCTTGAAGCTTGCTTCAATACATAAATGGATTGGTTAAGCTTGCACACTAGATGCTCTTTGCCCTTGGTAATAAAACCTTCTGGTTGCTGCATGTAGATAGTCTCATCAAGACTCCCGTTAAGGAAGGCTGTCTTGACGTCCATCTGCCATACCTCATAATCCATATGAGCTGCAATAGATAAGAGAATCCGGATCGACTTGAGCATGGCTACGGGCAAAAAGGTTTCCTCTTAATCAATACCCTCTTTCTGATTGTACCCTTTCGCAACAAGCCTTGCTTTGAAGGTCTCAACCTTCCCGTCTGATCCTCTCTTTCTTTTGTAGATCCACTTGCATCCAATGGCTTTTACACCATTGGGTGGTTCTACTAGCTCCCAGACATGGTTAGAATCCATTGATTCTATCTCAGAGTTCATTGTCCTTTGCCAAGAATCTGCATCTTTGTCTTGGAGGGCCTCGTCATAGGTCCAGGGATCCGGTTCATGTTTACCCAGGATCAAGTTCGAAGACTCTCCCAAAAACATGTACCTTTTAGGCTATCTCAAAACCCTCCCACTGTGACGAGGTATTACCTGTGTGTCCTGAGTGACACGCGGTGCAGTGACTTGTGGTGTGTCCTCTTGTACAATTGGTCCTGAAGTCGGAATGTCCCCCCTTAACTCATCTAGCACTAGTCTACTCTTTGGCTTATGGCTCATCATATAGTCCTCTTCCAAGAATCTGACATTTGTGCTAACAACTACCTTCTGATCCATAGGACTATAGAACAGACCACCCTTCGTTCCCCTGGGATAGCCTACGAACATACGTACCTCTGTACGAGATTCCAACTTATCAGTATCTCCCTTCATCACATGTGATGGACTACCCCAAATCTGAACGTGCCCTAGACTGGGCTTGCGCCCAGTCCACAGTTCTGTGGGAGGGACTGACTTAAATAGAACCAAGTTTACTATGTACGCTGTCGTTTCCAGAGCCTATCCCCAGAATGAATCAGGTAAGTCTGAATAGCTCATCATTGACCTAACCATTTCCATAAGTGTCCTATTCCTTCTTTCTGCAACTCCGTTCTATTGGGGTGTATCGGGTGCAGTTAGCTGGGACTGAATCCCAGCTTCTGACAGGTAGCTCCTAAACTCCCCAGAGAGGTACTTGCCACCACGATCTGATCGCAGTGTTTTGATACATTTACCTCGATGTTTCTCCACATCAGCTTTGAATTATTTGAACTTATCAAAGCATTCAGACTTGCGGCGCATCAAGTAAATGTACCCATACCTTGAATAATCATCAATGAAAGTGACCAAATATTCAAAGCCTCCTCATGCCTGGATTGTCATAGGGCCATATACATCAGAATGAATCAGTTCTAACACCTCTTTTGCCCTATACCCCTTAGCCATGAAAGCCCTCTTGGTTATCTTCCCTTCCAAGCAAGACTCACAGGTCGGGAGATCTTCCACCACCAATGAACCCAAGGGCCCATCGGCTATCAACCTCTGAATCCTACTAATTAAGGTTAATATGACCAAGCCTAAGGTGTCAAAGATATGGCTGATTCATCTTAGAAGGTTCTTTTCTCTTATTTAAGTTAGATGATGAACTATTAACTTCAGTGTGAATCGTGGGAGGTTTTGGTTCTAGAGTATACAGATTGCCAACCAACATTCCCGAACAGATAATCTCTCTGTTTCTCTTAATAACAACTTTATTATCAAAAGTAACAGAATATCCATCCTTAAATAGCTTAGAAACTGAAATTAAATTCTTTCTATATGAAGGTACATAAAGGCAATCTCTCAGAACTAATACTTTATTTCACTCAAAAGATAAATAAAAGACTCCCACTGCTACTGCTGCTACTCTTGTAGCATTGCCCATGTAGACCATGATTTCTTCATTCGCCAGTCATCGGGTTTCCTGGAACCCCTGTAGAGTATTGCAAACATGGTCAGTGGCTCCTATATCTACACACCAGGTACTGGTAGATAGCACCGCTAAGCATGTTTCAACGACTAAGACTGAAGAAATATCTTTGCTTTTACGACGGGGACAGTCCGCCTTCCAGTGCCCAGTTTGTTTGCATGTGAAGCACCTGCCCTTTGGCTTCTTCACACCAGTCCGGGGTCCTTGCGATGCTCCTGCCTTCTTGAACCCTCCTCGTTTCTTCTTCTTCCTTCTTTTCGGCTCAGAAGTAGAAACCTTTTGAATTACTAAGGCATGTGAGTTCTTCTGAAAGAGTGTCTTTGCCGCCTGGAGTTCTCCCAGCAGTCTCCTAACGTATAATTCTTCTTGTTCATATTATAGTTGAGGTTGAGTGACGGACCCGAAATAGACTGTCACGAATGTGGGACCATCAGAATTTAGATATTTATAAAAATGATGGAAACCCTTTTTGCAATCAAAAATATGAAAACGTAGTAAAGGGGCCACAGGTCGTATTTTTCCAAGGGACTAGTTGAAGGTTTGTTTGATCCGCGCATGTATTTAGGTGTCGTTTATGAATTTTGGGTTTCAAATAAATATTTGGGGTTTAGTTTCACTGAGAAATGAAAATGCAATGAAAATAGAGGAAACTTAGCTAATAAGCTAAACAAGTGATGGCATTTAATGATTCAACCCATGGACCACTTAATCAAACAATACAATGTTGCGAAATTCAGGACTTAAACTGATTCCAATTGCAAGAGTTCACTACAGATTGTGTGCAATTTGGAAAGTTCCATTAAAAGCAACCCAAATGCGAAACAAGTGAGACGAAACAGATTTTGACAGTTTTCGACTAAACCAAATGCTAGCACCTTGAACCTAGTTGCAAAATTTGAAATACAATTCAGATCAAATCCAATGTGAATAAGATGATTTCAGGCTCAATAATACATTAAAAATAGGCTTAGTCTTGATACAAATCAGTGCCAAAAACAGTTGACACGCAGAGGAAACATTTGTGCCAAAGCCAATGCTTTTGTGCCAAGGGTGCAGAATTGAACGAATTGATTCAGCTGGAAAAGCACAGCTGTGCATTCAGTGATATACAGGGATCAATGAAGACATTCATACTCCAACAGACTAATCAAAATAGATGTTAAAGAACTTGACACAAGTACTGAATCAATGAAGACATTCAGACTCCAACCACAACTGCAGAAACTGCAGTGAACTGCAGGAACGTTGCAGAAATTCAGAAACATGCAGCAGGTATGCAGCTACAAGGTGGATGCAAATTCAAACTAAACAACTGAAATTAAGTGCAAAAGAGTTCGAATGCAAAGCTTCCTTGATATAGCTTCAGCAGCTACCATTTAAAATTGCAGAAATGAATTGGGTACAGAATTGAAACTGGAATGCAGAATTAGAATTTGATTCGATCAAGCTGATACAAATGCAGAGGCTAATACTAAATCTTTGTAAACTACCCCAGCTACAATGTATAAATGTAAGATAAGACTCACATCTACTGGAGACCAAGTTCAGTTGCTGAAAGAAAGAGCTGATACGCAGGTTTTTAGAGCAGAAACGCAGGAGTTCAGAACTTCATTTGCAGAAATGCAGCTTCTAATTAAATTTGAAGACAACAACAAACTAAGATCAAGTTCACAATTCTAGTGTTCGAAAACGATTCAGAAAAGCTAGGTTTATGGATGCGAAATTCAAAATCAAACACTGAAACTTTCAGACACTGGATTGATACGCAGAAAAATAGGCTTAGGAAACTGATACACAAGGAAAGGAAATGGCACGCAACAATTAAACATCAAAGAAACTGAAACTAGAGTCAATTAATCACTAAAGAAGATCACTAACTAACTACCTACAAGAATTAAACATAATTAAGAAAAAATCGAAGTGGAAATGGAAGCTACAGCAACTGATACGAAATCAGAAATAAACTTGCGGCAGAATTAAAATTACAGCTAATTGCAATGGAATTTGACTAAGCAAAGCCTCAATCTTTCTTCTCAGCTCAAGAAATCCTTGCTGTCACTCAAGGATGAGCCTCGACTTGGGAAAGAGACAATCCATATAAGAAAACTAAACAACTGATACGAAAATTCAGAAACGAAATGCGGCAGTAATGAAATTACAGCTACAACTTGAAAATTCGCTAATTAAACTAAACCCCAATCCTTCTCCTTGCTGTCACTCAAGGATTAGCATCGATTTGAGGTGGTCGCGCCTCGGATTGAAGAAAAAGATGAAGAAAAACGATAAACTAAGCTGAAAACGCGAAGAAGAAGCACTGTGCGGCGAAGACGCGACAAGGAAGACTGGGGCGCGTTTTTGATTAAATACCTAGCCAGATTGATCGGATGAAATCCAATGGCTGATCTTGCTCTGATTTGAGCCAAACTTTGAGGATGTTGATCAGGGGTCAGGATCTGCCTCGTGGTAGCTCGGATCCTCTAGATTTGCAACGGATGGTCCAGATCATATATTAAAATTTTGCAGAAAGTAAACTAATTTACTTAATACCTCGCGTAACTCGAAGGAAGGGACGAGATCCAACCGTAAGCGTCCCTTGGAAGCTCCGCCTCTATTCGCGTCCACGCCGAGTTTTCTTCGGGATGACTTCGCAAAGCCACGAGTTTCGTGCCGACAAGAACTACTAGATTCTCCAAAGGCACGACAAGAATACCAAGAGAGAGATGGGAAGACTAACCACCAAACGAAGAACGGAATCAAGATTCCGGGAGGAAGGAAGGAGTTGCGCCCGCTTCTTCTTCGGCAGCTGCTTGGTGGATGAAGCTCACGGCAAGAAAGGGGTCCTCCTTTTAGGGCCGGCGGCACTAGAGGAGGGAGAGGGAGAGAAGGAGAGAGAGAGAGGGCTTATTTCTAGATCTCTTAGATTTATTTCCAAACCTTGCCTTGGTTCCTTTATATAGTAGTCTCTCAATCGCCAAGTCTCCTTTTTATGGAATAAATTTTCATAAGAAATTTATCATATAAATTTTTCTATGAATTATTCCATCATGCCAAGTTTTTATTATAATTTAATTTATAATAAAAACAACCATGTCTCCCTTTTTATTATGGAATAAATTTTCACAAAAAATTTATTATATAAATTTTTCATATAATGGAAAAATCAATTCATAATTGATTTTATAAAATAAAATAAACTATTCAAAGTTTATTTTAATTTCCACGAAAATAATAAACCAAACTTCGGTTTATAAAAATTTATATATATTATCCATAATTTTATAAAACAAACCACGCTCGGTTTATTTTATAATTTGAACCAAACAATTTGGTTCTCTCCTTTTGATGTGGCCGGCCAAACAAAGAGGGTGGGGACCCTCTTTGGCAGGCCAAACCCAAGCCTATACCATACAAATTAAACTCATTTAATTCGTCCAATAAGCCTTCAAAAGACTTAGCCATTTTAAGCTTCCGATGTGTCTTTAAAAAATTCAGATTCGACTTATCTCTCTTGATCGGAAAATCCAATTTTCAACTCGTTTTAAATCCCTCGGATTACTCCTAGTGCGTGTGACTAAATAGGCTTTCAATTTATGTTGGCCGTCTATAATTAACCAATTATAGAACGATCATGAGTGGCACCTAGTAGTACATCATGATCCCCAATTAATCGAAAGATCAACGGTTGACCTCAGAAATAATTCTGAAACCCTTCAGCAGCTATAATGAGTCGTGCCCCATTCCCTTCACCATCTTATACCCACTTGGTTCAGGACACGGTCTATGTGTGTCAGTCCCCACTAGGCTGACTACGTCACACCTAGCCCAAGTAGTGTCTTTCTCGTCCAACGGATTCTAATTACTCATGTTTATGAGAGATTCATACTCTAAACATGTGATGCTCTGGCCAGAGGCTTCGAGTAACAATCCGACGATAGGCCTTGGGTATACATCTCCTCGCAAGGAGTGGTGAATCCTTTGTAGGCTGTTCAAACATCTTCGGGCACTTCGACTTTTACCCAACCATCCTGGGTCCACACCTCCTTAGAGATGCTTGCTTAAGATGTCAAAGTATAAGTCTCCATGACCAAGATGACTTGAACACCGTAAGTCAAAGGAAATCACACATAAGCTGCAGTAAGAACTTCATATACATATCTATATGTAGATTACCATATGAAGTTTTACAGCCAGTCACTCTAATGAACTAGTTTCCTTAACTAGCATTCATGTTTATCTCCGGACATCCCAATGTCACCAGCTAGTGAGAATCAGCTGATTAGAGAATAACCCATGCTAGTCTCAACAGAATTGATAGTGTTCGTATTTATCAATTCATCGACTAGGGACAATTTCAATACTTCACAATTGCACATGTAGAGATAATCACTAGTTGTGAATTCATCACAAATTCTCTCATGCTGTGAATTGTATTGCGGACATTCAGTAAATGAGTTTATGATCTCAATCAAATACACAAACATGTATACTCAAATAGTGAATATTCATTTATTAAAATAAATGATTACATTCATAAGGCGATTGCCTTAGGACACTTCTCTCACAATACTAACAGGAAGGACATACCACAAGACACTGCATCGCGTGTCACAGAAGATACATAGGTGGTACATCGTCGTAGTGGGAGGGTTGTTAGACAGCCTAAAAGATTCGTGTTCTTGGGAGAGTCTTCGGACTTGGTCCCTGGCGAACCTAAACCTAATCCCTGGACCTATGACGAGGAACATCCGCTTTGATGAGATAATCCAGTTATATGGATTTGTTCAATGATTGGATGAGATTCGTGTATATATGAAATGTGACGGAAACATAGTGGTATTCTTGTACTATACGTAGATGATATTTTATTCATTGGCAACAATGTCAAAGTACTATCAGATGTAAGGGTATGGTTGTCCAAACAGTTTGATATGAAGGACTTGGGAGAAGCGGGACACATCCTTGGGATCATAGTTCTAAGGGATCGTAAGAAAAGGATGTTGTGCTTATCCCATGCTTCATACATAGACACTGTCCTAGCTTGTTTTAGCATGGAAAACTCCTAGAAAGGTTTTGTACCTTTCAGGCATGGAGTACCTCTATCTATGGAGATGTGTCTTAAAACATCAAAGGAGATAGAGGAGATAAAGGCAGTTCCTTATGCTTCGGCTATAGGAAGCCTCATCTATGCTATAAACGAGACTGGATATCAGCTTTGCCGTGGGCATGGTTCGCAGATATTAGAGTAACCCAGGTCAGGGAAATTGGACTGCGGTAAAGCATATATTAGTACCTGAGAGGGACTTGGGATTATATACTAGTTTAATAGGCAGACCAATTATTCCTTGTGGGCTATACGGATTCAGACTTCCAATCAGATAGGGACAAAAATAAATATTCCTCGGGGTTTTGTGTTTACTTTAGGAAGTGAAACCATAGTATAAAGGAGTGCCAAGCAGAAATGCATAGTGGGCTCCACCATGGAAGCTGAGTATGTAGCAGCCTCAGAGGGCCCAAGGAAGCTCTATGGTTCAGGATGCTCATGATGGACTTTGATGTGATTCCTGGATTGCCCAGATCTGTCACAATTTATTATGATAACAGTGGTGCAGTTGCAAACTCGAAGGAACCATGAGCCTATAAGACGAGTAAACACATAGAGCGCAAGTACCACCTGATACGAGAAATCATAAAGCAAGGAGAATTAGCTGTTGCCAAGATTGCATCGAAGGACAACCTAGCAGATCCTTTCACTAAGGCCCTTCCGGCAAGAGCTTTTGATCGGCATGTGGAGGACATGGGAGTCAGATGTATGACATTGAGAAAATAGCAGAGTCTTTGAGTATAAGTGGGAGATTGTTAGGATGAATACTAAAAGTCTTGCCTTTTTTATATGAACATCAATATTTTGAAAGAGAATCACAACATCACGGTTGCATGATTATATTAGTATGTGCATAACTGTCTAATAATTTCCATTGTAGATAAGATGGTGTGTGGTGACATATAGAAGATCATGTTATCAGTGTTGGGACCAGGTGCATGTTGACATGGATACGGGTTCGTAATTTCAAAATTAATTTCGTGCAACGGAAGGTTTAGCATAAATAATTTCTCTAAATCATTTAACCACACATCTAAGCATGCAAGTTTATCTTGTGTAGACATGATCATATAATTGAAATTTTGCAGAAATATAAACTAATTTACGTATTACCTCGCGTAACTCGAAGGAAGGGACGAGATCCAACCGTAAGCGTCCCTTGGAAGCTCCGCCTCTATTCGCGTCCACGCCGAGTATCATCGGGATGACTTCGCAAAGCCACGAGTTTCATATTCTGAGAACTACTAGATACTCTGAGAACACGACAAGAAAAACCAAGAGAGAAGTCGAAAGACTAACCACAAAAGGATGGCCGGAATCAAAATTCCTGCGAAGCAAAAGAAGAGGCTTGCGGCAAAAGGATCCTTGCGGCAAACTCTAATTCCGACAGCACCTTCTTCCGGCCAAGAGATGGCCGGAGCTCCCTTCTCCGGCAGCAGGTGGTGGTCGGCAGGGAAAGGGCAGGGGCGGCCGGCTGGTGCTCCTTCTTGGGGCTGGTTGGCGTACGGCAAGAAGGGGAGAAGAGAAGGAGAGAAAGAGAGGGAGAGAGCCTATGCCTTCATCTCTATGATTATCACCCAAGCCTTGCCTTGGGTCCTTTATATAGTGGCCTCTCAACCATCAAGCCTCTCAAATATGGAATAACATATTCCATCATGCCAAGTTTGATTTTATATCATGGTTAAAATCATATTTTAATTCATGATAAAAATCTTCTCTCCTATGGAATAAATTTCCTTATCATGGTAAATCAATCCATGATTGATTTTATAAAATAAAACAATCCATGGTTCATTTTAATTTCCATGAAAAATAAACCAAACCTTGGTTTATTATATAAAAATTTATATCATCCATAATTTTATAAAACAAACCACACTTGGTTTATTTTATAAATTTAACCTAAAACTTGGTTCTCTCCCTTTGTTGTGGCCGACCAAGCAAAGAGGATGGAGGCCCTCTTTGGCCGGCCCATCCAAGCCACGCCCCAATGAATTAAACTTATTTAATTCATCTATTAAGTCTTCAAATGACTTAGCTATTTTATGCTTCCGATGCGTCTCTGAAAAATTCAGATACGACTTATCGTTTGGCTCAACCAAACCTAATCTCTCTTGATTGAAAAATCCAATTTTCAACTCGTTTTAAATCCCTCGGATTACTCGTAGTGCATGTGACTAAATAGGCTTTCGATTTATGTAGGTCGTCTATAATTAATCAATTAATTATAGAACGATCATGAGTGACACCTAGTAGTACATCATGATCCCCAATTAATCGAAAGATCAACGGTTGACCTCAGAAACAATTCTGAAACCCTTCAGCAGCTATAATGAATCGTGCCCCATTCCCTTCACCATCTTATACCCACTTGGTTCAGGACATGGTCTATGTGTGTCAGTCCCCACTAGGCTGACTACGTCACACCTAGCCCAAGTAACGTTTTCTCGTCCTACGGATTCTAATTACTCTCATGTATTTAAGAGATTCATACTCTGAACATGTCATGCTCTGGCCAGAGGCTTCGAGTAACAATCCGACGATAGGCCTCGGGTATACATCTCCTCGCAAGGAGTGGTGAATCCTTTGTAGGCTGTTCAAACATCTTCGGGCACTTCGGCTTATACCCAATCATCCTGGGTCCACACCTCCTTGGAGATGCTTGCTTAAGATGTCAAAGTATAAGTCTCCATGACCAAGATGACTTGAACACCGCAAGTCAAAGGAACATCGCACTTAAGCTGCAGTAAGAACTTCACTGACATATCTATATGTAGACTACCATATGAAGTTTTACATCCAGTCACTCCAATGAACTAGTTCCCTTAACTAGCATTCATGTTTATCTCCGGACATCTCAATGTCACCAGCCAGTGAGAATCAGCTGATTAGAGAATAACCCATGCTAGTCTCAACAGAATTGATAGTGTCCGTATTTATCAATTCATCGACTAGGGACAATTTCAATACTTCACAATTGCACATGTAGAGATAATCACTAGTTGTGAATTCATCACAAATTCTCTCATGCTGTGAATTGTATTGCGGATATTTAGTAAATGAGTTTAAGATCTCAATCAAATACACAATCATGTATACTCAAATTGTGAATATTCATTTATTTAAATAAATGATTACAATCATAAGGCGATTGCCTTAGGACACTTCTCTCATATCACTAACAAACTCCCACTTGGCCTAATGTCAATCGCTACGGTACCCAATACCACAGGCTCTAACATGACCCTCAAACTTGCTTTGAGGCAAGGCCTTAGTTAAAGGATCCGCTAAATTCCTTTCAGTGGGAATTTTCTCAATTTGTATATCATTCCTACTTATAATCTCTCTGATCAGATGATAGCGGCGAAGCACATGTTTGGATCGCTGATGAGACCTTGGTTCCTTTGCTTGTGCAATAGCTCCATTGTTGTCGCAGTAAACCGGTATTGCTTCATCAATGGTTGGAACCACACCAAGTTCTGAGACAAACTTCTTGATCCAGACTGCTTCCTTTGCTGCTTCCGAAGCTGCAATATATTCCGCTTCCGTGGTAGAATCCGCTACGGTGTCTTGCTTGGAACTCTTCCAACTTATTGCGCCTCCATTCAAAATAAATACGTATCCGGACTGAGATTTGGAGTCATCCTTATCTGTCTGGAAACTGGCATCTGTATACCCACGTATTACCATATCACCTTCTCCATATATTAGGAACACATCCTTAGTGTCTCTTAAGTACTTGAGGATTGTCTTGACAGCCGCCCAATGATCCATTCCTGGATCAGACTGGTATCTGCTTGTGACGCTCAGAGCATACGATACATCGGGCCTAGTACATAACATAGCATACATGATAGATCCTATCGCGGATGCATAAGAATCTTATTCATGCAAATCCTCTCATCTTCTGTGCGCGGACACATAGACTTCGAAAGGTTGATCCCATGCCTGATGGGAAGGTAACATTTCTTGGATTCCGACATGCTAAACCTTTCTAGCACTCGATCTATATATGTAGACTGCGAAAGACCAAGCAACCGTTTTGATCTATCTCTATAGATTCTAATCCCAAGGATATAGGTTGCTTCTCCCAGGTCTTTCATGGAGAAAGTTTTGGACAACCAAATTTTAACTGACTGTAAGACTGATATATCGTTTCCTATAAGTAATATGTCATCGACATATAACACTAGGAATATGACTGCACTCCCACTAACCTTCTTGTACACACAAGGTTCGTCAGGATTTTGTGAGAAATCAAACTCTTTGATTGTCTCATCAAAACGGATGTTCCAGCTCCTGGATGCTTGCTTTAGTCCATATATGGATCGTCGAAGCTTGCATACTTTGGTTTCATTAACCGATGTGAAACCTTCAGGTTGTATCATGTATACATCCTCAAGCAGGTTTCCATTAAGGAAAACTGTTTTCACATCCATTTGCCATATCTCATAATCATAATGAGCTGCTATGGCCAGGAGCATCCGAATGGATTTAAGCATAGCTACTGGCGAATAAGTTTCGTCATAATCAATTCCTTGTTTCTGACGATATCCTTTTGCCACTAATCTAGCCTTAAAGGTAACAACATTACCTTCCATGTCGGTTTTCTTCTTGAAAACCCAGTTGCACCCTATGGGCTTAATCCCTTCAGGTGGGTTAACCAAGTCCCATACTTGATTTTTGTACATGGAATCCATTTCCGACTTCATGGCTTCAAGCCATTTATCCCTTTCTGAATTTTTCAGAACATCTTCATAACTGATAGGTTCGTCATCGTTAATGAGTAACACGTCGTTCGATTCACTTATGAGAAATCCGTATCTCTCTGGAATATTGCGTGTCCTATCAGACCTACGAAGAAGTGGTGTTGTTTTAGGTTCAACTGATAGCTCATCATTATGAGTTATTGGTTGTGGGTCTAGACTAGGTGTCTCTGTAATGTCTATTGGAGTTTCTTGAACTTCTTCAAGTTCAATGCTACTCCCACTATTTTCTTGTAAAAGAAATTCTTTTTCTAGAAATACAGCATGCCTTGAAACAAACACCTTTTGTTCCAAGGGATGATAGAATTGGTAACCCTTCGTTTCCTTAGGGTATCCAATAAATAGACATTTATCAGACTTAGCATCCAATTTGTCTGATACAGTCCGCTTTACATAAGCAGGACAACCCCATATCTTTAGGTGAGATAAATGAGGTTTCTTACTATTCCACGTCTCATATGGAGTAGTAGAGACTACCTTGGTCGGGACTCTGTTTAGTAAGTAAACAGCTGTCTTAAGTGCATAGCCCAAAAGGATTTTGGAAGAGTTGCATGATTCATCATAGATCTAACCATGTCCATCAAGGTTCGGTTACGCCTCTCAGATACACCATTATGCTGTGGTGTATATGGCGGAGTCCATTGAGACAATATCCCATTGTCCCTAAGATAATCTTGAAACTCTTGACTTAAGTATTCACCACCCCGATCGGATCGAAGTATCTTAATACTTTTGCCAAGCTGTTTCTCTACTTCACTTCTGAACTCTTTGAATTTCTCAAAAGCTTCAGATTTGTGTTTCATTAAGAACACATACCCGAATCGTGAGTGATCATCGATAAAGGTAATGAAGTAGCTATAGCCTCCTTGTGCAAGAGTTGACATTGGTCCACATACATCAGTATGTATTAGACCAAGCAATTCTCCCACTGGTTTACCTTTTTCGGAAAAGGGTAATTTGGTCATCTTGCCTTTTAAGCATGATTCGCATGTATCAAATGAACCGGGTTCAAATGATTCCAGAATTCCACATCGGTGTAATTTGGTCATGCGTTTCTTACTTACATGGCCAAGACGACAATGCCACATATAGGAGTCTATTTGATTATCTATTCGAGCACGTTTGTTGCTAACTTCGATATTGAAAACGTCACCGGATAAATCTAACGTGTAGATACCATTGCATAAAGTTCCGGTCCCATAAAGAACACCATTTAAAGTTATGTAACAGCAATTGTTACTAAAAGTTAAATGATAACCCTTTTCATTCGAGCATGAAATAGATACAATGTTCTTTATTAACGAAGGAACAAAATAACAATTATCCAATTCTAAGACAAGTCCAGTAGGGAGCTTTAGCAAATATGTTCCGATGGCAACAGCAGCAATCTTTGCTCCATTTCCAACTCGGAAATTCGCTTCTCCCTTGACGAGTCTTCTTCTATTCCTTAGCCCCTGTATGTCATTACATATATGTGAGCTACACCCAGTATCAAGCACCCAGGTGTCCGAGGAAATAGAGTGACATTCAATAACGAAGATACCTGAAGAGGATGGGGCATCGGATGCCTTCTTCTTCAAGGACTCAAGATAAACCTTGCAGTTTCTTCGCTAGTGGCCCTCCTTGCCGCAGTGATGGCAAGTGCCTTTTCAATCTTTTTGGCCTTTTTCTTCCTTCCCTTATTTTGTTCTTTGGGCTTCCTCTTAGATCCTTTCTTTGAGGAACCAACTAACAGTACCGTCTTCTGATTTTGCTTTACAGAAGGCTCTACAGTCTTCAACAGGTTAAGCAACTCAGGAATGGTAGTCTCCAGTTTGTTCATCCGATAGTTTATTACGAACTGTGAGTAACTCTTGGGCAAACAATGCAGAATTAAGTCAATACTTAGTTCGTGATCCATTGCAAATCCGAGTGTGCCTAGTCGCTCAATGTACCCCAACATCTTCAACACAAACTGTGAAACAGAAGTGCCTTCCTGCATCTTAGAGGTGAAGAGGAGTCTGCAGACCTTAAACCTTTCGGATCTCGCCTGCTCGTCAAACAGCTCATGAAGATGGAAGACGATGGTATTAGCATCCATATGCTCATGCTGCTTTTGTAGCTCAGGTACCATAGCGGCCAGCATGATGCAACTCGCAAGTTCAGAATCGGCCACATGTTTCTGATAGGCCATTAACTGGTCTGGAGTTGCATCTTCAGGAGGATGGTTGGGAAGTTGTTCTTCAAGGACATAAGCAAGCTTTTTTGCATTGAGGACTATCCTCAGGTTTCGAAGCCAGTCCATGAAGTTTGGCCCAGTCATCTTATTGCTGTCCAAAATGGAACGCAAATTCAGAGAAGACATGATCAGGTGATTATCCTAGAAATACAAATTGAGGTTATGTGATGAGAATGATAAAGAATGCATCAATATACATTAATTAAATCCTATTTAATTTTTGAATTGAATAACCCTTTTTATCAATTCAGGAGATCGTAGGAACATCTCCAAATAGGTTGATATCCAACCATAGATAAGAACAACCATGGCTAGAGTCCATCAAGTTATTCTTAGCTATGAAGGTAAGTAATTATACCGATTACATATTATACATATGTAACTATCACATTATGCTATCAACTAATTGAATGTTTGCATAAATCATTGGGTTGTTAACTCATTAACAAGTATGCAACAATATGCATACCACCCAACTGCACCTCTCTTTACATCGACATTGGCTGTGGCACAACAAATCGATGCTCCAAGCTTAAGGCTGACCCATTAATCAAGAAATAGTTTTAATATGGTTGGAGCTCATTCAACCGTTTAGTCAGGCTTGGATGTGTCCAACAACCAAAACTAAGGATTGACCTCTGACTCCAACTATATTAATCATAAACTAATTCTATGGTTTGAATATGTTGAGGTTCAAGCCGGGCATGGATGTGTCCATCAACCCAAATGAGAAACAAAACTCCGGTTTTAACCATATTAATGGAAGGTGTTGGCCTTAATATTTTGTAAGGGGTTTTGGGTCTCATCCTTTTCTTTTATGCACATTCATGACATATAATTATGTCATGTTCTAACGATTTCCTTAATAAAGTATCTATGTGACTTAATTTATCAAGTTTCATTAATTGAATTAGGAACCAGATTTCCTAATTCTAATTTCATACTTTATTCAAGGAATTATTTTGGGAAACAATTTCCTGAATTATCATAATTAATTTCGGAAATAATATGTTTAAGACTTTGATTTCTCTAAATCAAATCTTATTAAATTAAGAGACAGATTCCCTTAATTCAACCATATATTATTTCATGAAAATCTTATTTAAGGAAATATACTCTATAGGAAACAATTTTCCTAATTAATTTTGGAGACAATAATATGTAAGAGCATCACCTCATAAATCAAATAAGGAAATTATCGTTTGAGAATCACCTCAAAAATTTCTAAGATTTGATCACATATTTTATTTATGGAAAATTAATATCAATAACTTAATTTGGATGGCTCCCCAAGGCTCAATCCAAATTAAACATTTGACAATTTAAATTCAATTTAGTAAATTTAATTATAACAACTATCTTTAAATTGGACGGCTCCCCTAGGATCAATCCAAAATAAAGAATTTTATAAATAATTTAATTTCCAATTATAAATTTAAATGTTAATTAATATTCCCATAATTTGTCTAGACTTTCTTGAAAGAAAGTGCCCAAAATTACGAGCTTTCGATAAATGGAAAGTTTCCAAAAATAAAAGGTTTTCAGAATAATTGTAAGTTTCTGGTACAAAGAAAACTTACGTTTTTCCAAAATTGGAAAATTTCCAAAATAGGAAATTTCTAAAATTGGAAAGTTTCCAAAAATGAAATGTTTTCACAATTATCATAAGATTTCAGAAACAGAGATATTTCAAAAGTTTGCAAAATTTCATGAGGATTTCCAAACTTTGAAACTACTAAATCGAAAATTTACCATAATTAGAAAGTTTCCATAATTGAAAATTTTTCAAAATTAAGATCATGATAAAGCTTTCCGCAAAACAATTATATGATTATATCGAACACAAACCTCGGCTCTGATACCACTGTTGGGACCGGGTGCATGTTGACATGGATGCGAGTTCGTAATTTCAAAATTAATTACGTGCAACGGAAGGTTTAGCATAAATAATTTCTCTAAATCATTTAACCACACATCTAAGCATGCAAGTTTATCTTGTGTAGACATGATCATATATTTGAAAATTTTCAGAAACATAAACTAATTTACATATTACCTCGCGTAACTTGAAGGAAGGGACGAGATCAAACCGTAAGCGTCCCTTGGAAGCTCCGCCTCTATTCGCGTCCACACCGAGTATCTTCATGATGAATTCGCAAAGCCACGAGTTTCGTGTTCTCGAGAACTACTAGATTCTCCGAGAACGCGACAAGAAAAACCAAGAGAGAAGTCGAAAGACTAACCACAAAAGGATGGCCGGAATCAAAATTCCGGTGAAGCAAAAGAAGAGGCTTGCGGCAAAAAGATCCTTGCGGCAAACTCTAATTCCGGCAGCACCTTCTTTAGGCCAAGAGATGGTCGGAGCTTCTTTCTCCAGCAGCAGGTGGTGGTTGGCATGGAAAGGGCAGGGGCAGCTTGCTGGTGCTCCTTCTTGGGGCTGGTTGGCGCACGGCAAGAAGGGGAGATGAGAAGGAGAGAAAGAGAGGGAGAGAGCCTATGCCTTCATCTCTATGATTATCACCCAAGCCTTGCCTTGGGTCCTTTATATAGTGGCCACTCAACCATCAAGCCTCTCAAATATGGAATAACTTATTCCATCATGCCAAGTTTGATTTTATATCATGGTTAAAATCATATTTTAATTTATGATAAAAATCTTCTCTTCTATTGAATAAATTTCCTTATCATGGTAAATCAATCCATGATTGATTTTATAAAATAAAATAATTCATGATTCATTTTAATTTCCATGAAAAATAAAACAAACCTTGGTTTATTATATAAAAATTTATATCATCCATAATTTTATAAAACAAACCACACTTGGTTTATTTTATAAATTGAACCAAAAACTTGGTTCTCTCCCTTTGTTGTGGCCGGCCAAGCAAAGAGGATGGAAGCCCTCTTTGGCCGGCCCATCCAAGCCACGCCCCAATGAATTAAACATATTTAATTCATCTATTAAGTCTTCAAAAGACTTAGCCATTTTATATTTCGGATGCGTCTCTGAAAAATTCAGATTTGACTTATCGTTTGGCTCAACCAAACCTAATCTCTCTTGATTGGAAAATCCAATTTTCAACTGATTTTAAATCCCTCGGATTACTCGTAGTGCGTGTGACTAAATAGACTTTCGATTTATGTTGGTCGTCTATAATTAATCAATTATAGAACGATCATGAGTGGCAGCTAGTAGTACATCATGATCCCCAATTAATCGAAAGATCAACGGTTGACCTCAGAAACAATTCTGAAACCCTTCAGCAGCTATAATGAATCGTGCCCCATTCCCTTCACCATCTTATACCCACTTGGTTCAGGACATGGTCTATGTGTGTCAGTCCCCACTAGGCTGACTACGTCGCACCTAGCCCAAGTAACATTTTCTCATCCTACGGATTCTAATTACTCTCATGTATTTAAGAGATTCATACTCTGAACATGTCATGCTCTGGCCAGAGGCTTCGAGTAACAATCCGACAATAGGCCTCGGGTATACATCTCCTCGCAAGGAGTGGTGAACCTTTGTAAGCTGTTAAAACATCTTCGGGCACTTCGTCTTATACCCAATCATCCTGGGTCCACACCTCCTTGGAGACGCTTGCTTAAGATGTCAAAGTATAAGTCTCCATGACCAAGATGACTTGAACACCGCAAGTCAAAGGAACATCACACTTAAGCTGCAGTAAGAACTTCACTGACATATCTATATGTAGACTACCATATGAAGTTTTACAGCCAGTCACTCGAATGAACTAGTTCCCTTAACTAGCATTCATGTTTATCTCCGGACATCTCAATGTCACCAGCTAGTGAGAATCAGTTGATTAGAGAATAACCCATGCTAGTCTCAACAGAATTGATAGTGTCCGTATTTATCAATTCATCGACTAGGGACAATTTTAATACTTCACAATTGCACATGTAGAGATAATCACTAGTTGTGAATTCATCACAAATTCTCTCATGCTGTGAATTGTATTGCGGGCATTCAGTAAATGAGTTTAAGATCTCAATCAAATACACAAACATGTATACTCAAATAGTGAATATTCATTTATTAAAATAAATGATTAAATCATAAGGCGATTGCCTTAGGACACTTCTCTCATATCACTAACAATCAGTCCCTTGCAGAGTATAAGTAGAGGCTTACAACCGAGATGGAGTTGGATAAACCATCGGAATGGTTGTAGTGTAATTTGGTATTGGTTTATCTTGACCAATGAATTACACTAGTGGACTTTGTGTGTATTGAGCATAACCAACATAGAGGTGATCCGATTTATACTGACTTTATAATTGGTTCGGACCTCGGTTTACTATGGAGTACATTCTGTGAATCTCGATATAATAACGGGCACATGTACCTAGTATTTATTTTTTGATTTACCAATAGGCAAGATTTATTCTGCTAAATTGATAGGCTCGGTAAATTGGGAAATAATATTATTTACATGGTGTGCCATTAATTATAGACGAAATACGTATCCTGGTGAGTCGGGATGATGATGCCACCTTGATGAGCTCATAAGGTTTATCATGTTAAATCCTGCGGTGGACTTGATCTAACTTGATGATAAGGATGAGTGGTACTAGTCAAGGAGTTAGAGCTTGATTAATTAAAATTATCATTAATTTAAATTAATCAACGGGCATTCGATATCTTAATCATGGGGAGAAATTATACTGATAATAGGTGGAGCCTATATGAAAATATGGGGGTTGGTGAGGTAGTTCAATGGAGAACCTTTAGTGGAATGGTTCTTCATTAATGGATCGGGTTTGGATCCATTAGCAGGCCAAGACCCAACTTGTAACGCCCCAAAATTTCCCATATGAAATATTATGAATTCATAAATATGAAATATTATGGAATTCATGAAATAGTATCATGAAATATTATGAAATATTATGAATTCATAAATATGAAATATTATGAAATTCAGGATATATTATCATAGAATATTATGAAATATATGAATTCATAAATATGAAATATTATCATGAAATATTATGAATTCATAAATATGAAATATTATGGAATTCATGAAATAGTATCATGAAATATTATGAATTCATAAATATGAAATATTATGAAATTCATGATATATTATCATAGAATATTATGAAATATATGAATTCATAAATATGAAATATTATCATGAAATATTATGAAAATATTGTGAAATCATGGAATATAATTAATATTATGAAATTTCATGATGGGCTTGGCTTAATGGGCTTTGATATGGATTAGTGCAAAATGTGATAAAAAGGAGGAAGCAAGGATTGAACCTTGAACCTCCTAGTTGCACTCAACATGTCATAACCAATGAACCAAGCAATGTTTCTTGTAGAGGGAATAAGAAACATGCTTGTTAAAAGCTAGGGAGGTGAAGAGACATGTTTTTTCATGAGAAAAGTATAAATAAGGAAAGTTGGAATAACTTCCTCTTTCTCTTCTTCTTCCTCCCCTCATCACCGAAATTCTCTTCTTCTCCCTCTCCATTTTCGAAAAGTAAACCCTAGGGTTTTAACCCTAGGGAATTGGAAGGAAGAAGAACCCTTTAAGGTTCTTGCCTTCTACTAGGGCCAAGATTGCTAAGAGAAGGCAAATAAGGGAAATACTCACCTTCCTTCAACCAAGGGCATCTTAAGAGGTTAGAGAAGGAGAAAATCAAGCGAAAGGATGTAAGTATCCCCTCGCCTGCAGTGTAATAGTTATAGTATGTTTTCTCCTTGATTGTTTTAGGAAATGGGGACTTTTTCCCCTTTGTATGTTTCGGCCACCCCCCTTAGGGGAAGGCCTTGGTTCTTTCCTTGATACATGAGAAGACTTTTGAGACTTAGAGTATGTATGTGTGATAATTTTCTTCATGATGGCATGAACAAAAGGAAGGAAAAAAACTAGGGTTTCACCCTTGGAAGGTTTCGGCCACCCCCTTGAGTGAAGGCCTTGGTTCCTTTTTGGTTACATGAGTAGACTTTTGGAACTTAGGATATATGTATATGTGGTTTATGCAAATTGTTGTGAACAAAACCTAGGGTTACACCCTTGTGAAGGTTTCGGCCAACACCCAAAAAGGGTACCTTGGTTACCCCTTGATACATGAGTAGACCTTTGGAACTTAAGGTATATGTATATGTGTTTTTCTTCATGGTGTTATGAACAAAATTGTAGGGTTTTGTTCTTGAAGGAGTTTCGGCCACCCCCCTTGGGGAAGGCTTTTGGTTCCTTTTTGTTACATAAGTAAACCCCTTAGCACTTAGAGTATATGTGTATATGTATCCTTCAATGTGTTGTAAACAAAACATAGGGTTTAGAACTTGGATGGGTTTCGACCAAGGCCTAGAAAAAAAGGGGTTAGTGAGGGTTGAATTATCCTAAAATATATCCATGTTTAATGTATTGTAAGATAGTGTATACAAGGTGGTTGTATGAATGTATGTGAGAATATTTAGTTCAAAACACTAAATTTTCCTATGCTTAAGTTTCGGCCAACCCTAGAAGGACTAAGGTTTAGGGTTGTATAATTATCTCATGATATGCTTTATGTTTAATAAGTTGCATGAATAATATGTGAAGGCTAAACTACCCTACGGGACATGATTATGTTTAGCAAAATAATATGTATGTGCATGTATGAAATATGATGTATGTATGAACATGTATGGAATATGATATATGTATGAACAGGTATGAAATATGATGTATGTATAAACATGTATGAAATATGATGCATGTATGAACAAGTATGAAATATGATGTATGTATGAACATGTGTGAAATATGATGTATGTATGGACATGCATGAAATATGATGTATGTATGAGCATGTCTTATAGCCCATGGGGCACACTTATGAAATTGCATGTGATATGTTAAAATGCTTGAAGGGATACTCAAATAAGTATGGGATCAAGAGCACCCCTTATGTTGTGTGGTGTGTCCCTACGGGATCATGAGCACCCTTGAAGAGTGGTGTGTCCCATAAGAGTGAATATGGAGTATTCCTTAGCATATATGTAACAGCATGATAAGTATTTTACTTTTAAGTTGTGTACCCGACTCGGAAGGGGGTCGTTAAATAAATCCGGGGTGCATGTTAACGTGGCTTCGGTAGGACGGAAGGGTCCTGCTCTAATGAATTGGTGGCTCGCTACCCCAATTCATTAGGGAACGCGCAATAGTTTCCGCGCGATAGTTGGTACACAACAGGGCCCAATATGATATGGATGTATTTTTAAGTAATACCATTATGGAATTGTTTTGAAAACATTCATTGAAAACATTGGTTATATGTGAAGAGTATGCTTATGGTATTTGATATTGCATGCTTAGAAACTTAGATGTTTGATATGCTTTGATGAACTTATACTTATGATTAATTATGTGTACATGTTATATTCTTTCGCACGGATTTTGCGAGTAGGACAGGATCCTTACTAAGTATTGTGCTTACCAGTTTATGTGTTGTCTTATGCTGCAGATAACACTTAAATGGAAGGAAGAGGCAGGAGGCTGAAGATGTGTGGGGTGGTGGCTCGGGAAGAATGATTTCTATATCTACATATTTATGCTTATGTTATGCTCCTTGACAATGAATGATAGTGATTAGGATTGATATTGCATGATAATAGTTACACTTGGAATTTTCATATACTTGATTTATTGGATTATATTATGGTGTGAAATAATATGTGAACCTATCATGTTATATAATGTCACTTAATAATTTTTGCAAGCATGCTTAGTTCCTAGTTCTCTTAAGCCCTTGCATTGTTGTTTTAATGTCATGCTAGGAGATAGAAATAGAAAAAAAAATATTACTATATGATTGAATGTACGTAACCCCGCCTTGAGGGTAGATATAAGGGCGGGCGTTACAAGTTGGTATCAGAGCAGATTTCCCCTCCACCACACACACATCAAGCTTCTTCCTGCCGCTTCCAAGTAAGAAATCCTAACTCGCTTATATTATTTCATGTACAGTAATGATATTAATAGAGATGGTTTATGCTTGCATAATATAGAGATGATATATGCTTGCATGAGATATAGATGATTTATGCTTGCATAATATAGAGATGATTTATGCTTGCATAACAAATGAAAGTAGTCATAATTCTTATGTTATTTTAATTATCACCTGTGTGATAGACATGGCTAGAAGACGTAGCAATCGGGGTAACGAGATAGTACCCCCACCTGATATGATGCAAGTGATCACAGATCTGCAGCGTCAGGTCACTGAACAACAGCAGATAATAAACACTCTGAGGACCCAGCAGGGGAACACTGCAACCCCGCAGGGAAGTCAGAATGTAATGCCTACTGAGCCTCCAACTGCACAGGCACCCCCAGACACTCCGGCCCGGGGAGCCCGACAGGAGGCCTATTTGATTCAGTGGCAGAGACTGAAGCCGGAAAAGTTCTCGGGCACCTGCGAGCCCTGGGATGCTCAGGCCTGGCTCAAGACAGTTGAGAGCACAGTGGAATTATTAGACTGGCCTGAGCATGAAAAAATTAAATATGTCTCGTTCTGCCTCACTGGCGACGCTAGGATGTGGTGGGAACGGGTAAAGGCTAGAAGATCAGTGGACCAGATGAAGTGGAAGGACTTTGAGTCCGAATTTCTGGAGGAATTCTTTAATATGCGAGTCACAAACAGACATTTTGATGAGTTCACTGAATTCCGGCAGGGAAATCTCTCAGTCAACGATGCCGTTAAGCAATTTAACCGACTGGCACGATTATGTCCGGAGTTGGTCAGTACAGAGAAAGAAAGGCTCAGATTAATGCTCAAGATGCTTAGGCCCGAGATAGCTCTGAATGTAGCTGGTGGCGTGAATAGGCCCCAGACCACAGAGGAGCTGTTCAGCAGTGCCCTTATTACTGAGCATTATCTAAAGATGATGAACCCACAGAGCCAACCACTGACCGCCAGCAAGAGTCAGGATCAGTCGGGAGGTCAGAAACCTCCAAATAGCAACCCCCACTGGAAGAAGAACCAAAATGGAAAGAGAAAGCCAGGGGATAAATCTGCCAGTGGTTATTTAGGCAAGAAGCCTAAATATCCCCAATGTGCCAATTGTGGGAAGATGCATCAAGGGACATGCCTTTTAGGCGCTAGGAGATGCTATACTTGCGGAAAGGAAGGACACATGGCCAGAGAGTGTCCTGCTGCAGCCAAAGCACCTCAGCCGCAATATGATCAGTACAAAGGTGCTCCTCCCCAGTTACACCTGATGCAGGCAGCTATAGATGGTACACATATATGCCAGGGGAGATTAGAAGCCCCGCCTGCCACGACAAACGCCTGGGTTTTCTCTCTTACGAAAGAAGACGTGGCGACTGCCTCTACCGTTGTCACAGGTCAGATATTTATTTACAGTCTGTATGCTACTGCTTTATTTGACACTGGGGCAACGCATTCGTTTATCTCTATGCAATATGCCAAAAGAAATAATATGTCACTGCAAGATTTGGACTGCCAATTTCTGACAGCACTTCCCTCGGGTGAAGTGATGCCCTCTACCCAAATACTACGTGTCACACCAATCAGAATCGTAGATAGGGAACTCTACTGCGATCTGATAGTGCTTGATATGTCAGATTATGATGTGATATTGGGCATGGATTTCTTGAACGAATATGACGCCTCCATTGAGTGCCGGAAACGAAGAGTTATCTTCCGACCTGAGGCGGAAATTCTGTTCGAATTTATCGGAGAGCCAAAGAAGAGGACAAGTAAATTCTTGTTGGCTCTGAAGGCAAGGAAAATGTTAGAAAAGGGATGCTCTGGATTTCTAGCTCATGTGGTTGATACCAGTCCTACAGAGGGGCCAAAGCTAGAAGACGTCAAGGTTGTATGCAATTACCCAGAGGTATTTCCCGATGACTTACCAGGGTTAGCACCTGAAAGAGAGATAGAATTTGCAATTGAGTTGGTTCCTGGTACCAACCCTATTTCTAAGGCACCGTACCGTATGGTGCCGACAGAATTAAAGGAGTTGCAAGGACAGTTACAGGAGCTACTTGACAAGGGATTCATCCGCCCTAGTCATTCTCCCTGGGGAGCTCCCGTACTGTTCGTGAAAAAGAAGGATGGGTCGATGCGAAGGTGTATCGACTATCGGTCGCTGAACAATGTGACTATCAAGAACAGGTACCCTCTACCCAGGATAGATGACCTGTTCGATCAATTGAAGGGAGCCACGGTTTTCTCTAAGATTAACCTGAGGTCTAGTTATCACCAAGTCACGGTGAAAAAGGAGGATATACCGAAGACGGCTTTCCGAACCAGATGTTAGAGGATATGTTACGGGCTTGTGCCTTGGACTTCAAGGGAAGCTGGTGTCAATACCTGAGCCTGGCAGAGTTTGCTTATAACAACAGTTATCAGGCTACTATCGGGATGACACCGTATGAAGCTCGGTACGGAAGAAAATACAGATCTCCTATATGTTGGCTTGAGAGTGGTGAAAAGAAGGAGATGGGACTCCAGACGGATATTATAGACGAAACCACTCAGGCTATAAAGAATATCCGTCAGAGAATAGAGACTGCTTAGAGTCGGCAGAAAAGCTACGCTGATAAGCGACGCAGACCACTAGAGTTTGAGGTTGGGGATTCAGTATTCCTTAAGGTAGCCCCTATGAAAGGGGTGATGAGATTCGGAAAGAAAGGGAAGCTGAGTCCGAGATATGTGGGACCGTCTCAGATTCTGAGACGGGTAGGCAAAGTGGCCTACGAACTAGAGTTACCGCCAGAAATGTCGGCTATCCAGAATGTTTTCCATGTATCAATGCTCAGGGAATGTATCTCTGATGTGAATCAGATAATAGAGCCCCAACCAGTACAAGATCAAGAGAACCTAAGTTCAGAACGCCGACCTGTTCAGATCATAGACCGGGAAGTCAAAAAGCTAAGGAACAAGGAAGTACCCTTAGTAAAGGTTCTGTGGCGGAACGAACGATTCGAAGAAGCCACGTGGGAATGAGAGGAGGCAATACGATTAAAGTATCCGGAATTATTTTAAAGTTCGGGACAAACTTTTTATAAGGTGGGGAGGATTGTAACGCCCCAAAATTTCCCATATGAAATATTATTATGAAATATTATGAATTCATAAATATGAAATATTATGGAATTCATGAAATAGTATCATGAAATATTATGAAATATTATGAATTCATAAATATGAAATATTATGAAATTCAGGATATATTATCATAGAATATTATGAAATATATGAATTCATAAATATGAAATATTATCATGAAATATTATGAATTCATAAATATGAAATATTATGGAATTCATGAAATAGTATCATGAAATATTATGAATTCATAAATATGAAATATTATGAAATTCATGATATATTATCATAGAATATTATGAAATATATGAATTCATAAATATGAAATATTATCATGAAATATTATGAAAATATTGTGAAATCATGGAATATAATTAATATTATGAAATTTCATGATGGGCTTGGCTTAATGGGCTTTGATATGGATTAGTGCAAAATGTGATAAAAAGGAGGAAACAAAGATTGAACCTTGAACCTCCTAGTTGCACTCAACATGTCATAACCAATGAACCAAGCAATGTTTCTTGTAGAGGGAATAAGAAACATGCTTGTTAAAAGCTAGGGAGGTGAAGAGACATGTTTTTTCATGAGAAAAGTATAAATAAGGGAAGTTGGAATAACTTCCTCTTTCTCTTCTTCTTCCTCCCCTCATCACCGAAATTCTCTTCTTCTCCCTCTCCATTTTCGAAAAGTAAACCCTAGGGTTTTAACCCTAGGGAATTGGAAGGAAGAAGAACCCTTTAAGGTTCTTGCCTTCTACTAGGGCCAAGATTGCTAAGAGAAGGCAAATAAGGGAAATACTCACCTTCCTTCAACCAAGGGCATCTTAAGAGGTTAGAGAAGGAGAAAATCAAGCGAAAGGATGTAAGTATCCCCTCGCCTGCAGTGTAATAGTTATAGTATGTTTTCTCCTTGATTGTTTTAGGAAATGGGGACTTTTTCCCCTTTGTATGTTTCGGCCACCCCCCTTAGCGGAAGGCCTTGGTTCTTTCCATGATACATGAGAAGACTTTTGAGACTTAGAGTATGTATGTGTGATAATTTTCTTCATGATGGCATGAACAAAAGGAAGGAAAAAAACTAGGGTTTCACCCTTGGAAGGTTTCGGCCACCCCCTTGAGGGAAGGCCTTGGTTCCTTTTTGGTTACATGAGTAGACTTTTGGAACTTAGGATATATGTATATGTGGTTTATGCAAATTGTTGTGAACAAAACCTAGGGTTACACCCTTGTGAAGGTTTCGGCCAACACCCAAAAAGGGTACCTTGGTTACCCCTTGATACATGAGTAGACCTTTGGAACTTAAGGTATATGTATATGTGTTTTTCTTCATGGTGTTATGAACAAAATTGTAGGGTTTTGTTCTTGAAGGAGTTTCGGCCACCCCCCTTGGGGAAGGCTTTTGGTTCCTTTTTGTTACATAAGTAAACCCCTTAGCACTTAGAGTATATGTGTATATGTATCCTTCAATGTGTTGTAAACAAAACATAGGGTTTAGAACTTGGATGGGTTTCGACCAAGGCCTAGAAAAAAAGGGGTTAGTGAGGGTTGAATTATCCTAAAATATATCCATGTTTAATGTATTGTAAGATAGTGTATACAAGGTGGTTGTATGAATGTATGTGAGAATATTTAGTTCAAAACACTAAATTTTCCTATGCTTAAGTTTCGGCCAACCCTAGAAGGACTAAGGTTTAGGGTTGTATAATTATCTCATGATATGCTTTATGTTTAATAAGTTGCATGAATAATATGTGAAGGCTAAACTACCCTACGGGACATGATTATGTTTAGCAAAATAATATGTATGTGCATGTATGAAATATGATGTATGTATGAACATGTATGGAATATGATATATGTATGAACAGGTATGAAATATGATGTATGTATAAACATGTATGAAATATGATGCATGTATGAACAAGTATGAAATATGATGTATGTATGAACATGTGTGAAATATGATGTATGTATGGACATGCATGAAATATGATGTATGTATGAGCATGTCTTATAGCCCATGGGGCACACTTATGAAATTGCATGTGATATGTTAAAATGCTTGAAGGGATACTCAAATAAGTATGGGATCAAGAGCACCCCTTATGTTGTGTGGTGTGTCCCTACGGGATCATGAGCACCCTTGAAGAGTGGTGTGTCCCATAAGAGTGAATATGGAGTATTCCTTAGCATATATGTAACAGCATGATAAGTATTTTACTTTTAAGTTGTGTACCCGACTCGGAAGGGGGTCGTTAAATAAATCCGGGGTGCATGTTAACGTGGCTTCGGTAGGACGGAAGGGTCCTGCTCTAATGAATTGGTGGCTCGCTACCCCAATTCATTAGGGAACGCGCAATAGTTTCCGCGCGATAGTTGGTACACAACAGGGCCCAATATGATATGGATGTATTTTTAAGTAATACCATTATGGAATTGTTTTGAAAACATTCATTGAAAACATTGGTTATATGTGAAGAGTATGCTTATGGTACTTGATACTGCATGCTTAGAAACTTAGATGTTTGATATGCTTTGATGAACTTATACTTATGATTAATTATGTGTTCATGTTATATTCTTTCGCACGGATTTTGCGAGTAGGACAGGATCCTTACTAAGCATTGTGCTTACTAGTTTATGTGTTGTCTTATGCTGCAGATAACACTTAAATGGAAGGAAGAGGCAGGAGGCTGAAGATGTGTGGGGTGGTGGCTCGGGAAGAAAGATTTCTATATCTACATATTTATGCTTATGTTATGCTCCTTGACAATGAATGATAGTGATTAGGATTGATATTGCATGATAATAGTTACACTTGGAATTTTCATATACTTCATTTATAATAAAGGACAAATGTTGTTCTATATTTTTAAATGATATGTTCTATTGTAGTGCACCTCTAATGAATGGACTCTATGTTCTAGACTTTGAAAACCTAATCTACAACATAAACACCAAACGGTTCAAACCTAATAATTTGAACCAAACGTATCTCTGACATTATCACTTAGATCACTTAAATGAGAGTTGCATATCACAGCTCCATAAGAAAAGGCTTCTGGACTCATTTGATTTTGAATCATATGAGGTATGCTAATCTTGTCTTCTAGGCAAGATAATCAAGACTCCATTTACTAGACATGGCAAAAGAGCTACTGACTTGTTTGGACTTATACATACTGATGTTTGTCGCCCATTCAATGTAGCAGCTAAAGGAGACTATCATTACTTCATTTCTTTTATTGATGATGTCAGTATATATGATTATGTATATCTCATGAAATACAAGCTAGAATCCTTTATTGACTAAAGTAAGCTTCTCAAAGTTGGAATCTTCTATTCGATAATGCAATCAAGGCGTTTGGTTTCATTAAGAATGAAGATGAATCTTGTGATTACAAGAGGGTTAATGTGAGTACAGTTATCTTCTTAATCTTGAATGTAGATGACATACTCCTCATTGGAAATGATATCCCTTCATTACAGTCTGTGAAGACATGATTGGGGAATTGTTTCTCAATGAAGGACTTAGGTGAAGCAGTCTACATTCTAGGCATCAAGATCTATAGAGATAGATATAAAATATTGCTTATGTTAGTAGGAGTCCTAGAGCCAATTATGTGATGATTGACTAGAGACTTTTTGTATCATATTTTATCATTAAAGGCATGTTTGGATATTATACTTTATATTTGTGCCAAATAACTAAGTATAATAATGTCCGTGGGTAATAAGTTCTTATCTATATTATATCGATTGGTTGAATCAATAGTGAGATGATATAGAGAACACTATACTAAACTATTCCTAGTCAAGCATTAATATTCAAGGGCAATATTAATGCATGGAGACTAGCATGTAGGCCAATTGATGACTTGAGCTCACAAGTCATGGATATATGATATCAAGTTGATACATGAGTATACAATAGAGAATGTGTACTGAATTGACCCGCCATGGAAAAGTTTCATAGATTGTCATATGAGTGCCATAAATTTCTCATGTGACTATTAGTATGAATAATCCTTGGACCTGAAGTCACTACGGTTCTATGCATAAGGAGTTATGTACTTTGATATCGTCAAACGTCACCCGTAATAGGGTGCACTATAAAGGCGATCACTGGGTATATAATGAATTATACAGAGGGATGTGAGTGATGTAGATGGGATCTATCCCTCCCATATGACGGGAGTGATATCTGTGAGCCCCTTGATCGAGTAGGACTACTAAAATACATGACCATGCTCAAATGAGTCAATATGAGATATTGAGCTCATTTGTTTGAGTGAGTCTACTCGAGGATCAAGAAACACAAAGTTTGATCGAGGATGACACAGTCTATGCCTCATTGGTCAATCTAGATATCGAGGATGGAAGGACAAGCTCATATATTATCATAGTCACGGAGGTTAAGTCAGATCTTGATTTTCTCGTCACTTGGTTAGCAATGATGCATTGCTAGATGTCGTTCATTGCTTATGTGTCTAAAGCAGTTTAGACATATTGCCAACGTTACGAGAACCTATTGGGTCACACACTAAGGGCACGATGCTTTAGAGATTAATTGATCTTAGTTTGACTGAGATTTGATCCAAATTGGATTAATTGAATTAGACTCAAGTTCGAATTGGATTATGAGATTGAGATCTAATTTGAGTTTGACTCATTTAGATTAGACTCAACCACAATTGAATGAGATATTAATTTATTAAAATATTTAATAAATTAATAATAGAGGAAGATGAAAAGTTTCTCTTCATTGGATGAAGAGAAGTTGAAGAGCCACATGAGAAAATGTGCTCTAAGTGGGTTTTTATTAGCATTAATGGAGGGAAGCTAAAGGGACAAAAATTCTTCATATTCATGGGATGAGTATAAAAGAGTTTTTCTTGTCATTTGGATGATGAACATGTCATCCTTCCTTCCCTTCCTTCTCTTGGCCAAAATCCCACTTCTCCATCTCCTTCTTGCTTTGTGAATCTCCTCTTGTGGCTAGCACCACAAAGGTGATTCTTCTTCGAAGCTTAAGAGATCGTGTTCATTTGGATAGACATAGAGGCAGGGACACTTGAACGTGCAAGAGATCCGACATACCTCGGACAAGCAGGATAAGCGAAGGGCACACGCCAAAGGTATACCTATACGATAGGAATTTGTAAATTAACTTTGTATGAGTTTTCTTTCGCATGGATCACTCATGGGATCTCTTATTTCTGTCATGATTTTTTGAATATTTTTGCCTATAGATCCCTAGATCTTAGCCTAAGTCAAAGTACATACATTGACAAGGTATTATATCATTTTGCCATGCAGAATTCCAAGAAGGGATTTCTGTCGATGTCACATGGTGTGAGTCTTTCAAAGACTCAATGTTCCTCTTATAAGGAGGAGAGAGACCGCATGGAGCAGATCCCATATGTTTCTGCTATAGGATCTATCATGTACGTCATGCTATGTACTCACCCAGATGTCTCATATGTGTTGACCAAGACGAGCAGATACTAGTCAGATCCAAGTGAAAGTCACTGGACAGCTGTCAAGAATATTCTTAAGTGCTTATGAAAGATAAAAGAATATTTCTTGATGTTTAGAGACGATGAGGAGCTTACTGTAAAGGGTTACAACAATACAAGTTTCCAAACTGACAAGGATGATTCCAGATCTCAATCAGGGTTTGTATTTTTCTTGAATGGTGGTGCTGTGAGCTGAAGAGTTCGAAGCAAGACATAGTCGCATAATATACAATAGAAGTCGAGTATATTGCTGCTTCTAATGTAGCAAAAGAGATTGTTTGGATCTGGAAGTTCATTGTAGATCTTGGTGTGGTTCCTAGTATATCGAATCCAATAACCTTTATTGTGACAACAATGTGGCTATTGCATAGGCTAAGGAACCTCACTCTCATCAGCATTCTAAATACATACTATGATGTTTCCATCTCATTCGAGAGATGCTGGGTACTGACTGATGCTAATATCACGAATCCATTAACCAAGGATTTGACATAAAGGAAGCATGATGGTCACACTAGGCTACTGTGTATTAAATATTTCGGTGATTGATACTAGTACTATGGGAGATTGTTAGTGTTAACCCTAGAGCTAATTATGAGATGATTGACTAGGAAACTTTTTTATCATATTTTATTAATAAAGTAAAATTTTGGTTATTATATTGAATTCTTATTTATGCTAAATGAATAAGTATAATAATATCCTACGATTGTAATTTCTAATTTATATGATATCAATTAGTTGAATTTATAGTGAGATGATATAGAGAACACTACTTTTAACTATTCCTACTTGAGCGTTAATATTCAAGGACAATATTAATACATTGAGACTAGCATGCAGGTCAATTGATGACTTATCTCATAAGTTATGGATATGTGATATCAAGTTGACACATGGGTACATATTAGAGAATATGTACTGAATTGATCTGCCATAAGAATGATTCACATATCGTTATATGAGTGTCATAAACTTTCTCATAGTGACTATTGGTATGAATAGTCCTTAGATATGAAGTCACTACGATTCCTTAAGGAGTTGTATACTTTGGTATCATCAAACATCAACCATAATAGGGTGAACTATAAAGTCAAGCACTAGGTATACAACGAATTATGTGGAAGGATGTGAGTGATGTAGATGTGATTTATCCCTCCCATATGATCAGAGTGATATTTGTAGGCTCCTTGATCGAGTAGGACCACCAACATGCATGATCATGCTCAAATAAGTCAATATGAGATATTGAGCTCATTTGCTTGAGTGGGTTTACTTGCTAATCAAGAAGCACAATGATTGATAAGAGGATGACATAGTCTATGCGTCATTGATCAATATAGATATCGATGATAGATGGACAAAGTCATACATTATAATAGACACGGAAATGTTAGGTCGGATCTTGACTTTCTCTTCACTTGGGTAGCAATGATGCATTGCTAGATGATGCTCATTGTTTATGTGTCTAATGCGATTTAGATGCATTACCAACATTACGAGAACCTATTGTGTCACACACAAAGATCACAAAGTTTTAGCGATAACTTGTTTTTAGTTTGACTTAAATGTGATCCGAAATTGGATTTATTCAGTTAGACTCAATTGAATCCAACTGGATTATGGGATTAAGTTTAATCTGAGTTAGACTCATTTAGATTAGACTCAATGACTTAAAGGGATTAGTGTTCATTAAAAGGGTTTAATGAACGTTATTAAAGAGGAAAACGAAGTGACCAAAACCCTTTGTATTCATTGGATGAATACAAAAGGTTAAAAGAATACCCAGAGATTTTAGTATTGATTGAGATTAATAGACATTAATAGGTTGAGAAAACCAAAATCGAAAGACCATTTGTATCATAAAGCTTGACTATAAAAGGGGAATATTGGTGGAATGAAGAGGTGGTTGAACTTGATCCTTCTTCCTCTCATTTTTGGTCGAAACACACAAGTTGTGTTTTTAGTCCTCTTGTCTTATGTACCATTCCAAGTTACTAGTACAACTAAGATGGTTCATCTCCGAGACCGAGATCATGTTCATGTGGATACTATTAGAGGCATGACTATCCTGATCGTGTAGAGATCCGGCGAACTAAAGACTTAGCGGGATAAGCTAAGGGTACACATCAAAGGTACTCTTTAGATAGAATTTTGTATGGATTTTTCTCATGAATTGCTCGAAGGGATCCTATTTTTCTTCTATGATTTTACTATTTTCGCATAGAGGTCCCTATAATATTATCACCACCTTCAAATTATGGGATTAGTGAGATCGATAGGGGGGTGAATATCGATTCGAAAATTTCTCGGATTTATGAAAAGAATAAGTGCAGCAGAAATAATAAATATAAGTCAAAACCATCGCTAACAGGTTTATTTTTACATGGTTCAGAGTTTGTAATGACTCCTACTCTAAGACCCGCGATTCTTGATCATTTACGTTAGGTAATTCTATAAGTTCACAAAATAATGTTACAAATATGCAATTCTGAGTATAAAAGCAATAGTAAAATATACCAACAACTTGTAACTGAAATGGAAATAGAGCACGTCATTGTTGGAGTGATGTTTCAGTGTTTTGGATTGCTTTAGAGCAGCACACTTGAGAATGATGTGAAAAACAATATTGAAAGTTAGGGTCGAAACCCACTTTTATATAAGCACTTGTGCGCCTGAGTGCCTATAGGGGTTGCCCAAACATAGCGAAATAGCCACATCATGATCCGCTGACCGAGCCAAATTCTATCCTTCTTGGGCGCTTGAGAGGCTCTGGGGCACCTGTGTTACCGACATGGTGAGTCCAACCAGCATGCGCCAACTCAGCCTGGACCAGGCTGATTCATCTTCACTGGAGCCCTCGAGACCTCTCGAGCGCCCCAGATGCGGTTAGATTGAATTTCTTCAGCTGCAACACAGGGTTAGTCCAAAACAATAATATATATATAGAATATACATGAATGATAGCTGAAGTTGTCTAATCCTGACTTTGGATTTCAAAATGAACTCCTATGTCAGACCGACGCCTATTGTTCCCTCTTCCAGGGAACTACTCCACTCTAGAGAAGTTACCCATCGCCTACCGGCACCTCCGGTTGGACTTTTGTTCGACCTCCAAATCTTCTGGATCATGAGACATCTGTACCTCGACTCGTCCCTGTTAGTGATATGAGAGAAGTGTCCTAAGGCAATCGCCCTATAATTGTAATCATTTATTTTAATAAATGAATATTTACTATTTGAGTATACATGTTTGTGTATTTGATTGAGATCTTAAACTCATTTACTGAATGTCTGCAATATAATTCACAGCATGAGAGAATTTGTGATGAATTCACAACTAGTGATTATCTCTACATGTGCAATTGTGAAGTATTGAAATTGTCCCTAGTCGACGAATTGATAAATACGGACACTATCAATTCTGTTGAGACTAGCATGAGTTATTCTCTAATCAGCTGATTCTCACTGGCTGGTGACATTGAGATGTTCGGAGATAAACATGAATGCTAGTTAAGGGAACTAGTTCATTCGAGTGACTGGCTGTAAAACTTCATATGGTAGTCTACATATAGATATGTCAGTGAAGTTCTTACTGCAGCTTAAGTGCAATGTTCCTTTGACTTGTGGTGTTCAAGTCATCTTGGTCATGGAGACTTATACTTTGACATCTTAAGCAAGCGTCTCCAAGGAGGTGTGGACCCAGGATGATTGGGTATAAGCCGAAGTGCCCGAAGATCTTTGAACAGCCTACAAAGGATTCACCACTCCTTGCGAGGAGATGTATACCCGAGGCCTATCGTCGGATTGTTACTTGAAGCCTCTCACCAGAGCATGACATGTTCAGAGTATGAATCTCTTAAATACATGAGAGTAATTAGAATCCGTAGGACGAGAAAACGTTACTTGGGCTAGGTGTGATGTAGTCAGCCTAGTGGGGACTGACACACATAGGCCATGTCCTGAAGCAAGTGGGTATAAGATGGTGAAGGGAATGGGGCACGATTCATTATCGCTGCTGAAGGGTTTTAGAATTGTTTTTGAGGTCAACCGTTATCTTTCGATTAATTGGGGATCATGATGTACTACTAGGTGCCACTCATGATCGCTCTATAATTAATTGATTAATTATAGACGACCAACATAAATCGGAAGCCTATTTAGTCACACACACTACGAGTAATCTGAGGGATTTAAAATGAGTTGAAAATTAGATTTTCCAATCAAGAGAGATTAGGTTTGGTTGAGCCAAACGATAAGTCGAATCTGAATTTTTCAGAGACGCATCGGAAGAGTAAAATGGCTAAGTCTTTTGAAGACTTAATAGATGAATTAAATAAGTTTAATTCATTGGGGCTTGACTTGGATGGGTGATAAGTACCATTTTATTGATTATTTTAGATGCCAAAATCCATGTATGACCCATGTTTTTCTTGCTTAATTGTGAATTTACCCTAGGTTTTAGAACTTGCTTTTATTTTGGACTTTATTGTAAATCTGTATATATTTGGATTATTTGGCCAATAAATTTTTTATCTATTTTTGTAGGCATGAAAGGATCATGGACCTAGGGCATACTGGGTCAAACTTGAGTCGGAAGTGGACCCGGATCGAGTTATCAAGGTTCGGATTAATCCGGGTCGTCCGATTCAAAAGCGGCTAGATCTGAGCCATCTGGGACCATCTGAAGCAATCCAAGCTAGGGTTAGGGCTGATCCAGCACTCTGATCATGATCTGAAGGTTTCAGCCCAATCAGAGCTCATTCAACCGTTGGATCAAGCTCGGAGGGCTCTAGACTATCCATTCAAAGATTAGGTTGATCTGCTCCATCCGTTGCACATCTGGAGGATCCGAGCTACCACGAGGCAGATCCTGACCCTTGATCAACATCATCAAAGTTTGGGTCAGATCGGATAAAGATCAGCCGTTGGATTTCCTCAAATCAATCTGGGTCGTTCATTCCTAATTACTTAAGGAAAATTCCCTCAGTTTTCTCCCTCGTCGCGTCTTTGCCGCAAACATCGTCTTCTTCACGTGTTCTTCAATTTCTTCAGTAGTTCTTCAATCCAAGGGGCGCGACCCCTCAATTTCTTGCTTAGATCAAGTCCTAGGTCGTTGGGAAAGTTTCTCGGTGAAGTTCCAGCTTGAGAATTGCCCAAGAACAGAGCTGTTGTGAGGTTTTCGTGGCTCTGCTGTTTGAAGTTTTTGATCTCAGTTGGCTCCATTTCAATCCACCGGAGCTATCTGGAGGGGTTCCCTAGATTGCTCTGACCATCCCCAAATCACCATCGCACTTGGACAAAGCTGAATCGAGGATTTCGAATGGAAATTTCAGAATGGGCAAGCTAAGCTGGATTTGAATCACAGAGGCTGTTTTCCATCGATTTGTGGAGCTTACGGGTTCAAGGCCAACCCTTGCGTGACGAACAAGGAGGATTTGAGCTAGGGAAGGATTGAGGCTTAGATTTCTTGTTGAATTTCGAGTTATTAGCTGTAATATCCAATTCTGTTCTTCATTTACAGTTTTGTCTTTGTTTCAGATTGTTAAATTTCGGTTATTGAATTGTTCCAGCTTAAATTAGGTTTCAATCTTCAAGTTAAGTAGTTAGGGAGTTGTTTAGTGAACATTTGGTTTCAAATTCAGTTGATTTCCTATTTTGTTCTTGCGTATCAGTTTATGTCCTATTTTTCTCATGCGTATCAGTCCCAGTTTAAGTTCTGCAAAAATTTCAGTTTCAGTTTTTGTAGTTTGGGGTAAAGTGAACTCAGGTCTTCTACCTATTGTTGACACTAGATTATGCAATTTAATCCCATTTGATTGTTTGATTTTGAAATCAAATCGTAGCTGCATTCCTGTCTTCATTCTCTGAATTTCTGCAGTTTCATTTCTGCCATGTTACAGTTTTGTTTGTGCCAAGATTCTACAACGTTCCTGAATTAATCAGTCCACTTTCTGAGCATTGGTTTAAGTCATCTGAATTCCTTTCCGAACATGGATAGTGTGAACGTGATCTTAGTTGCTTGTGAGTTTCTAAACACAGTGTATTTCCCTGTTTTCAGTTCCCAATTTCTGCACATCATGTTTAGTTTCTGAATTTTGTTTCACTAGAGTTAGTTTCTGCATGTATTGGCTGATGAATTCTGCACCCGAGTTGTTTACCTCACATCCAATTGCTTCATATCAGCTGCTGGTCTGACCTTGCATCGAGTTGTGTTGCTGCATTTCTGCTTTAAGATTCTGATATCATTCATTTTATTTCTATAATGGATCTGTTTTGATTGATCAGACCTCAGATTTCGAATTTCTTCATTCATTTCTGCAATTCTCTTCACTAGCAGCTGTGTTTTCCAAAACTAAATTGATCAATCCATTTCCTGCACTTAGTATCAGATTTCTATATTGGCATATGAGTTATCCTCTTTGTATCAAGATTGTATCAACTCCTTCACTTTGTATCAAGAGAGGGTTCGGTAGGTGTTGGTGTCAAGTGGGATGGAATCTTTAGCGTGCCTTAGTGCTTGAAATCAGTTGGTGTTGTATTCAGCCCCTTTCTGAACTTCCTTGCATTGGTTGGCTTCCAAAAATTGTGGCTAGTTGTATTGAGTTTGCTTTATGTTTAAATTCTGAATTTCCCAGCTAGCATTGGCGTTAAGATTGTTTGTTTCCGAAAAACATCCATCACTGCTTTATTCCTTTGTTTAGCATGTGTTTTGCATGTGAACTCAGATTTGCCTTCCTAGATTGTTTTAGTGGCTTTGATTGAGTTGTTCGTTGGTTAAGTTCATCAATTGTTATACCTTGTTGAATTCGTCTAGCTAAGATCTTTCTTTTCCTTTTGTTTTCATTTCTGAACTGTAAACCAAACCCAGATTTTATTTGAAACCCAAAATATCAAAGACACATAAACTCGAGCTCGAATCAAACAAACTCTCAACTAGCCCTAGGAAAAGTACGACCTGTGGCCCCTTTACTACGCTTTTATTCTTTGATTGCAAAAAGGGTTTCCAGCTTACACACATCTAAATTTTGAGACCCACATTTCGTAACACCTATTTTGAGGGCATCAATGGGCTGGCCAAAGAGGGCCTCCAACCTCTTTGCTTGGCCGGCCACAACAAAGGGAGAGAACCAAGTTTTTGGTTCAATTTATAAAATAAACCAAGTGTGGTTTGTTTTATAAAATTATGGATGATATAAATTTTTATATAATAAACCAAGGTTTGTTTTATTTTTCATGGAAATTAAAATAATCCATGGATTGGTTTATTTTATAAAATCAATCATGGATTGATTTACCATGATAAAGAAATTTATTCCATAGGAGAGAAGAGACTTGATTGATTTTTTATCATGAATTAAAATATGATTTTAACCATGATATTAAATCAAACTTGGCATGATGGAATAAGTTATTCCATATTTGAGAGGCTTGATGGATGAGATGCCACTATATAAAGGACCCAAGGCAAGGCTTGGGTGATAATTGTAGAGATGAAGGCATAGGCTCTCTCCCTCTCTTTCTCTCTTTCTCTTCTCCCCTTCTTGCCGTGCGCCAACTAGCCCCAAGAAGGAGCACCAGCCGGCCGCCACTGCCCTTTCCCTGTCGGCCACCACCTACTACTGGAAGAATGAGCTGCCGGAATTAGAGTTTGCCGCAAGGATCTTTTTGCCGCAAGCCTCTTCTTTTGCTTCGCCGGAATTTTGATTCCGGCCATCCTTTTGTGGTTAGTCTTCCGACTTCTCTCTTGGTTTTTCTCGTCGCGTTCTCGGAGAATCTAGTAGTTCTCGAGAACATGAAACTCGTGGCTTTGCGAAGTCATCCCGAAGATACTCGGCGTGGATGCGAATAGAGGCGGAGCTTCTAAGGGACGCTTATGGTTGGATCTCGTCCCTTCCTTCGAGTTACGCGAGGTAATACGTAAATTAGTTTATGTTTCTGCAAAATTTCAAATATATGATCATGTCTACACAAAATAAAATTGCATGCTTAGATGTGTGGTTAAATGATTTAGAGAAATTATTTATGCTAAACCTTCCGCTGCACATAATTAATTTTGAAATTACGAACCCGCATCCATGTCAACATGCACCTGGTCCCAACAGTGGTATCAGAGCCGAGGTTTGTGTTCGACATAATCATATAATTGTTTTGCGGAAAGCTTTATCATGATCTCAATTTTGGAAAAATTTTCAATTATGGAAACTTTCCAATTATGGTAAATTTTCGATTTAGGAATTTCAAAGTTTGGAAATCCTCATGAAATTTCGCAAACTTTTGAAATATCTCTGTTCTGAAATTTTATGATAATTGTGAAAACTTTTTATTTTTGGAAACATTCCAATTTTGGAAATTTCCTATTTTGGAAATTTTCCAATTTTGGAAAAACATAAGTTTTCTTTGTACCAGAAACTTACAATTATTCTGAAACCCTTTTATTTTTGGAAACTTTCCATTTATGGAAAGCTTGCAATTTTGGGCAATTTCTTTCAAGAAAGTCTAGACAAATTATGGGAATATTAATTGGCATTTAAATTTATAATTGGAAATTAAATTATTTACAAAATTCTTTATTTTGGATTGAGCCTCGAGGAGCCATCAAAGTTAAAGTTAGTTGTTATAATTAAATTTCCTAAATTGAATTTAAGCTGTCAAATGTTTAATTTGGATTGAGCCTCGGGGAGCCGTCCAAATTAAGTTATTGATATTAATTTTCCATAAATAAAATATGTGATCAAATCTTGGAAAATTTTGAGGTGATTCTCAAACGATAATTTCCTTATTTGATTTATGAGGTGATGCTCTTACATATTATTGTCTCCAAAATTAATTAGGAAAATTATTTCCTATAGAGTATATTTCCTTAAATAAGATTTTCATGAAAATAATATGTGGTTGAATTAAGGGAATCTGTCTCTTAATTTAATAAGATTTGATTTAGAGAAATCATAGTCTTAAACATATTATTTCCGAAATTGATTATGATAATTCTGGAAATTGTTTCCCAAAATAATTCCTTGAATAAAGTATGAAATTAGAATTAGGAAATCCGGTTCCTAATTCAATTAATGAGACTTGATAAATTAAGTCACATACATACTTTATTAAGGAAATCGTTAGAGCATGACATAATTATATGTCATGAATGTGCATAAAAGAAAAGGATGAGACCCAAAACCCCTTACAAAATATTAAGGCCAACACCTTCCATTAATATGGTTAGAACCGGAGTTTTGTTTCTCGTTTGGGTTGATGGACACATCCATGCCCGGCTTGAACCTCAACATATTCAAACCATGGAATTAGTTTATGATTAATATAGTTAGAGTCAGAGGTCAATCCTTAGTTTTGGTTGTTGGACACATCCAAGCCTGACTAAACGGTTGAATGAGCTCCAACCATATTAAAACTATTTCTTGATTAATGGGTCAGCCTTAAGCTTGGAGTATCGATTTGTTGTGCCACAGCCAAGGTCGATGTAAAGAGAGGTGCAGTTGGGTGCTATGTATATTGTTGCATACTTGTTAATGAGTTAACAACCCAATGATTTATGCAAACATTTAATTAGTTGATAGCATAATGTGATAGTTACATATGTATAATATGTAATCGGTATAATTACCTACCTTCATAGCTAAGAATAACTTGATGGACTCTAGCCATGGTTGTTCTTATCTATGGTTGTATATCAACCTATTTGGAGATGTTCCTACGATCTCCCGAATTGATAAAAAGGGTTATTCAATTCGAAAAATAAATAGGATTTAATTAATGTATATTGATGCATTCTTTATTATTCTCATCACATAACCTTAATTTGTATTTCTAGGATAATCACCTGATCATGTCTTCTCTGAATTTGCGTTCCATTTTGGACACCAATAGGATGACTGGGCCAAACTTCATGGACTGGCTTCGAAACCTGAGGATAGTCCTCAAGGCAGAAAAGCTTGCTTATGTCCTTGAAAAACAACTTCCCAACCATCCTCCTGAAGATGCAACTCCAGACCAGTTAATGGCCTATCAGAAACATGTGGTCGATTCTGAACTTGCGAGTTGCATCATGCTGGCCGCTATGGTACCTGAGCTACAAAAGCTGCATGAGCATATGGATGCTCATACCATCGTCTTCCATCTTCATGAGTTGTTTGACGAGCAGGCGAGATCCAAAAGGTTTGAGGTATGCAGACTCCTCTTCACCTCTAAGATGCAGGAAGGCACTTCTGTTTCACAGTTTATGTTGAAGATGTTGGGGTACATTGAGCAACTAGGCACACTCGGATTTGCAATTGATCATGAACTAAGTATTGACTTAATTCTGCATTGTTTGCCCAAGAGTTACTCACAGTTTGTGATGAACTATCGGATGAACTAACTGGAGACTACCATTCCTGAGTTGCTTAACCTGCTAAAGACTGTAGAGCCTTCTGTAAAGCAGGATCAGAAGACGTTACTGTTAGTTGGTTCCTCAAAGAAAGGCTCTAAGAGGAAGCCCAAAGAACAAAATAAGGGAAGGAAGAAAAAGGCCAAAAAGATTGAAAAGGAACCAAAAGGCACTTGCCATCACTGTGGCAAGGAGGGCCACTGGCGAAGAAACTGCAAGGTTTATCTTGAGTCCTTGAAGAAGAAGGCATCCGATGCCCCATCCTCTTCAGGTATCTTCGTTATTGAATGTCACTCTATTTCCTCAGACACCTGGGTACCTGATACTGGGTGTAGCTCACATATATGTAATGACATACAGGGGCTAAGGAATAGAAGAAGACTCGTCAAGAGAGAAGCGAATTTGCGAGTTGGAAATGGAGCAAAGATTACTGCTGTTGCCATTGGAACATATTTGCTAAAGCTACCTACTGGACTTGTCTTAGAATTGGATAATTGTTATTTTGTTCCTTCGTTAATAAAGAACATTGTATATATTTCATGCTTGAATGAAAAGGGTTATCATTTATCTTTTAGTAACAATTGCTGTTACATAACTTTAAATGGTGTTCTTTATGGGACCGGAACTTTATGCAATGGTATCTACACGTTAGATTTATCCGGTGATGTTTTCAATATCGAAGTTAGCAACAAACGTGCTCGAATAGATAATCAAATAGACTCCTATATGTGACATTGTCATCTTGGTCATGTAAGTAAGAAATGCATGACCAAATTACACCGATGTGGAATTCTGGAATCATTGGAACCCGATTCATTTGATACATGCGAATCATGTTTAAAAGGTAAGATAACCAAATTACCCTTTTCCGGAAAAGGTAAACCAGTGAGACAATTGCTTGGTCTAATACATACTGATGTATGTGAACCAATGTCAACTCTTGCACAAGGAGACTATAGCTACTTCATTACCTTTATCGATGATCACTCACGATTCGGGTATGTGTTCTTAATGAAACACAAATCTGAAGCTTTTAAGAAATTCAAAGAGTTCAGAAGTGAAGTAGAGAAATAGCTTGGCAAAAGTATTAAGATACTTCGATCCGATCGGGGTGGTGAATACTTAAGTCAAGAGTTTCAAGATTATCTTAGAGACAATGGGATATTGTCTCAATGGACTCCGCCATATACATCACAGCATAATGGTGTATCTGAGAGGCGTAACCGAACCTTGATGGACATGGTTAGATCTATGATGAATCATGCAACTCTTCCAAAATTTTTTTGGGGCTATGCGCTTAAGACAACTGTTTTCTTACTAAACAGAGTCCCGACCAAGGTAGTCTCTACTACTCCATATGAGACGTGGAATAGTAAGAAACCTCATTTATCTCACCTAAAGATATAGGGTTGTCCTGCTTATGTAAAGCGGATTGTATCAGACAAATTGGATGCTAAGTCTGATAAATGTCTATTTTTTGGATACCCTAAGGAAACGAAGGGTTACCAATTCTATCATCCCTTTGAACAAAAGGTGTTTGTTTCAAGGCATGCTGTATTTATAGAAAAAGAATTTCTTTTACAAGAAAATAGTGGGAGTAGCATTGAACTTGAAGAAGTTCATGAAACTCCAATAGACATTACAGAGACACCTAGTCTAGACCCACAACCAATAACTCATAATGATGAGCTATCAGTTGAACCTAAAACAACAACACTTCTTCGTAGGTCTAATAGGACACACAATATTCCAGAGAGATACGGATTTCTCATAAGTGAATCGAACGACATGTTACTCATTAACGATGATGAACCTATCAGTTATGAAGATGTTCTGAAAAATTCAGAAAGGGATAAATTGCTTGAAGCCATGAAGTCGGAAATGGATTCCATGTACAAAAATCAAGTATGGGACTTGGTTAACCCACCTGAAGGGATTAAGCCCATAGGGTGCAAGTGGGTTTTCAAGAAGAAAACCGACATGGAAGGTAATGATGTTACCTTTAAGGCTAGATTAGTGGCAAAAGGATATCGTCAGAAACAAGGAATTGATTATGACGAAACCTATTCGCCAGTAGCTATGCTTAAATCCATTCGGATGCTCCTGGCCATAGAAGCTCATTATGATTATGAGATATGGCAAATGGATGTGAAAACAGCTTTCCTTAATGGAAACCTGCTTGAGGATGTATACATAATACAACCTGAAGGTTTCACATCGATTAATAAAACCAAAGTATGCAAGCTTCGACGATCCATATATGGACTAAAGCAAGCATCCAGGAGCTAGAACATCTGTTTTGATGAGACAATCAAAGAGTTTGATTTCTCACAAAATCCTGACGAACCTTGTGTGTACAAGAAGGTTAGTGGGAGTGTAGTCGTATTCCTAGTGTTATATGTCGATGACATATTACTTATAGGAAACAATATATCAGTCTTACAGTCAGTTAAAATTTAGTTGTCCAAAACTTTCTCCATGAAAGACCTAGGAGAAGCAACCTATATCCTTGGGATTAGAATCTATAGAGATAGATCAAAACGGTTGCTTGTGTTGGGTCCGGGTGCATGTTGACATGGATGCGGGTTCGTAATTTTAAAATTAATTACGTGCAGCGGAAGGTTTAGCATAAATAATTTCTCAAATTATTTAACCACACATCTAAGTATGTAACTTTATCTTGTGTAGACATGATTATATATTTGAAATTTTTGTAGAAACTTAAACTAATTTACCTATTACCTAGCGTAACTCGAAGGAAGGGACGAGATCCAACCGTAAGCGTCCCTCGGAAGCTCCGCCTCTATTCGCGTCCACGCCGAGTTTCTTTGTGATGACTTCGCAAAGCCACAAGTTTCGTGTTCTCGAGAACTACTAGATTCTCCGAGAACGTGACAAGAAAACCAAGAGAGAAGTAATCACATCGGAAAAACTCACTACCAAGGTTGGCCGGAATCACAATTCCGGCGAGAAGGCGGAAGATGACTTGCGCCCAATCCCAAGGTGATAATGGCCGGAGAGGAAGATCGTCCCAACGGAAGAACTTCGTCGCCTTGGTGCTTCTCCTTGTGCTCACGGCAAGAAGAAGGGAGAAGAAGCTTGTGGTCGGCCAAGAGGAAGAAGGGAGGAGTGGGAGAGAGCCCAAGCAAGAATACTTCGATTGATTTCCAAGCCTTGCCTTGGGTCCTTTATATAGTGGCCTCTCAACCGCCAAGTCTCTTTTTTCTTATGGAATAAATTTTCTATGACTTATTCCATCATGCCAAGTTTTATCATATTTTAATTAATGATAAAAACCGACCAAGTCTCCTTTTTTCTTATGGAATAAATTTTCTTATCATGGTAAATCAATCCTTGATTGATTTTATTTAATAAAATAAATCAATCCATGGTTCATTTTAATTTCCATGAAAAATAAACCAAACCTTGGTTTATTTTATAAAAATGTATATCATCCATAATTTTATAAAACAAACCACACTTGGTTTATTTTATAAATTGAACCAAAAACTTGGTTCTCTCCCTTTGTTGTGGCCGGCCAAGAAAAGAGGATGGAGACCCTCTTTGGCCGGCCCATCCAAGCCACGCCCCAATGAATTAAGCTTATTTAATTGATCTATTAAGTCTTCAAAAGACTTAGACATTTTACGCTTCCGATGTGTCTCTGAAAAATTCAGATTCGACTTATCGTTTGGCTTAACCAAACCTAATCTCTCTTGATTGGAAAATCCAATTTTCAACTCGTTTTAAATCCCTCGGATTACTCGTAGTACGTGTGACTAAATAGGCTTTCGATTTATGTTGGCCGTCTATAATTAATCAATTATAGAACAATCATGAGTGGCACCTAGTAGTACATCATGATCCCCAATTAATCGAAAGATCAACGGTTGACCTCAGAAATAATTCTGAAACCCTTCAGCAGCTACAATGAATCATGCCCCATTCCCTTCACCATCTTATACCCACTTGGTTCAGGACATGGTCTATGTGTGTCAGTCCCCAATAGGCTGACTACGTCACACCTAGCCCAAGTAACGTTTTCTCGTCCTACGGATTCTAATTACTCTCATGTATTTAAGAGATTCATACTCTGAACATGTCATGCTCTGGGCAGAGGCTTCGAGTAACAATCCGACGATAGGCCTTGGGTATACATCTCCTCGCAAGGAGTGGTGAATCCTTTGTAGGTTGTTCAAACATCTTCGGGCACTACGGCTTATACCCAATCATCCTGGGTCCACACCTCCTTGGAGATGCTTGCTTAAGATGTCAAAGTATAAGTCTCCATGACCAAGATGACTTGAACACCGCAAGTCAAAGGAACATCGCACTTAAGCTGCAATAAGAACTTCATTGACATATCTATATATAGACTACCATATGAAGTTTTACAGCCAGTCAATCCAATGAACTAGTTCTCTTAACTAGCATTCATGTTTATCTCCGGACATCCCAATGTCACTAGCAAGTGAGAATCAGCTGATTAGAAAATAACCCATGCTAGTCACAACAGAATTGATAGTGTCCGTATTTATCAATTCATCGACTAGGGACAATTTCAATACTTCACAATTGCACATGTAGAGATAATCACTAGTTGTGAATTCATCACATATTCTCTCATGCTTTGAATTGTATTGCGGACATTCAGTAAATGAGTTTAAGATCTCAATCAAATACATAAACATGTATACTTAAAATTTGAATATTCATTTATAAAAATAAATGATTACAATCATAAGGCGATTGCCTTAGGACATTTTTCTCATATCACTAACAGCTTGGTCTTTCGCAGTCTACATTTATAGACCGAGTGCTAGAATGGTTTAACATGTCGGAATCCAAGAAAGGTTACATTCCCATCAGGCATGGGATCAACCTTTCGAAGTCTATGTGTCCGCGCACAGAAGACGAGAGGATTTGCATGAATAAGATTCCTTATGCATCCGCGATAGGATCTATCATGTATGCTATGTTATGTACTAGGCCCGATGTATCGTATGCTCTGAGCGTCACAAGCAGATACCAGTCTTATCCAGGAATGGATCATTGGGCGGCTGTCAAGACAATCCTCAAGTACTTAAGAAACACTAAGGATGTGTTCCTAATATATGGAGAAGGTGATATGGTAATACGTGGGTATACAGATGTCAGTTTCTAGATGGATAAGGATGACTCCAAATCTCAGTCCGGATAAGTATTTATTTTGAATGGAGGCGCAATAAGTTGGAAGAGTTCCAAGCAAGACACTGTAGCGGATTCTACCACGGAAGTGGAATATATTGCAGCTTCGGAAGCAGCAAAAGAAGCAGTCTGGATCAAAAAGTTTATCTCAGAACTTGTTGTGGTTCCAACCATTGATGAAGCAATACCGGTTTACTGCGACAATAATGGAGCTATTGCACAAGCAAAGGAACCAAGGTCTCATCAGCCATCCAAACATGTGCTTCGCCGCTATCATCTGATTAGAGAGATTATAAGTAGGAATGATATACAAATTGAGAAAATTCCCACTGAAAGGAATTTACCGGATCCTTTAACTAAGGTCTTGCCTCAAAGTAAGTTTGAGGGTCATGCTAGAGCCTGTGGTATTGGGTACCATAGCGATTGGCATTAGGCCAAGTGGGAGTTTGTTAGTGATATGAGAGAAGTGTCCTAAGGCAATCGCCTTATGATTGTAATCATTTATTCTAATAAATGAATATTCACTATTTGAGTATACATGTTTGTGTATTTGATTGAGATCTTAAACTCATTTACTGAATGTCTGCAATACAATTCACAGCATGACAGAATTTGTGATGAATTCACAACTAGTGATTATCTCTACATGTGCAATTGTGAAGTATTAAAATTGTCCCTAGTCGATGAATTGATAAATACAGACACTATCAATTCTGTTAAGACTAGCATGAGTTATTCTCTAATCAGCTAATTCACTCTGGCTGGTGACATTAAGATGTCCGGAGATAAACATGAATGCTAGTTAAGGGAACTAGTTCATTCGAGTGACTGGCTGTAAAACTTCATATGGTAGTCTACATATAGATATGTCAGTGAAGTTCTTACTGCAGCTTAAGTGCGATGTTCCTTTGACTTGCGGTGTTCAAGTCATCTTGGTCATGGAGACTTATACTTTGACATCTTAAGCAAGCGTCTCCAAGGAGGTGTGGACCCAGGATGATTGGGTATAAGCCGAAGTGCTCGAAGATGTTTGAACAACCTATAAAGGATTCACCACTCCTTGCGAGGAGATGTATACCCGAGGCCTATCGTCGGATTGTTACTCGAAGCCTCTGACTAGAGCATGACATGTTCAGAGTATGAATCTCTTAAATACATGAGAGTAATTAGAATCTGTGGGACGAGAAAACGTTACTTGAGCTAGGTGTGACGTAGTCAGCCTAGTGGGGACTGACACACATAGACCATGTCCTGAACCAAGTGGGTATAAGATGGTGAAGGGAATGGGGCACGATTCATTATAGCTGCTGAAGGGTTTCAGAATTGTTTCTGAGGTCAACTGTTGATCTTTCGATTAATTGGGGATCATGATGTATTACTAGGTGCCTCTCATGATTGCTCTATAATTAATTGATTAATTATAGACGGTCAACATAAATTGAAAGCCTATTTAGTCACACGCACTACGAGTAATCCGAGGGATTTAAAATGAGTTGAAAATTAGATTTTCCAATCAAGAGAGATTAGATTTGGTTGAGACTAACGATAAGTCGAATCTGAATTTTTCAGAGATGCATCGGAAGCGTAAAATGGCTAAGTCTTTTGAAGACTTAATAGATGAATTAAATAAGTTTAATTCATTGGGGCTTGGCTTGGATGGGCCGGCCAAAGGGGGCCTCCAACCTCTTTGCTTGGCCGGCCCCAACAAAGGGAGAGAACCAAGTTTTTGGTTCAATTTATAAAATAAACCAAGTGTGTTTTGTTTTATAAAATTATGGATGATATAAATTTTTATATAATAAACCAAGGTTTGGTTTATTTTTCTTGGAAATTAAAATGAACCATGGATTGATTTATTTTATAAAATCAATCATGGATTGATTTACCATGATAAGGAAATTTATTCCATAGGAGAGAAGAGACTTGATTGATTTTTTATCATGAATTAAAATATGATTTTAACCATGATATAAAATCAAACTTGGCATGATAGAATAAATTATTCGATATTTTAGAGGCTTGATGGTTGAGAGGTCACTATATAAAAGACCCAAGGCAAGGCTTGGGTGATAATTGTAGAGATGAAGGCATAGGCTCTCTCCCTCTCTTTCTCTCCTTCTCTTCTCCCCTTCATGCCGTGCGCCAACCAACCCCAAGAAAGAGCACCAGCCGGCCGCCCCTGCCCTTTCCCTGCCGACCACCACCTGCTGCCGGAAGAAGGTGCTGCCGGAATTAGAGTTTGTCGCAAGGATCTTTTTGCCGCAAGCCTCTTCTTTTGCATCGCCGGAATTTTGATTCCGGCCATCCTTTTATGGTTAGTCTTCCGACTTCTCTCTTGGTTTTTCTTGTCGCATTCTTGGAGAATCTAGTAGTTCTCGAGAACATGAAACTCGTGGCTTTGCGAAGTCATCCCGAAGATACTCGGTGTGGACGCGAATAGAGGCGGAGCTTCTAAGGTACGCTTACGGTTGGATCTCGTCCCTTCGTTCGAGTTACGTGAGGTAATACGTAAATTTGTTTATGTTTCTAAAAAATTTCAAATATATGATCATGTCTACACAAGATAAAATTGCATACTTAGATGTGTGGTTAAATGATTTAGAGAAATTATTTATGCTAAACCTTCCACTGCACGTAATTAATTTTGAAATTACGAACCCGCATCCATGTCAACATGCACCCGGTCCCAACAGTCCCTACTTCTACCCGTTATCCTAAATCGGCTAAGACTTCTGCCCGATCATCCAAATTATGCCTTCATTACCCAACCCCCAATCAGGTCCTTGTGCCCAATCTTCCAATCTATGTCTTCGTGCACAACCCTCGGGCAAGTCATTGATGCCCAACCCTCGGTCAGATCTTTATGCCCAGTCCTCGATTAGGACTTCATGCCTAGGTAAACTTGGACTTTCTTGCTCACTTAGTGAAACATGTTAGATCCAAAACAATACATAACCTTGAAGCCTTTGCCATTATGAAAACCAGGTTCGATATGTTGCTTCCAGCACCAACAATCTCTCCTTTTTTGATTTATGGCAACCCAGGTCAAAAGTTAAGTAAAAATATATATTTAAGCAAGTAGCAAAAGCATTTAAAGAAACACAGTATAACATTTTTCAAGGTATGATCAAAATTTTAAAGTATCATTTCAAAGAAATATTTGCAAAAGAAAACTTACAATGTTCCCCCATGATAAGTTAAGTTTTGAGTTAAAGTGTAATTTCAAAAAAAAACTTGCAAAATTGAAAATGCATGAAGCTACCCCTTGATATGAAACTCTTCCCCTGAAGTTTTTGAAAAATGTGCATTTTTCAATTTGAAAGGCTTTTTGATGAATTTGAAAATTTCTAAGTATAAACATTGAAAAACTCTTAGTAAAATTGAAAGAAAAAATTCTAACTTTTCCATTCTCTTCCCTTTGAAAAATTGAGTTTTGAAAAAGCAAAGTACTATATAAAATTAAAAAAAAATAAAGTACTAAGTAGATGTTTGAAAAAGTCCCTTAAAAGAAATTCTTTTGCTACGTAGGAGAAAAATTTCTTTTTGAAATAATTTTCTTTTTAACGTTTCTACTTTTCCTTTCTCTCCCTTTTGCCATATATAAAAAAAACATTTTGGTTATGGAGAAAAAGAAAAAATTTTGGGAAAAAAAATTTATATATTAGAGTCCATGAAGTGTTTGCAAATGCAAGTAATTTTTGAAAAATATTTTAAGTTAATGTAAAAAAAATGATAAGTAAATAATGCCAAAAAAATATTTTCATAGAGGCAAGTGAGTAATTCTAACTAAATTTTGAAAAATAAATATTTTGAGTCAGACAGATAATTAATGAAAAATAAATAATAGGATTAAAATAATGAAAAAAAATTAGAAGCAATTTAATTCACCCATTTGAGTCCAAGCATAATTTGAGTCTAAGCATACAAAAGTAAACAATTAATAATTTTGAAAAAATAATTTGAAAAATAAATCCTTGTGCCCCTGTCTAATCTAGTTTGTTACTTACTAACTGTTATATGATAGTAGCTTTCACTTGGGTTATTCAAGTTAAGTAGTCTGATCAAGTTAGATTTTCAAAGCTTGATTACTTAACTTGATTGATATTCAATTGTATTTATTGTCCCAACTACTTTTGATGCACTGACTTAAAGCATCTTGAATTAAGGCATAAGTCTAAGCATATTAACCCAGTCTAAGTTGTCAAGCAAGGTATCCTAATGTGCTTGTGAGATCCTAGCTTCTAAGTCTATAGGAGCATACAAACTAGGGGTAAGCTAAGTCTATAACAAAGAAATCCCTAGTTTTGAGGGGGTAGGATTTAGAAAACTAAGTTGAAAAATAGATTAAAAAATAAGTAAAACATTCTTAGAAAAAAAATCAGGATTTTTGAAAAAAAAACATGAATTTTTGAAAAAAGTTAAAGAAGATAATTTTTGAGAAATAGCTAAACTTTTTGATAAGTAAAATAATGATTAAGCAAAAAAAAACATAAATAGTGTAGGACTAGTGGCGTCGATAGAGGAGGGGGTGAATATCGACTTGTTTGCTTAATGTCAGAGTTGTTAGTAGAAGCGGAATAATAAAATTAAAAATAAACACAACAGGAACACGCGGGATTTACTTGGTTCCCAACCCCCCAAGGTCAGTACGTCCAAGGCCTAATTACGGGTAGCGCCCGCCTACTACTGGTCTCCTTTCTGGAAATTTCGAATGTGGAAAAACTCGTCTTACAGTTGAGAGTACAAGCAAAATAATGATAAAGAATTGCAAGTTATAACTAAATGCAAACCAAAACAGATGACGACGATTCCGACCGATCTAGAACTCCGAAGCATCGCGTACTTCCTCCTAGAGCGTCCTTGGTTGTAGAGCTTCATCATAGCACTTTTCCTTTGCAAAGAATGAGTGAGCGGATGTGTAAGTTGATGTTCTAAACTGCTACACTCGACCCCTTTATATAGTACTCATTTAGGCGCCTGAATGTCCTTTCAGGCACCCTCGTTGCGGTCAAAACTTGATCCGAATAGGTGTACTCGGTGCAGAGATAAGTCCTGCATCCCAAGCGACTAGGAGCTATTCAGGCACCTAGGAGTCATTTAGGCGCTTGGGAGCCCATTCCCACATTTCTTATTTTCTTGTGTTTACTTTCCTATCTTACCTCCAACACCAGGTTCCTGCAAGACAAACAACACAAGACAAAACAAATAATCCTTTACCTTAATGATTGACAGCCAGAGCTATCTGGTTCTGACTTTGGATTTCAAATGAAATCTAAGGTCGAACCGACGCCTACTGTTCCCTTTCTTGGGGAATGCGTCCTCGCCTACTTCAATCTGGAGAAGTTTGTCAATCAGGACCTCCGGTTGGACTTTTGCTCGGCCTTAGAGAATTCGAAACTCGACGACATTTGACCTCGACCCATCTCGACTCCGGACCGCGATCCCCACTTGGCAAAGTCTTCTACTCGACCCCCCGAACCATGTCTTTGTGCTCAGCTTCACTTGCCAAGTCTTCATTTCCTGATCCCCGACCAAGACTTTTGCTTAGCCTCTGAGAATCCGGAACTCGACGATGTTCGACCTTGACCTATCTTGACGCCTATCCACGATCCCCGCTCGACAAAGTCTTCTGCTAGATCCCTTAGACCAAGTCTTCGTTCTCAACCATGCAGGTCAAGACTTCATGCCCAATTCCCCAAACTAGGACTTCGGTGCCCAACCCTCGGCCAGGTCTTCATGTCTTGATAAGGACTTCTTTGCTAGTCATCTTAATCCTGACTAGACTTCTTTCTGTCAAACATCAAGTCCTATTTGGCTTAGTCCAAATGTGTTTTTATTACTATGCCAAACATCAAGTCCTGTTTGGCTTATCTCTTGGTCAAATTGACCAACCCTGGGTTCTCTGTCAAACATCAGATCCTGTTTGACTAGCCCTTGTTCTAACTGATCAAACCTTAGTATATTGTCAAACATAACAAATCTAGGTTTGATCACCCTGCCAAATATTAGGTCCTATTTGGCTAACCCTTTGGTCAACCTGGTCAAGCTTGGGTTTATCCTACCAAACATCAGGTCCTGTTTGGCTTAACCCTTGATCACATTGACCAGACCTTAGTATATTGTAAAACATCGAAACACTAGAGGTTGACTATTCATATTGATGCACTTTGCACCAACAAATAGAACCTATTCTACTAAACACATTCCTAGCTATTTTCTTAGTAAACTAAACTCAGACTTAGGTAGTGGTTTAGTGAAAATGTCGGCTAAATTAGATTTGGACTCTATGTGTGTATGTACAATTTTACCCCTAGCCACATGATCCCTAACCAAATAATATTTTACATCAATATGTTTAGTCCTAAATGGTGTATAAGATTTTTGTAAGGTTAAATGAGATAATATTATCAATATAAACTTTAGTGTTAGAGTAGGTTAGTTGGAAGTCCTTAAGGGTATGCATCATCCATAATAGTGGGGCTACACATTCTCCTGGGGCTATGTATTCAGCTTAAGTTGTGGATAATACAACACAATGTTGCTTCCTACTACACCAACTAGCTAAGTTGTGACCCAACATTTGACAACTTCCATTAGTGCTTTTTCTATCTAATTTGCATCCTGCATAATCTAAATTAGAGCAACCTATTAGATCAAAATTAGGAGTCCTAGGATACCAAATTCCTACATTTAGGGTACCTTTAATATACCTAAATATCCTTTTAGCAGCACTTAAGTGAGACTCCTTAGCACATGTTTGGTACCTAGCACAAATACCTACTATAAATAAAATATCAGGGGTGCTAGCAGTAAGGTAAAGTAAGCTACCTATAACACTTCTAAAGTGCTTTAAGTTTACAGGTTTTCCTTCTGGTTCACTATCTATTTAATGTTAGTTGCCATAGAGGTGTTAATTTCTTTAGAATTTTCCATTCCAAATTTTTTAATTAATGTTTAGCATATTTAAATTAGTGAGCATAATTTTCATCCTTAGTTTGTTTAATTTGAAGTCCTAAGAAAAATGTTAGCTCACCTACTAGATTCATTTCAAATTCACTTTCTATTACTTTTACAAATTCTTTTTAAAAAGTTATGTTAGTTGAGGCAAAAATAATATCATCCACATAAATTTGGGCTATAAATATATAATTTTCTAAGGATTTAACAAATAAGGTTGGTTCAATTTGGCCTTGGTTGAACCCATTAGAAACAAAGTGGATAATCTTTCATACCAGGCTCTAGGTGCTTGTTTTAGTCCATATAGGGTCTTTTTAAGTTTGAAGGCATAGCTAGAATGATCTAAGATCTCAAAATCTGGGGGTTGACTTACATAAACTTCCTCCTTTATAAATTCATTTAGGAAGGCAGAGTTAACATCTATTTGATATAACTTAAATCCCTTATGGGCTGCATAAGCTAAAAGCATTCTAATTGATTTAAGTCTAGCAATAGGTGCATAGGTTTCATCATAATCCCTCAATTTGAATGAACCCTTTAGCTAGGAATGAGCTTTATTTCTAACTATTTCTCCCTTATCATCTAACTTATTCCTAAAAACCCACTTAGTGTCTATTATGGTCATACCCTCTAGTTTTGGTACTATGTCCGAGACTTGGTTTCTCTCAAATTGAGCTAATTCTTCATGCATAGCTATAATCTAGTTTGGGTCAGGTATGACTTCTTCTATTGACTTAGGTTCAATCATAGAAATCAAAGCAATCTGACTTAGGTTTCTATAGGATGATCTCGTTCTAACTCCTAAGGTTGGGTCACCTAAAATTTGGTCAGTTGGGTGATTTAACCTTGTCCTAGATGATGGTTCAATTGGTTTAATAATTGATTCATCTAGGTGGTTTGGGCTAGATTCAGGTATTGATTCTATATCTTCTAAGTCTTGGTTTGAGTTGGTTAAGTTTGGTTGATTGGTTAAGTTATGTTGATTGGTTAGGTTAGGTACTATTTCTTCATCAAATATTACATTTGTGGTTTCTTTAATTTTAAAGGTATGCTTGTTATAGACCCTATATGCCCTACTTGTGGTTGAGTACCCTACAAAGATTTCATGTGTTGATTTAGATTGAAATTTACCTAAGTAGTCCTTAGTATTTATGATATGCACTTTACACCCAAAAACTTTTAAGTAGAATAGATTAGGTAGTTTGTGATAATATATTTCATAGGGTATTTTATTATGTCTTTTATTTATTAGGGCCTTATTTTGAATATAACAGGTTGTATTTATTGCTTCTGTCCAAAATTAGTTTGGTAGATTATATTTATTGAGCATAGTTCTAACTTCTTCTTGAAGGGTCCTATTCTTTCTTTTAACTTTACCATTTTGTTGGGGGGTTCGAGGGCAAGAGAATTCATGTATATATCCATTTATTTTACAGAAATCATGAAACCATAGATTTTCAAATTCTCCCCCATTATCACTTCTTATTCTTTTAATTTTAGTGTCTTATTCATTTTCATGTACTTTACATAAAGTGTTAAAGATTTCAAAAGTTTCATCTTTGGTTTTTAAAAATTTAACCCAAGTGAATCTAGAGTAGTCATCAATTATTACTAAGCAGTATCGATTTCTACATAGTGACTTGGCTCCATGAGAAACAAATAGCCTTCGGGGCTATGGTGCAGCGGTAGGGCGACTAGTCGCTATCCTAGGCATCCGTAGTTCGATCCCCATCTACGGTATATTTGCAGGAATATTTCCTCCAAATGGGTCGTGAACCCTGGGACGCTTGACTTCTATACTGCCCACTACGAGTGCTTCCCGATTTACCCTGGCGGCCAGTGGGAAACTTCCGTGAGGTCGGGCCTGTCGCCTGAGGTTGGAAAAACCTCGTTAATCATTTTTTCCCATGAGAATCAAATAGGTCTAGGTGTAGGAGCTCAAGTGTGGATTGGGATATATTTGATTAGGTAGGTTTGTGAGTTGACTATGTTTGTTTACCTTATTGACATGGGTTACAATTGAGTTTTGAAAATTTCTAAGTTTAGGTATACCGTTAACTAGTACATTTTGTCATAGTTTTGAAATCAATTTTGCATAGGTGTGACCTTGTCTTGTATGTCATAAACTGGTTTCTTCTTGTTGGGTTAAACAAATATTTAGGTGAAGAGGGTTCGTTAATAACATAAATATTATTTTTCTTAATTCCCTTAAGGGTTACTTTTGGGTCTTCTATGTTCCTAATAAGGCAGTCTAAATTTGAGAAAGTAACTACATAACCAATATCACAAAGTTGACTAATACTAAGTTAAATTTAAACTGATCAACCAATAATACTTTCTTAATAGTAAAATTTAAGTTCAGTTCAATATTACCAGAACCAATTACCTTAAGTGAAACATTGTCGCCAAATACAACTGAACCTAGATTCTTGTATTTGATTTTGGTGAACTTCAATTTGTCTCCAATCATATGTTTAGAGCACCCACTATCTAATATCCACTGGTCCAAATCTTTATGTTCCTACACATAAAGTGCCCTAATTTGGATCCATATTTATATAAGTATAGGGATACATTGATTGAGTTTCACTGCCTAGTCTGTTTCACCCAATCTAAGTTATTAATCATGTAACTCCTATGGGTATATTTGTGAGATATATTTTAGCTTAATCAGTTTGATCTGATTAGTTGGATTTCAAGCATTTGAATGAAAATTTTATTAAGTCAGATTTCAGAATTAAGTTAAGTTTGACAAGTTTATTAAGTTAAGTTAAGTTTTTATTAAGTTATAAAAATATTAAGTTAATTTTGAATTAAGTTTGATAATTTATTAATTAAGTTAAGTTTTTATTATTTAAAAAAATTATTAAGTTAAAATTGAATTTTGTTAAATTAATTAAGTTTTTATTAAGAAGAAAAATAGTAAAGCTAATTTTTGAAAATTGATTACATTAAGTCTTTATTAAGTTAAAAAAATGATAAGTTAATTTTGAATTAGGTTTGAAAATTTATTAATTAAGTTATATTTTTTGAAACATGAAATTGATTTTGAATTTTGAAAAATAAAATTAAGTTATAAATTTATATTTTGAAAACCTAAATTAAGTTAAGGATTTAAGGTAGATTTTTAATAAGGTAAAATTTTGTATTAGATTTATTAAATTAAAAGTGAAATTAATTAGATTTGTGAAGTTGGTTCAGTTGAACTAATCATTTTTGTTCCTGAACATCTCTCCCATTTCTATGTGATAAAACAGGAAAACTTTATCTGTTTTGTGAGATGTGTCAAATTTTATCTTTAAATGTAACTTGAAAACTAATTTTTGATTGAACCTTGAGTTAGATTTAAATTTAACAAGTAGTAAATTGAAAATGAATTTTAATAATTGACTTCCAGGTCTTGGCAAGGCATAGGGGCCTTCTTGAGTATCGATGCAACGACTCTTCCCTAGGCAAAGCCTTTTAATGAAATTATATTTTCATGTTACTCTTTGAGAAACCATGGTTTAACTAGTTGAGGATGGGTAGCTTCAGCTAGTTCCACCGGGTTAAAAAGACCAAATAGGGTACTCCCTACCCTACCTAACTCTTTAGACAGGCTTTCCTAACGTACAATGAGCTCGCCCCACCCTAATACTAGGTTGTTCAAGTTTCAATTAAGTCTGATCCTTATCTAACCATTTCTATTCCTAAGCATGGCAATTTTGCAAATAAATAAATAAACAAACATTCAAGCAATTTTTACAAGCATGCAAAGAAATTATCTAATAAAAAAATAGTTTTTCTTTAGGTTCCCCCTAGACTAAAGCCTCAATATGGACTATCTAGGAAATGAATTTTGTCCTTGGGGATCCAATAGTGATTTGGTCCTGCTTGATTTGTCAAGCTCAGTTTAGGGACCCATGCTTGGACTCAGGTGCTAGTACGATTCAGAATTGAATAATAAGATTTATACCATGAGTCAGTTCTATACCCAAGTCCTGCTCGGTTAAGAGTGAACTTTTTTTTCCAAGAATCATGTCAAGATTCTTGGAACCCAATGTGAACCACTCTAGGGTAACTCTATGTTCTTGGACTTGAGTTTTCAGGGAGGAATTCTCTTCCTTAAGCTATTGGACATGAGTGGAGGTTCCTTCTTGAACAATCTCAGTCAAGGGACTTGAGTTACCCTCCTCCTTAAGGGGTTTTTCTTCGATTTGGAAGGACTTAACCCGGACGCTGGATTTAGCTAGCTTATGTGATAGATAAGAGATAAGGTCATACAATTCAAGTTCAGAGAACCCACTTACAGTGAGTTGGTCGTTTTCTGACAAGGAGATTATTCCGGTTCGGTGGCTTTGCTCCGGCTCTGCTTCTGATTTAGACTCAATGTCGAGTTCATCTGATGTCGTCAGTGCAAGAAGGTTCGAGTGGGGTAGTTCTTCTTCGTCTTCCGAGGATGATTCGTCCCACGTAGCTTAGAGTGCCTTGTTTCTTCGTTGCTTCTTCGCTTCTTTTAAGTTGGGACACTCCAATTTGAAGTCACCCTTCTTATTGCACCCATAATAGGTTATCTCTATCTTGTTCTTCTGGTTCGTGCTTGGTTCAGTCGGATCATCCTTTGACGTAACTAGTTTCTTCTTCTTCTGACCTTTATTTTTCTTGTAGATACTCTGGAACATCTTGACTAGTTCGGTGTAGTCAATCCCATCTTCGTCAAATTCTAAGTCAGAGTCAGACTTGGGTTTTGGTTGCGGCTTTTTCTTCTCGATTTTACCTGCAACAAAAGCAATACCTTTCTCAACCTATGTAGTATTAGTTTGTTCATGCAATTCAAGCTCAGAAAATAATTCGTCAAAATTAATTTTGGCAAGGTCCCTAGAAACCTTCTATGCATCCACCATGGATGCCCAAAACGTGTTTCTTGGGAAGGTGTTTTGTGCTTACCGTATTAGATCTCAATTTTCAACCTTGTGGTCAATTGCATGATGATCATTTATCAGCTCTTGGATGCGAGCATGTAGCTGTGCAGCAATTTCACCTTCTTTCATCTTTATATTGTATAATTTGTTCAGAAGGAGGTCCCGCTTGCTTATCTTTGTGTCGGATGTTTCTTCATGAAGTTCGATCAAATTGTTCCAAAGTTCTTTCACACTGTTGAAGGGCCGACGCGGTTGTGTTCTTCTTTGGTGAGGCCACACAATGGAGAGTCTGAGTTGTTTTGGCGTCAGCTTCTATCTTTTTCTTCAGGGTTGCATCCCATTCAGTATATCCATGAAGCTCGCCTTGAGCGTTCCCTAGAATTTCGAGGCCGACATGAATACCTGAGTTTTTAGGTGGACATCCATGCGACACTTCCAGTAGCTGAAGTCCTCTCCCGAGAAGAGAGGACAGACAGTGCTGTAACTTTCTTGTTGGGCCAATTAAGATAGAGAAATTTTGTTAGAGAAAAAATAGAAAACTTGTGCTAAGACATGGTCTTGGATTAGCAATGCGGGAGAAAATATAAGTAAAAGAAATCTCGAGTGGTGTTGCACCAATATCGAGAATCAAAAAACTTACGAACAAAAAACAATAAACAATATAAAAAATAGAGAATAATACCTTTTCTAATTGATTCGAAAATCACAAAATCCGAAAACGCGGCTTAAATGGTGGTTTCACCAAATCTGAGCAAACCTGCTTTGATACCACTTGTGGGGTCAGAGTGATCGATAGAGAGGGAGGTGAATATTGATTCAAAAATTTCTCAGATTTATGAAAAGAATAAACGCAACGGAAATAATAAACACAAGTCAAAACCAACAATAATAGGTTTATTTTTACTTGGATCAGAGTTTGTAACGACTCCTAATAAAAGGCCCATGATCCTTGATAGTTTACGTTCAGCAATTCTATATGTTCACAAAAGAATGTTGCAAATAAGCAATTCTGAGTACAAAAGAAATAGTAGAATATACCAACAACTTGTAACTGAAATGGAAAGAGAGCACGTCGTTGTTGGAGTAGCGTTTTGGTTTTTTTGGATCGCTTCAGAGTAGCACACTTGAGCACAAATGATGTGAAAAATAGATATTGAATGTTGGGGTCGAAGCCCCCTTTTATATAAGCACTCGGGCACCTTAGTGACTATAGGGGCGCCCCCAACTCAGCGAATCAGTTGCGTTATGATCCGCTGACCGAGACAAATTTTATCCTTCTCGAACACCTGAGAGACTTTGGGGCGCCTGTGTTGTCGATGTAGCGAATCCAACCAGTGTGCACTAACTCAGCCTGGCCCAGGCTGAGTCATCTTCACTGGGGCATCTGAGACCTCTCCGACGCCCGTGTACTCGGGCGCCTGTCTTCTCGAGTGCCCAAGACCTCTCTGGCACCCTAGATGCGGCCAGATCGAATTTCTTCAGCTGCAACACAGGGTTAGTCCAAAATTATAATATATATATATATATATATATATATATATATATATATATATATATATATATATATATATATATATATATATATAATATGTATGTATGATAGCCGAAGCTGTTTGATCCTGTCTTTGGATTTTAAAATAAAATCCTAGGTCGGACCGACACCTAATGTTCCCTATTCCGGGGAACGAGTTCTCACTTACTCCACTCTAGAGAAGTTACCTATCGACTACTGGCACCTCTGGTTGGAATTTTGTTTTCCCTCCAAAGCTTCCGGATCTTGATACGTTCGTAACTCGATCCATCCCTACTTCTATCCGTTATCATTGTTGGTGCAAGATGCATCAGTGATGTCCTCCTCTAAGTGTTTCAATGTTTGACAATATTCTTAAGTCAGTGATACATTGAACAAGGGAAGGGTGAGTGAAGAAAACTGGACCAAAGTGAACCAAAGTCCTAGTTATCCTAGGCATGAAGTCCTGGTTCGAGGAATTGGGCACTAAGTCCTGATCATGGATTGGGCACTAAGTCCTGACCAAGGGTTAGGCACGAAGACATGGTGAGTGAAGCTGGGCACTAAGTCCTGGTGAGTGAAGCTGGGCAAAAGTCCAGATGAGTGAAGTTAGACACAAAGACCTGGTTCGAGGAATTGGGCACGAAGTCCGGGCTGAGGGTTGGGCACAAAAGTCCTGGACCTAGGGTTTGGGCACGAAGTCTTGGTCCGAGGGATTGAACAACTTAGCTGAGCGACGAATAAGGATAGAAGTAGAGATGGGTCGAGGTTCGGACATCTCGAGATCCGAGACTCTCGAAGGCTAAGCAAAAAGTCCACCCAAATGGACTGGGTGGGAACCGTCTCCTGAAAGGAGTAGGTGAAAGGCGCGTTCCCGGGGGTGGGAACTTAGGCGTGGGTTCGACATAGGGTTTCGAGGAAATCCGAAGATAGAACCATTTCATTAAGGCTAAGATTGTATATGTGTTTGCCTTGTATTTATGTATCTTGTAGGTACCTAAAACTGAAGAGAAAGCAGGCAAACAACCACAAAGAGGCTGAAAAATAGCTTCTCGGGCACCCCTATTGATAAAGGCACCCCCATTGATACAGGTCCCCAATTGACTCAGGCGCCTGAATTAATCAGGCGACTCCTTCAATACAGGCGCCCAATAAGGCATGTTTATCAGCTTTACGAGTTCAGCTTGAGGATAAGCTTTGACTAAGGTTTGTGATGCGCCCCACAGCATCACGGGTGCCCTAGACAAGGCTATAAAAGGGGCTTCGACCCCTCAACTTAGAAAACAACTTCCACGATCATTCTGAGCATTCCGAGCTAAAGAAATGTGCTAGTGACGAAGCCCTGCGACTATGGAGGCTCCAGGAGGAAGTGCGCGACACTTTGGGGGTCCAGATCGGCCAGGTGTTCAACTTTTAGATTTTGGTTTGATTTACTTTTCTGCAATTACTTTCAGTATATTTTTGATTGTAAATCGTACACTGTAAGACGGGTTTCTCTGCTTTCGGAAAGTCCAGAAAGGAGACCATTAGTGAACGGGCGTTCCCGTGCTTAGGCCTTGGATGTACTAACCCTGGGGGGTTGGAAACCAAGTAAATCCCATGTGTACAAGTCTCATTGTTTTCTTCGTTCTTTCTATTTTCCACTGCACTAACTCTGAGTCTAGAATGAAGAACCGGAAGACGAGTTTTTCTACGAAATTTCCACGAGATTTTTACGGTCGATATTCACCCACCCCCTCTATCGACGGCACCGGTCCCACAAGTGGTATCAGAGCCAGATCGCTCTTCACCAGACTAACCGCCGACGGAGCAAAGACGCCAGGAGTTAAGGGGGAGCCCAGGGGTGAATCAGGTATATTTTATTTTAAATGTCAGTTTTTAAATTTCATATTACATTCTTTAAGTGCAGGGAGAGAGGACACTATAAAAATCAGTGTCCTACTCGTATGACTCGAACTTCACCACCGGAACCAAAGAAGGCACCAGCGCCCAGAGTCCAAAGGGATAAAAGTCAAATATGGTGCTTCAAATTCGATAAGTACGGAAACTACAAGATTAAGTGTCCGGCAAAGGTACGCAAAATTTATGTTCCGAAAAATTTCCAAATTCCTGCACAATCGTATGATAAGTTAAATAAGTTTTCTGAAAAATTAAATTTACTGCATAGTCAAATTAACATTTTGCATACCCAATTAGAAACTGTAGATATTGCTAAAGTATTAGAAATTAGCTGTTTAATCCATAATGTTAATTCAACAATTTCTAAAATTAATTCTGATAAAATTAATTCAGAAATTAAATTTAAAAATGCTAATAATAATTCTGAAATTAATTCTGAATATTTTGAGATTAAACTTACTAATATTGAAGATATTTCTAAGGATAAACATGATTTTTCTGAAAATATTTTTGAGGATATTAAAGATGATGTTAAGGATAACATTGAAAATATTTCTGAAGGTTTTTCTGAGGATATTAAAAATGAATCTTGTTAGATAATAATTTAATTAATTTCTTGAATTATTCCACCTATTATAAAGATGAGGATGACGAGGAAATTGAATTTTCTACGATCAAGGCTATAGTTAACAAATGTTACAAAAATTCAAATAAATCAGAATTGTTAGAAAGACTTGAAAAACTAGATAAAGAAGAAATAGTAGATGAGTTAGAAATTTTTGAGATAATGAAAATAATGAAATTAAACTCACAACTTTTAATTAACCCTAAAATTTTGAAACTTAAATCTTAAAAAATTTAATTAACTTTTAAATAATTTTAATTTTTAATTAATTCAAATTCAAATTAATCCTTAATTATTTCAAATTAAAATTAATCCTTAATTTATTTAAATTAATCCTTAATTAATTCAAATTAATTCTTAATTAATTCAAATTAATCCTTAATTAATTCAAATTAATCCTTTATTAATTCAAATTCAAATTAATCCTTAATTAATTCATACTTATTTAACTTTAAATAATTCTTAATTAATTTAACTTTAAATAATTTTTAATTAATTTAACTTTAAATAATTCTTAATTAATCTAATTTTAAATAATTCTAAATTAATTTAATTAATAAATCTTAAATAATTTAACTCTAACTTTTAAATAACTTAAACTCGAATTAAATAAAATTCTACCCAAACCGCAACAATTAAGTTAATAAAATTAAATATGCCAAAGTGGGTAGGCATATTCGCAGGTTCACATGACATGTATCAAATCGGGAATTTGATACATCATTAGAAACTTAAGTAAAATAATTTGAATCGTTTGACTCATGCATAACTGTCATGTCATGCATCTGCTATTTTACTTAATATATGTCATGTCACTCATGTTTAATTTTATGCATGACATTGAACGGTTATAGGAAAAAGACTAATTAAAACTTGAACAACCAAGTATTTGGTAGAGGTGAGAAGATAGTATGTTAGGGAAGCCCTTCTAATAAGGTCAAGTAAGGTAAGACGTACCCTACTTGGTCTGTTTTGTCTGGTGGAACTAGCCGAAGCTACCGATCCAAAACCTAAACTAGTTAGACCAAAATTTTTCAAGAAGTAAATTTGAAAATGAATTTTCGATAAAAGGCTTTATCAAGGAATGGGTTGTTGCTCCAATAAGGCTACAGCCAAAGAAGGCCTCTGTGCCTCCCCAAGACCTGGAAGCTGATTACCGAAAATCAAATTCACTTTACTATTTGATAAATTTGAATCTAACACAAGTTTCGATTAAATCCTAAATTTTACAATAAAGTAAGAAAAATGATTCAAGCATCTCACAATCCACCTATAAGGAAACCTTGCTTGATTGTACTATGACATCTAGAATGGGTGAGATGTTAAGGACTAATAAATTGAAATATCCTTTTTTAAAAATTGTCTTCCAAAATTCTTAGAATATTTTTCTAAAAATATATTTTCAAAATAATGATTTAACATAATAAGGTTTTTATGGATTTCATGCTTGTCTGATTCATTATATATGATAGATTTTCAAAATTATATCTTTTTGAACAATTGTTTGACTCACACAATTAGACACAAGCCTCTTAGGTCAACACTAATGTTTCTTAAGGCACTTTGATAGAGTCAAACGGTGTTGGATATAGGGGGAGTGTCTTATTCTTTTTGTAAAAAAAGTTTTTTTTGGTTTTTTTTTGAAAATTGTGCTTTACAAATCATTATCACTTATGCTTTTTGAAAACTACTCCTTACAAACCACTATCATTTCAAAATGTTTCTCGAAAACTGTGCTTTATAAAAATTACTATCACTTATAATCTTTGAAACCTGTGCCTGACAAATTACCTTCATTTTGAAATATGTTTTTCAAATACTCATTTTTTTTCGAAATGTCAATATTTCAAAATGCATTCTAAAAATTGTGCTTATTTCTCTTTAGATCTTGATAAATCCTAAGACTCAGAGGAAAGTTTACCTCATGATCTATAAGGACTCTTAGGAATGTGTCAAATTTAGGGGGAGTCTAAATCAAAAGAAAATTCTCTGACAAGTATTTTTCAAAAAAAAATTTGGCAATTATTTTTGAAATTATTAGATAATTCTTTTAGTCTAAAACCAAACCCTAAAGACTTAGAGGAAGAGTACTTGTGGTCAACAAGCTTCCTAGGACTGGGTCAAGCTTAGGGGGAGGTCAAACTGAAAGAATTATTGAACATTTCAGAATAATATGTTTTCATGCACTGTATTTTTAAATCCCTTTGAAAATATATGGAATTTTTTTTACTGTCATCTGTTATTTTATGAAAATGTGATACTATCACTTTCAATTTTTTTTCTTTATAAAATTCCTTTGGAAAATAATATTTACTTGAGTTTGGAGAATTTCCAGGACACATAGGGTAATGTCCTTGTAGTTAATAAGGTTTCCTAGGATTGTGTCAAACTGGAAAGGAAACCAAGTTAAGTAAAATATTATGTTTTCAAATATCCTTCAAAAAATGAATGATATTTTTCAAAAAAAGTACTTATATTTTTTCAAAAGGTGCATAATATCTTATTTTTCAAAGATGCATAATATCTTTCAAAAATACTTATATTTTTCAAAATTGCATAATATCTTTCAAAGTTACTTATGTTTTCCAAAAATGCATAATATCTTTCAAAAGTACTTGCATTGTTTTCAAAAAGCTCAATATGTCTCAAAAATACTTGCATTGTTTTCAAAAAGCTCAATATGACTCAAAAGTGCTTGCATTTTTTAAAATGATCAAAATATTTTTCAAAGTACAGATATTTTTCAAATACTAACATGTTTCAAAGAACATTTTTTTCAAATTGAAAATGTGTTAAGTGTAAATTATCTTTCAAGATTATTTTCACAACATTTTTCAAAGTATTTGTTTGCAATCTTTTTGAAAAATCTTTTCTAAATGAAAGTTTTTCAAGAATTTTTCAAATGTTCAAACATTTTCCTACACATACAAAATATTTTTTCAGAATTGCACAATACTTTTCAAAGAGGAATTTTTTTGGGGTGAAATTTAAGTACTAAGTTGTTTAACTAGCTTGTTGCTATGCTTTCAAAAATTATACTAAGAACTTTCTAAAAGCAATCTTTTTCATTGTTGGTGCAAGTGTTTTGGTCATTTTTTTGATGTATAACAAAGGGGGAGAGAGTGCGCCTTTAAGTTAGAATTTTCTCTTCTCAAATTTAAGCAAGAAATTTTTTCCCAAAAAGATCACATGAGATTGGTATCAACCTAGGGTTTTGGGGAAATCCGAAGTCAGAACCATTTCATTAAGGCTAAGATTGTATATGTGATTGCCTTGTATTTATGTATCTTGCAGGTACATAAAACTGAAGAGAAAGCAGGCAAACAACCACAAAGTGGCTGAAAAATAGTTTCCCCGGCGTCCCTATTGATATAGGCGCCCCCATTGATATAGGCGTCCCTATTGACTCAGGCGCTTGAATGAATCAGGTGCCTCCTTCAATACAGGCGCCCAATAAGCTAGGTTTATTAGCTTTGCGAGTTTAGCGCGAGGATGAGCTTTGACCAAGGTTTGTGAGGTGCCCCATAGCATCACGGGCGCCCTAGACAAGGCTATAAAAGGGGCTTCAACCCCTCAACTCAGAAAACAACTTCCACGATCATTCTGAGCATTCTGAGCTAAAGAAAAGTGCTAGAGACGAAGCCCTGCGACCAAGGAGGCTCCAGGAGGAAGTGCGTGGCACTTCAGAGGTCCAGATCGGCCGGGCGTTCGACTTTTACATTTTGGTTTGATTTACTTTTCTGCAATTACATTCAGTATATTTTTGATTGTAAATCATACACTGTACGACGGGTTTCTCCACCTCCGGAAAGTCCGGAAAGGAGACCATTGGTGGACGGGCGTTCTCGTGCTTAGGCCTTGGATGTACTAACCATGGGAAGTTGGAAACCAAGTAAATCTCGTGTGTACAAGTCTCGTTGTTTTCTTCGTTCTTTCTATTTTCCGCTGCACTAAATCTGAGTCTAGAATGAAGATCCAAAAGACGAGTTTTTCTACGAAGTTTCCGCGAGATTTTTACGGTCGGTATTCACCCCCTATCAACGGCACCGGTCCCACAATCATTGCTCAACTAGGACTACTGCCCCAATCATCTGGATCAGGTCTTTGGTGCCCACCCCTGGTCAAGTCTCCGTGCCCAGTCTTCCAAACTAAGTCTTCTTTCCCAACCCTCGATCATGTCTTTGGTGCCCAACCCTCAATCAGATCTGATGGGTATGGCTTGGCGGCATTCCTAAGCGAATAATTGGTCGTCCTTGATAGACCTCTCCATGTCTACGGATTAAAAATTAATCTGAATGGAGACCCATCCCCCAAACGACCATCTCATCATCATTTTGATCCATTCGAATTACAACATAGCCTATCTCAAAAATCGAGCCTTGTAATTCGCCTAACCATCGACCGCGGAAAAGACGACGAGTGGATCGCCGGTTTTTGTGTTTATTATCGGGGCCCAATAATTAATTATCAACCATTAATTAACGAATTAATCAAACATGATAATTAATTAACATGACACATAAAATGATAAGACAAAAGAGAAAGCCAAGAGTGAAATATATCTCTCTTTACCTCGTAGTCTTCTACCTTATGTCCCTTCCCACTTGGACGTCTTGTGTGCGACGAGCTACCTGTTAGTGATATGAGAGAAGTGTCCTAAGGCAATCGCCTTATGATTGTAATCATTTATTTTAATAAATGAATATTCACTATTTGAGTATACATGATTATTTGATTAAGATCTTAAGTTCATTTACTGAATGTCCGCAATACAGTTCACAACATGAGAGAATTTGTGATGAATTCACAACTAGTGATTATCTCTACATGTGCAATTGTGAAGTATTGAAATTGTCCCTAGTCGATGAATTGATAAATACGGACACTATCAATTCTGTTGAGACTAGCATGGGTTATTCTCTAATCAGCTGATTCTCACTGGCTAGTGACATTGAGATGTCCGGAGATAAACATGAATGCTAGTTAAGGGAACTAGTTCATTGGAGTGACTGGCCGTAAAACTTCATATGGTAGTCTACATATACATATGTCAGTGAAGTTCTTACTGCAGCTTAAGTGTGATGTTCCTTTGACTTGCGGTGTTCAAGTCATCTTGGTCATGGAGACTTATACTTTGACATCTTAAGCAAGCATCTCCAAGGAGGTGTGGACCCAGGATGATTGGGTATAAGCCGAAGTGCCCGAAGATGTTTGAACAACCTACAAAGGATTCACCACTCCTTGCAAGGAGATGTATACCCAGGCCTATCGTCGGATTGTTACTCAAAGCCTCTGGCCAGAGCATGACATGTTCAGAGTATGAATCTCTTATATACATGAGAGTAATTAGAATCCATAGGACGAGGAAACGTTACTTGGGCTAGGTGTGACGTAGTCAGCCTAGTGGGGACTGACACACATAGACCATGTCCTGAACCAAGTGAGTATAAGATGGTGAAGGGAATGGGGCATGATTCATTATAGCTGCTGAAGGGTTTCAGAATCATTTCTGAGGTCAACTGTTGATCTTTTAATTAATTGGGGATCATGATGTACTACGTGCCACTCATGATCTTTCTATAATTAATTAGTTAATTATGGACGACCAACATAAATTGAAAGCCTATTTGGTCACACGCATAACGAGTAATTCAAAGGATTTAAAACGAGTTGAGAATTGGATTCTCCAATTGAGATAGACTATTTTTGGTATGTCCAAACAATAGTCAAAACTGAATTTATTTCAGACGCATCGGAAGCATAGAATGGCTATGTCTTTTAAAGACTTAATGGGTGAATTAAATAAGTTTAGTTCATTAAGGGATTTGATCCAATTAGGGTTAGATGGGCCGGCCAAGGAAGGGGGTCTCCTCTCTTCTTGTCATGGTCGGCCACCACCATAAGAGGATAAGGCTATTTTGGTTTATTTTATAAAATAGACCAAAGGTTGGTTTATTTTATAAAAGGTTATATAAATTTTATATAAATTTTTATATAATGAACCATGAGTTGGTTTGTTTAATAAAATTTATATAATGAACCAATGGTTGGTTTGTTTTATAAATTTTTATATAATGAACCAATGGTTGGTTTGTTTTATAAATTTTATATAATCATGCCAAAAGAAAGAGAGCCTTGATTATGGATTGATTGAGAAATTATTCCATAATCAAGAAGAAGAAGCTTGATCATGAGAGCCTTGATTATGGATTGATTGAGAAATTATTCCATAATCAAGGAGAGGTTTTCTTGGGAATTAAGAAACCTCTCCCTATATAAAGGACCCAAGGGGTGCCATGGAAGATGATCTATCCAAGAATTGCTTGGGCTCTCTCCTCTTCTTCTCTCCCTCTCTCTTGGCCGACCATAGGCCTTCCTTCTTTCTTCTTGCCGTGAGCACAAGGAGAAGCATCAAGGCGACGAAGTTCTTCCTTGCGACGATCTTCCTCTTCGGCTAACCTTGGTGGTGAGTCTTTCGATTTGATTACTCTCTCGGTTTTTGACGTGTTCACGGAGAATCTAGTAGTTCTCGTGAACACGAAACTCGTGGCTTAGTGAAGTCATCCCGATGATACTCGGTGTGGATACGAATAGAGGCGGAGCTTTCAAGGGACGCTAACGGTTGGATCTCGTCCCTTCTTCCAAGATACGCAAGGTAATTCGTAGAGTAATTTCCTTTTCTGCAAAAATTTTATATTACGATTATGTGAACACATTGCATGCTTAGGATATGTTTTAGAATAATTTAGGAAATTATTCATGCTTTTGTTTCCACTGCATGTAATTATGTAACAATTACAATACGTGTCCACGTCGGCATGCACCCGGTCCCAACACTACCAAGAACCGGAATCACCAAGGGGCTCCAATTGATCACTTCTTCTCGCCTAGCAAAACCCTAGTCCTAGGGTTTGCTACCGCCAGCCACTTCCCCTCCAATCCTTGTGCCACCGGCCTCCAATGGCTCCCAAGCCCACCTGCCACAAGGGAAGCTCCGAGGGGAAGATGAAGAAGAAGAAGAAAGGAGAGAAGAGACTCCTTTCTAACCCATAACCGGTCGGAAACTCTCCCCTCTTCCTTTGCTTGCGGTGCCGACTTGCAACACTGCCCGCCAGCATCCCTCTTGCGCCGGCCACCAACCTACGTCTCTTCCTCACCAGACACCACAATGGGAGAGCAACAATCTCCATTTCTCTAGCAGTAGCCGGTGCCTTGGAGGAGGGGAGATGGAATGGAGAAGAAGAAGAAATTTCTTCTCCTCTAATCGGCGCCCTAGGAGAGAGAAAAGGGAGAGAAGAGAAAAGAAGATCCTTGGGGTTGTGATCAATTCAATTTGCCTTGGTTTCTTGATTCCATGGGGTATATATAGGGCTAAGGTAGGGACCAAGGGGAGGAGTTGGGTCTTGACCCGCTAATGGATTCAAAACCGATCCATTAATGAAGATCCATTCCACTAAGGATCTCCATTGAACTTCCTCACCAACTCCCATATTTTCATATGAGCTCCACTTATGATGAGTACATCCATCTTCCCATGTTTAAGATATCAAATGCCCGTCAATTAATTTAAATTTTAATTAATCAACTTCTAACTCCTTGACTAGTACCACTCAACCTTATCATCATGTTGGATCAAATCCACGTGCAGGGTTCAACATGATAACCTTATGAGCTCATCAAGGGGGCATCATCATCCCGACTCAGCAGGACACGAATTTCATCATTAATCAATGGCACATCATGTACATAATATTATTTCCCAACTTACCAAGCCTATCGATTTAGCAAAATAAATCTCGTTCATTGATAAATCAAAGAAATAATTATTATATACACATGCCCGTTATTATATCGGGATTTAGAAATTGTATTCCATAATAAACCGAGGTTCAATCCAATTATCAAGTTAGTAGAAATCGAATCACCTCTATTTTGGTCCTGCTCAATACACACAAAGTGCACTAGTGTAATTCTATGGTCAAGACAATCCACACCTAATTACACTACAACTATCCCAATGCTTTGTCCAACTCCATCTCGGTTGTGAGCCTCTACTTATACAATTTAAGGGACTTATAATATGATCTTCTGTGTGTCACCACTCACCATGTTATCTACAATGTAAAGTATGAGACTGTTATGCATATACTAATGTAAACATGCAACTGTGTTATCGTGATTCTCTTTCAAAATGTAGATGTTTTATATAAAAGGACAAGTCTTTTAGTATACATCTAACAATCTCCCACTTATACTCAAAGACTCTACGGTCCTCACACTGCCATACATCTGACTCCCATATTCTCCACATGCCGATCAAAAGATCTTGCTGGAAGGGTCTTAATGAAAGGATCTGCCAGGTTGTCCTTCGATGCAATCTTGGCGACAACTACTTCTCCTCGCTTTACTATTTCTCGTATCAGGTGGTACTTGCGCTCTATTTGTTTACTCACCTTATGGGCTCGTGCTTCCTTCATGTTTGCAACTACACCATTGTTATCATAATAGATTGTGATAGATTTGGGCAAACCAAGAATCAGATCCAAGTCCATCATGAAGTTCCTGAGCCATATAGCTTCCTTGGTTGCTTCTGAGGCTGCCACATACTCATCTTCCATGGTGGAGTCCGCCACGCATTTCTACTTGACACTCCTCCATACTATGGCTCCACCTCCTAAAGTAAACACAAACCCCAAGGTAGACTAACTTTTGTCCCTATCCGATTGGAAATCTGAATCCGTATAACCCACAGGGATTAATTGGTCTGCCCGGTAAACCATCATATAGTCCCTAGTCCGTCTCAGGAATTTCAGTATATGTTTTACCGCAATCCAATGTCCCTGTCCGGGGTTACTCTGATAGCTGCTAACCATGCCCACGACAAAGTAGATATCTTGTCTCGTACACAACATAGCATACATGAGACATCCTACAGCCGATGCATAAAGAACCACATTCATTTTCTCTATCTCCTTTGATGTTTTCGGGCACATCTCCATAGATAGAGGAACTCCATGCCTGAAAGGTAGAAAACTCTTCTTGGAGTTTTCCATGCTAAAACGAGCCAGGACAGTGTCTATGTATGAAGCTTGGGATAAGCACAACATCTTTTTCTGGCGATCCCTTATGACCTTGATCCCAAGGATGTGTCCCGCTTCTCCTAAGTCCTTCATATTGAACTGTTTGGACAACCATACCCTTACATCTGACAACACTTTGACATTGTTGCCATTGAGAAAAATGTCATCTACGTAAACTACAAGAAACACCGCTACGTTTCCGTCTCATCTCTTATATACACATGATTTATACAGACTTTGAATAAATCCATATGACCGGATTACTTCATCAAAGCGGATGTTCCAACATCATGAAGCTTGCTTCAATCCATAAATGGACCGATTAAGCTTGCAAACTAGATGCTCTTTGCCCTTTGCAACGAATCCTTCTGGTTGCTTCATGTTGATGATCTCCTCAAGACATCCATTAAGGAAAGCTATCTTGACGTCCATCTGCCAGACCTCATAGTCTATATGAGCGGCAATAGATAAGACAATCCGGATAGACTTATGCATGGCTACTGGCGAAAAGGTCTCCTAATAATCGATACCCTCTTTCTGAGTATACCCTTTCGCAACAAGCCTAGCTTTGAAGGTCTAAACCTTCCCATCTGATCCTCTCTTTCTTTTGTAGATCCACTTGCATCCAATGGCTTTTACACCAATGGGTGGTTCTACAAGCTTCCAGACATGATTAGAATCCATAGATTCTATCTCAGAATTCATTGCCCTTTTCCAAGAATCGGCATGCTTATCTTGGAGTGCCTCATCATAGGTCCAGGGATCCGGTTCATGTTCGCCAAGGAGCAAGTCTGAATCTCTTGGGTTGTCTGACAACCCTCCCAAGAACATGAATCACTCGGGTTGTCTGATGACCCTCCCAGTACGACGAGGTACCACCTGTGTATCTTCTATGACACATGGAGCAGTGACTTGTGGTGTATCCTCTTGCACAGTTGGTACTACGATCGGAACGTCCCCTCTTAATTCTTCAAGCACAAGTCTACTCCTGGCCTTGTGATTCATCACATAGTCTTCTTCTAAGAATCTGACATTCATGCTAACGATTACCTTCTAATCCTTAGGACTATAGAACAGACCACCTTTCGTCCCTCTAGGATAGCCTATGAACAGATGCACTTCTGTACGAGATTATAACTTATCAGTATCTCCCTTCAGCACATGTGCTGGACTACTCCAAATCCGAACATGTCCTAGACTAGGCTTTCGCCCAGTCCACAGTTATGTGGGAGTAGAAGGGACTGACATAGATTGTACCAAATTTAGTATGTACGCTGCCATTTCTAGAGCATATCCCCAGAACGAATCTGGCAACTCAAAATAGCTTATCATTGACCTAACCATCTCTATAAGAGTCTTATTCCTTCTTTCTGCTATACCATTCTATTGGGGCGTACCGGGTGCAGTCAATTGGGATTGAATCCCCCTCTGATAAGTAGGTCCTAAACTCTCCCAAGAGGTATTCGCTACCACGATCTGATCGTAGTGTCTTGATACTTTTTCCTCGATGTTTCTCCACATCAGCCTTGAATTCTTTGAACTTATCAAAGCATTCAGACTTGCAGCGCATCAGGTAAATGTATCCATACCTTGAATAATCATCAATAAAAGTGATGAAGTATTCAAAGCCACCCCTAACCTGGATGGACATAGGACCACATAAATTAGAATGAACCAGTTCTAACACATCTTTGGCTCTATACCCCTTAGCCATGAAAGGGCTCTTAGTCATCTTACCTTCTAAGCAAGACTCACAGGTTGGAAAGTCTTCCACCACCAATGAACCCAAGGGCCCATCGGCTATCAACCTCTGAAACCTACTAAGGTTAATATGACTAAGCCTAAGATGTCAAAGATAAGTCTGGTTCATTTTAGAAGGTTCCTTTCTCTTATTTTGGTTAGATGATGATCTATGGGCCTCTATTAGCATCGTGGGAGTTTTTGGTTCTAGAGTATACAAATTGCCAATCATAGTACCCGAATAGGTAATCTCTCTATTTCTCTTTACAATAACTTTGTTATTAAAAGCAATAGAATATCGATCCATTTTTAATCTAGAAACCGAAATCAAGTACTTTCTAAAAGAGGGTACATATAAGTAATTTCTCAAAATCAAAACTTTATTTCAATCAAAAGATAAATAAATGTCTCCTATTGCCATGGCCGCTACTTCCGTTGCATTGCCCATGTAGACAATGATTTCTCCATCAGCAAGCCGTCGGGTTTCCTGGAACGCTTGCAAAGAGTTGCAGACATGATCAGTGGCTCCCGTATCTATGTACCAGGTACCGGTAGATAGCACCACTAAACATGTTTCAATGACTAAGCATGAAGAAATACCTTTGTCTTGACGACGGGGACAGTTCGCCTTCCAATGTCCAGTTTGCTTACACGTGAAGCACTTGCCTCTCAGCTTCTTAACGCCAGTCTGAGGTCCCTATGATCCTACTGCCTTCTTGGACCCATCTTGTTTCTTCTTCTTCCTGCCTTTCGATGCAGAAGTAGAAACCTTCTGAGTAACTAAGGCCTGAGAACTCTTACTAAAAAGCTCCTCTGCCACCTAAAGTTCTCCTAGCAGTTCCCCCAACGTATACTCATGCTTGTTTATGTTATAGTTGAGCCGGAACTGCTCAAAACTCCTAGGCAGAGACTGGAGTATAATATCGACCTGGGTTTCCTCGTCGATTTGTGCTCTAAGTACCTCAATCTCATTGAGGTGACCCATTATATTAAGGACATGATCCCTTACGGTTGTCCCTTCGACCACGGTGGTCATCATCAAGTTCTTCATAGCAACCTGCCAGCGGCCCGACCCTGGTGCCCAAAGAGCTCCTTGAGGTTCTGCATCATATCATAAGCAGTGGGCATGGCCTGATGCTGATGTTGCAATACATTCGACATAGATGCCAGAATGTAGCACCGCGCCATCTCATCTGCCTTGACCCACTTCTTATAGCGCTCACTCTGCTATTCACCAGAGTTCTCGCCAGGCTTTTCAGGACACTCCTCAAAGTACACATATTTGTACTCTTCAACAGTGAGGACAATGTCTAGGTTCTTTTCCAGTCTATATAGTTAGGGCTAGTAAGTTTGTTTTCCTTAAGTATGGTCACTAGTGTGTTAAAGGCAATTTTGATACTACCTGAGAATCATAACAATCACAACTTTAGACTTCGAAAATAAATTAATTCCTCAAACAATAAATTTCGAAATCAACCAACGCCTCAAAACACCGAGAAATTCGCATGCCATGATGGTGCGGATGTATACAAATTTCTACATTCGTAAGAGGAGATTTTACCCATTAATTTTATTATCTTGTCATCCTAACTTTTTGACAAATAAAATTAATAGTTGGTTCACTACGGCCATACAAATAATAGCAGTGACTCCGATGGGGAGGATACTATTATTTACATCTAAGTGTTTACCATTACACGACACTAAGAAAATTATTTTCGATTATGTGTCGTCCGATGGGGAAGTACACATGCTCTTCAATATCATTCTATAATCTTTTCTGACCCAGTGATCAGCAGAACAAGCCCATCCGATAGGGAGGAAGACGCTCAGAGGTGACGCGCAGACTTGTTTACATCACTTGTCAGATTGTAATGTAGGTCACGGGACCCTTAGGGCCCCTCTCCCACTTAGTTATTTAATTTGAGAAATTTTTATGCACACACACAACAAGCACATAACCAAAGCAATAAACAAGAAAAAACCTATATTTCCCATCAATCATGGCCTTGGTCTCCAATGTGCCTCCAGTCGTGTCGTCACCTCGTCCGCTCCACCCTACACCATGCGCAAGCCACCATTGAAGGGATCTCCGAGCCGAGATGACTAGCTAATTATTTACATCCATAGATCCTATATTCCAAGAAGGAGTGCACAAATAATCTAGATCGAAAGTAAATAAAAGCTTGACTAAACATATGTCGTATTTAATTACAAAAATTAAATATCTATCAAGCCTCGTCAACCCCGAGGATTTAATTAATTACAATAATACACAATCAATCACATACAACAATTATTTAAGCCATGATATGTTGGAATCTAGTGCCTACAACAAAGAGTTAACCTATGCACATCCACATATCATCCAACAAAAATAGCATATATGATAATGTGTAACAAATTAACCAAATCCTAAACACACAAAACCAGAAATCTCAGCTCTGATACCAATTGATGGGTATGGCATAGCGGGTTTCCTAAACGAATACTTGGTCATCTTTGAGAGACCACTCCATGTCTATGGATTAATAATTAATCCAAATGGAGACCTATCCCCCAAACGACCATCTCGTCATCGTATCGATCCATTCGAATTACAACTTAGCCAATTTCAAAAATTGAGCCATGTAATTCGCCTAACCGTTCGACCGCAAAAAAGACGACGAGTGGATTGTCGGTTTTTGTGTTTATTATCGGGGTCCAATAATTAATTATCAACTAATTAACGAATTAATCAAACAAGATAATTAATTAACATGACAAATAAAATGATAAGACAAAAGAGAGAGCCAAGAGAGAAATATACCTCTGTTTACCTCGTAGTCTTCTACCTTATGTCCCATCCCTCTTGGACGTTGTGTGGGCGACGAGCTACCAAGAACCGGAATCACCAAGGGGCTACAATTGATCGCTTCTTCTCGGCTAGCAAATCCCTAGCCCTAGGGTTTGCTACCGCCGACCACTTCCCCTCCAATCCTTGCGCCGCCAGCCTCCAATGGCTCCCAAGCACATTGGCCACAAGGGAAGCTCCGAGGGGAAGATGAAGAAGAAGAAGAATGGATAGAAGACACTCCTTTCTAACCAAACTTGGCCAGAAACTCTCCCCTCTTCCTATGCTTGCGGCGCCGACTTGCACCGCCGCCTGCCGGCTTCTCTCTTGCGCCGACCACCAGCCTGCATCTCTTCCTCGCCGGACACCACAAAAGGGAGAGCAACAATCTCCCTTTCTCTAGAAGTAGCCGGCGCCTTGGAAGAGAGGAGATGGAATGGAGAAGAAGAAGAAATTACTTCTCCTCTAACCGGCGCCCTAGGAGAGAGAAAAGGGAGAGAAGAGAAAAGAAGCGCATTGGGATGTGATCAATTCAATTTGCCTTGGTTTCTTGATTCCATGTGGTATATATAGGGCTAAGGTAGGGACCAAGAGGAGGAGTTGGGTCTTGGCCCGCTAATGGATCCAAAACCGATCCATTAATGAAGATCCATTCCACTAAAGGATCTCCATTGAACTTCCTCACCAACCCCCATATTTTCATATGGGCTCCACCAATTATGAGTACATCCATCTTCCCATGTTTAAGATATCGAATGTCTATCGATTAATTTAAATTACTGACAATTTTAATTAATCAACTTCTAACTCCATGACTAGTACCACTCAACCTTATCATCATATTGGATCAAATCCACCTGCAGGGTTTAACATGATGAACCTTATGAGCTCATCAAGGGGGCATCATCATCCTGACTCACCAGGACATGGATTCCGTCAATAATTAACGACACATCATGTACATAATATTATTTTCCAACTTACTAGGCCTATCGATTTAGCAGAATAAATCTCGCTCATTGGTAAATCAAAGAAATAATTATTATATACAGATGCCCGTTATTATATCGGGATTTAGAGATTGTACTCTATAATAAACCGAGGTTCGATCCAATTATTAAGTCGGTACAAATTGGATCCTGCACAATGCACACAAAGTGCACTAGTGTAATTCTATGGTCAAGACAAACCACACCTAATTACACTACAACCATCCCAATGATTTGTTCAACTCCATCTCAGTTGTGAGCCTCTACTTATACAATGAAAGGGACTGATAACACGATCTTCTGTATGTCACCACACACCATGTTATCTACAATGCAAAGTATAAGACTGTTATGCATATACTAATGTAAACATGCAACTGTGTTGTCGTGATTCTCTTTCAAAATGTAGATGTTTTATATAAAAGGACAAGTCCTTTAGTATACATCTAACATGATCTTCATGCCCAGTCCTCGACCAGGACTTCATACTCAACCCTGCAGGTCAAGACTTCATGCCTAGCTAAACTAGGACTTTTCTGCACACTTAGTGAAACATGTTAGATCCAAAACAATACTTAACTTTGAACCCTTTGCCATTATCAAAACCAAGTTCGATCTGTTGGTTTCGGTAGCAACACTAACAACTTTCTCATTCTTGAATTTTGTACTTGATGTTGATGCATCACCACTCGAGATTTCCTTTCCTTTTATTTTATCACACACTACTAATCCATAACCAAGTCTCGGTGCTTGTTTTTCTCGTTTTTTCTTTACAAGATCTCTACTCTATCTATGGCCCAAGAAGAAGGATATTGTACCATTCGTCCCCGTCTATTCTCTTGAAAGGACTTTGACTACTGGATGAGTCAAATGGAGGTCCACCTGAAAACATAGGTGGACATATGGATCATCATCCACAGCGGCTTGGTAATACCCAGTGACCATGTAACACCCGTAAATCCTCTCAATTTTTACAAGAACACTAATATGAATTTTAGTATAATTCTTGGCTTTTCAAAAAAAAAAAAAAAGGGAAAGAACCAAATAGTAGCATTTGCCAAGGTTTGAACTTTAGATCTTAGGTGGTAGCAAAGCCTTATGATGCATGTGATAACCAGTATCCCCAACAAGGGTGTGCTGTTAGAAACGAAAGGAAAATTGTAGTTAAGGGTAAGGAATGTGAAGAGGTACAATGTAAAGAGGCACAAGGTGAAGAGGCACCTTGCCCTTTCACTTAGTATAAGTAGGGATAAGTGAAGAGACAAAAGGCATTAGAAATTGTTCTCTCCTTCCTCCTTCTTCCACCCCCACCGAACCTCTCTCTCTCCCTCTCCCATTTCTGAAAACCTCATCTAGGGTTTCTCCCCTAGAAAGCTTCACAAGAGAGATCTCTTGAAGACTTAAGTCCCCTTATAAGGCGAGAAGAACAGAGGAGATCCTAAGAGCAAGGAGGTCTTCATCGCTCTCAATTTAAGGGTATATAGATTGGTGGTAACCAATCAAAAGAGGTAAGTCTCCCCTCACCTATAGTATAATTGCTTTGGGTGTTATGTTGCTTAAATCATAGAGTAGGCCCCTTGAAGGTTTCGGCCAAGCCCCTAAAACTATGATTAGGATCAAGTTAAACCCCCAACTATGCTTGCTAATGATTTTCTATGATATGATATATGTTATATGAATGTTATATGATTTTTTTTATGTCACTTATGGTTTCTTGAAAATGGGACAAGGGTTTCGGCCAAATCCCTAGAACCATGACTGAGATTAGGTCAAACCCCAACTATGCTTGCTAATGACTTCCCATGATATGTTATGTGTTATACGAATGTTGACAAGATCTTATGATTTCTTATGTTTGCTCGAAGAGGGAAGGGGGGGGGGGGTTCCGCCAAGTCCTAGTTTTAGGCCTAGGAGGAGGCTAAAAACCCTAAGTATGCTTTCTATTGGTTTAAGAGATCAATAACATATTTTCATGATTCATTAAATGACATAATAATGTTGGTATGCTTCTATGTTACTTTATGATTATGTTAGGCCTTATTCATGTATGCTTCATGTAACATGATTATGTTTAGGCCCTTTAGGGTATACCTATGTTATGCATGACTTATGAATGATGGAATGCCTAAAAGATGCTAAGAGCATTCTTTATGAAAAGAAAGGAAACATGATAAGTTATTTTACTTTTGTATGGGCTTGTACCGAACCCTAAAAAGGTCCTTGGGATGGGCTCCTACGTTGCCCCTAGGTCGAAGGTTGCCTAGTTCTCTAGTAGGTCGGGATTAGCTACCTCATATCTACTTAAGGGATGCGCGCAAATTTTGAATTGTTGGGACCGGGTGCATGTCGACAAGGATACGGGTTCGTAAAATTTTAAATTTTTACGTGCAGCGGAAGAATTAGCATAAAATAATTTCCTAAATTATTTTAACCACGTATCTAGCATGCAACCTTATGGTGTGTGGGCATAATCATAAATTAAAACTTTGCGGAAAAGTAAACTAATTTACTAAGTACCTCGCGTAACTCGAAGTAAGGGACGAGATCCAACCGTAGCGTCCCTTGGAAGCTTCGCCTCTATTCGCGTCCACGCTGAGTTCTCTTCGGGATGACTTCGCAAAGTCACGAGTTTTGTTCCGACGAGAACTACTAGATTCTCTAAAGGCATAACTAGAAGAACAAGAGAAAAGAATGGAAACTCACCAACAAGAAACGGAATCTAAATTCCGGGAAGAGAGGAGTTGTGATCCGCGTCTTCTTCTTCTTGTCTTGGCTTCTCCTTCTCCTTGATAGCTCACGGCAACCAACCCTAAGGGAAGAAGTGTGCCGGCCCTAGGTGGATGAAGGGGCGCCGCCCCTAGTTGCCTCAAGGGGCGCCGGCCCTAGGGTTGAGAAGGGGAAAAGGGAGGAAGAGAATAAGAGAGAGAGGGAGAGGATTAACTCTTAATCAACTTAATTGATTGGAATTGAAGGCTAGCCTTTGGTTCCTTTATATAGTAACCTCTCCCTTGCTAAGTCTCCTCTTTAACGGAATTAACAGAATTAATTTTCATAAGAAATTTATCTTATAAATTTTCTTATGAATAATTTCGTTATGCCTAGTTTTATTATAACTAACTTTATAATAAAACAAATTATTCTCTTCTTTAATTATGGAATAAATTTTATAAGAAATTTATAAATTTTTCTTTTAATGGAAAAATCAATTCATAATTGATTTTATAAAATTAAAATAAACCACTCCACGGATTATTTTAATTTCCCAAAAAGAAATAAATTTCTATAAATTTATTTATATAAATTTCTTTATACAAATTTATTTATCCATAATTTATAAAACAAATCGTGCTAGATTTATTTTATTAATTAAACCAATTACATTGGTTTATTCCCTTTTTAATGGCCGGCCAAACCAAGAGGGTGGACACCCTCTTTGGCCGGCCAAACCATGCCGATTCCATCGCGAATTAAACTCATTTAATTCGCCCATTAAGCCTTCAAAAGACTTAGCCATTTTAAGTTTCCGTTGCGCCTCTGATTAACTCAGATTCGACTTATTTCTCTTGATTGGAAAATCCAATTTTCAACTCGTTTTAAATCCCTCGGATTATTCGTAGTGCGTGTGACTAAATAGGCTTTCGATTTATGTTGGCCGTCTATAATCAACTAACTATAGAACGATCGTGAGTGACACCTAGTAGTACATCATGACCCCCAATTAATCGAAAGATCAACGGTTTGACCTCAGAAGTAATTCTAAAACCCTTCAGCAGCTCTAATGAATCGTGCCCCATTCCCTTCACCACCTTATACCCACTCGGTTCAGGACATGGTCTGTTTGTGTCAGTCCCCACTAGATTGACTACGTCACACCTAGCCCAAGTAGTGTCTTTCTCATACTTTGGATTTCTAATTACTCTCTTGTAATTAAGAGACTCGCACTCTAAACATGATATACTCTGGCCAGAGGTTTTGAGTAACAATCCGACGATAGGCCTGGGTATACATCTCCTCGCAAGGAGTGGTGAATCCTTTGTAGGCTGTTCAAACATCTTCGGGCACTTCGGCTTATACCCAATCATCCTGGGTCCACACCTCCTTGGAGATGCTTGCTTAAAATGTTAAAGTATAAGTCTCCATGACCAAGATGACTTGAACACCGCAAGTCAAAGGAACATCGCACTTAAGCTACAGTAAGAACTTCATTGACATATCTACATGTAGATTCCCATATGAAGTCTTACAGCTAGTCACTCCAATGAACTAGTTCCCTTAACTAGCATCCATGTTTATCTCCGGACATCCCAATGTCACCAGCCAGTGAGAATCAGCTGATTAGAGAATAACCCATGCTAGTCTCAACAGAATTGATAGTGTCCGTTTTTATCAATTCATCGACTAGGGATAATTTCAATACTTCACAATTGCATATTTAGAGATAATCACTAGTTGTGATCCCATCACAAATTCTCTTATGCTGTGAATTGTATTGCGGACATTCAGTAGATGAGTTTAAGATCTCAATCAAATACACAAACATGTATACTCAAATAGTGAATTATCATTTATTAGAATAAATGATTACAATCCTAAGGCGATTGCCTTAGGACACTTCTCTCATATTACTAACAAACTCCCACTTGGCCTAATGCCAATCGCTACGGTATCCAATACCACAGGCTCTAACATGACCCTCAAACTTGCTCTGAGGCAAGGCCTTAGTTAAAGGATCTGCTAAATTCCTTTCAGTGGGAATTTTCTCAATTTGTATATCATTCCTACTTATAATCTCTCTTATCAGATGATAGCGGCGAAGCACGTGTTTGGATCGCTGATGAGACCTTGGTTCCTTTGCTTGTGCAATAGCTCCATTGTTGTCGCAATAAACCGGTATTGCTTCATGATCAATGGTTGGAACCTCACCAAGTTTCGAGACAAACTTCATGATCCAGACTGCTTCCGTGGTAGAATCCGCTACGGTGTCTTGTTTGGAACTCTTCCAACTTATTGCGCCTCCATTCAATGTAAATACGTATCCAGACTGAGATTTGGAGTCATCCTTATCTGTCTGGAAACTGGCATCTGTATACCCACGTATTATCATATCTCCTTCTCCATATATTAGGAACACATTCTTAGTTCTTCTTAAGTACTAAGAATGTGCGCGGATGCATAGGGAATCTTATTCATGCAAATCCTCTCGTCTTCTGTGCGCGGACACATAGACTTTGAAAGGTTGATCCCATGCCTGATGGGAAGGTAACCTTTCTTGGATTCCGACATGCTAAACCTTTTTAGCACTCGGTCAATATACGTAGATTGCGAAAGACCAAGCAACCATTTTGATCTATCTCTATAGATTCTAATCCCAAGGATATAGGTTGCTTCTCCCAGGTCTTTCATAGAGAAAGTTTTGGACAACCAAATTTTAACTGTCTGTAAGACTGATATATCATTTCCTATAAGTAATATGTCATCGACATATAATACTAGGAACATGATTACACTCCCACTAACCTTCTTGTACACACAAGGTTCGTCAGGATTTTGTGAGAAATCAAACTCTTTGATTGTCTCATCAAAACGGATGTTCTAGCTCCTAGATGCTTGCTTCAGTCGATATATGGATCGTCGAAGCTTGCATACTTTGGTTTTATCAACGGATGTGAAACCTTCAGGTTGTATCATGTATACATCCTCAAGCAGGTTTCCATTAAGGAAAGCTGTTTTCACATCCATTTGCCATATCTCATAATCATAATGAGCTGCTATGGCTAGGAGCATCCGAATGGATTTAAGCATAATTACCTTCCATGTCGATTTTCTTCTTGAAAACCCACTTGCACCCTATGGTCTTAATCCCTTCAGGTGGGTTAACCAAGTCCCATACTTGGTTTTCGTACATGGAATCCATTTCCGACTTCATGGCTTCAAGCCATTTGTCCCTTTCTGAACTTTTCAGAACATCTTCATAACTGATAGGTTCGTCATCGCTTATGAGTAACACGTCGTTCGATTCACTTATGAGAAATCCGTATCTCTCTGGAATATTGCGTGTCCTATCAGACCTACGAAGAGGTGGTGTTGTTTTAGGTTCAACTGATAGCTCATCATTATGAGTTATTGGTTGTGGGTCTAGACTAGGTGTCTCTGTAATGTCTATTGGAGTTTCTTGTACTTCATCAAGTTCAATGCCACTCCCACTGTTTTCTTGTAAAAGAAATTCTTTTTCCAGAAATACAGCATGCCTTGAAATAAACACCTTTTGTTCCAAGGGATAATAGAATTGGTAACCCTTCGTTTCCTTAGGGTATCCAATAAATAGACATTTATCAGACTTAGCATCCAATTTGTCTGATACAGTCCGCTTCACATAAGCAGGACAACCCCATATCTTAAGGTGAGTTAAGTGAGGTTTCTTACTATTCCATGTCTCATATGGAGTAGTAGAGACTACCTTGGTCGGGACTCTGTTTAGCAAGTAAACAGTTGTCTTAAGTGCATAGCCCCAAAAGGATTTTGGAAGAGTTGCATGATTCATCATCGACCTAACCATGACCATTAAGGTTCGGTTGCACCTCTCAGATACACCATTATGCTGTGGTGTATATGGCGGAGTCCATTGGGACAATATCCCATTGTCCCTAAGATAATCTTGAAACTCTTGACTTAAGTATTCACCACCTCGATCGGATCGAAGTATCTTAATACTTTTACCAAGCTGTTTCTCTACTTCATTTCTGAACTCTTTGAATTTCTCAAAGGCTTCATATTTGTGTTTCATCAAGAACACATACCCAAATCGTGAGTGATGATCGATAAAGGTGATGAAGTAGCTATTGCCTCCTTGTGCAAGAGTTGACATTGGTCCACATACATCGGTATGTATTAGACCAAGCAATTCTCCCACTGGATTACCTTTTCCGAAAAAGGGTAATTTGGTCATCTTGCCTCTTAAGCATGATTCGCATGTATCAAATGAACCGGGTTCAAATGATTCCAAAATTCCACATCGGTGTAATTTGGTAATGCGTTTCTTACTTATATGGCCAAGACGACAATGCCACGTGTAGGAGTCTATTCGATTATCTATTCGAGCACGTTTGTTGCTAACTTCGATATTGAAAATGTCACTGGATAAATCTAACGTGTAGATGTCATTGCACAAAGTTCCATTCCCATAAAGAACGCCATTTAAAGTTTTGTAACAACAATTGTTACTAAAAGTTAAATGATAACCTTTTTCATTCAAACATGAAATAGATACAATGTTCTTTATTAACGAAGGAACGAAATAACAATTATCCAATTCTAAGACACGTCCAGTTGGGAGCTTTAGCAAATATGTTCCGATGGCAACAACAGCAATCCTTGCTCCATTTCCAACCCGCAAATTCGCTTCTCCCTTGACGAGTCTTCTTCTATTCCTTAGCCCCTGTATGTCATTACATATATGTGAGCTACACCCAGTATCAAGTACCTAGGTATATGAGGAAATAGAGTGACATTCAATAACGAAGATACCTGAAGAGGATGGGGCATCGGATGCCTTCTTCTTCAAGGACTCAAGATAAACCTTGCAGTTTCTTCGCCAGTGACTCTCCTTGCCACAATGATGACAGGTTCCTTTTGGTTTCTTTTCAGTCTTCTTGGCCTTTTTCTTCTTCACCTTGTTCTGTTCTTTGGCCTTCCTCTTAGAACCTTTCTTCGAGGAACCAACTAACAGTACTGCCTTTTGATCCGGCTTTACAGAAGGCTCCACAGTCTTCAGCAGGTTGAGCAACTCAGGAATGGTGGTCTCCAGTTTGTTCATCCGATAGTTCATCACAAATTGTGAATAACTTTTGGGCAAACAACTCAGAATTAAGTCAATACTTAGTTCATGATCCATAGCAAAACCGAGTGCGCTCAGTCGCTCAATGTACCCCAACATCTTTAACACAAACTGCGAGGCAGAAGTGCCTTCCTGCATCTTAGTGGTGAAGAGGAGTCTGGAGACTTTGAACCTTTCGGATCTCACCTGCTCTTCAAACAACTCATGAAGATGGAAGATGATGGTATAAGCATCCATATGCTCATGCTGCTTTTGTAGCTCAGGTACCATAGAGGCTAGCATAATGCAACTTGCAAGTTCAGAATCGGTCACATGTTTCTGATGGGCCAACAATTGGTCCGGAGTTGCATTTTCTGGAGGATGGTCGGGAAGTTGATTTTCAATGACATAAGCAAGCTTTTCCGCCTTGAGGACTATCCTCAGGTTTCGAAGCCAGTCCATGGAGTTCGGCCCAGTCAGTTTATTGGTGTCCAAAATGGAACGCAAGTTTAGAGAAGACATGATCGAGTGATTATCCTAGAAATACAAATTGAGTTTATGTGAGAAGAATGATTAAAGAATGTATCAACATACATAAATAAAATCCTATTTATTTTTCAAATTGAATAACCCTTTTTATCAATTCGGGAGATCGTAGGAACATCTCCAAATAGGTTGATATCCAACCATAGATAAGAACAACCATGACTGTGGCCATCAAGTTTTTCTTAGCTATGAAGGTAGGTAATTACACCGATTACATATCACATATATGTAACTATCACTTTATGCTATCAACTAATTGAATGTTTGCATAAATCATTGGGTTGTTAACTCATTAACAAGTATGTAACATTATACATAGCACCCAATTGCACCTCTCTTTACATCGACCTTGGTTGTGGCACAATAAATCGATGCTCCAAGCTTAAGGCTGACCCATTAATCAAGGAATAGTTTTAATATGGTTGGAGCTCATTCAACCGTTTAGTCAGGCTTAGATGTGTCCAACAACCAAAACTAAGGATTGACCTCTGACTCCAACTATATTATTCATAAACTAATTCCATGGTTTGAACATGTTGAGGTTCAAGTCGGGCATGGATGTGTCCATCAACCCAAACGAGAAACAAAACTCCGGTTCTAACCATATTAATGGAAGGTGTTAGCCTTAATATTTTGTAAGGGGTTTTGGGTCTCATCTTTTCTAAGCACATTCATGACATATGATTATGTCATGACTAACGATTTTCTTAATAAAGTATGTATGTGACTTAATTTATCAAGTCTCATGAATTGAATTAGGAACCGGATTTTTTCATTCTAATTTCATACTTTATTAAAGGAATTGTTTTGGGAAACAATTTCCTAAATTGTCATAATCAATTTCGGAAATAATATGTTTAAGACTTTGATTTCTCTAAATCAAATCTTATTAAATTAAGAGGCAATTCCCTTAATTCAACGACATATTATTTTCATGAAAATCTCAATTAAGAAAACTCTATAGGAAACCATTTTCCTAATTAATTTTGGAAGCAACAACATGTAAGAGCATCACCTCTTAAATCAAGTTTTATTCATGGATTTAATTAATTACAACAAATCATTTTCTAAGGGTGGCTCCCTGAGGCTCAGATACCCAAAGAAAAGTAATTTGTCGTAAATCCAATTTGCTCCATTTCGGAAACGCAACCAAATCAAACATGACAATTTCATTCAAAATTGGGAAATTAAATTACAACAACTAACTTTAAATTGGACGGCTCCCCGAGCCTCAATCCAAAATAAAAAATTTTGTTAATAATTTAAAGCCAATTCGAATTTGAAATTGTCAACTAATTATCCATAAATTTGTCTAAACTTTCTCAAAAGAAAGTGCCCAAAATTGCGAGGTTTCATAATAGATTTTCAGAATGGTTGTAAGTTTCTGGTACAAAGAAAACTTACATATTTGCAAAATTGGAAAATTTCTAAAATTAGAAAAATTTCCAAAATTGGAAAGTTTCCAAAGATGGGAAGTTTTCACAATTATTATAAAATTTTAGAAACTAGAAAATTTCAAAAGATTGCGAAATTTCATGAGGATTTCCAAACATTGAAATTCCTAAATCTAAAATTTATTATAATTGGAAAGTTTCCATAATTGAAAAATTTTCCAAAATTGAGATCATGACAAAGTGTTCCACAAAACAATTATATGATTATGTCGAACACTAACCTCGCTCTGATACCACTGTTGGGATCGGGTGCATGTCGACAAGGATACGGGTTCGTAAAATTTTAAATTTTTACGTGCATCGGAAGAATTAGCATAAAATAATTTCCTAAATTATTTTAACCACGTATCTAGCATGCAACCTTATGGTGTGTGGGCATAATCATAAATTAAAACTTTGCGGAAAAGTAAACTAATTTACTAAGTACCTCGCGTAACTCGAAGTAAGGGATGAGATCCAACCGTAGCGTCCCTTGGAAGCTTCGCCTCTATTCGCGTCCACGCCGAGTTCTCTTCGGGATGACTTCGCAAAGTCATGAGTTTTGTGCCGACGAGAACTACTAGATTCTCTAAAGGCACAACTAGAAGAACAAGAGAAAAGAATGGAAACTCACCAACAAGAAACGGAATCTAAATTCCGGGAAGAGAGGAGTTGTGATCCGCGTCTTCTTCTTCTTGTCTTGGCTTCTCCTTCTCCTTGATAGCTCACGGAAACCAACCCTAAGGGAAGAAGTGCGCCGGCCCTAGGTGGATGAAGGGGCGCCGGCCCTAGTTGCCTCAAGGGGCGCCGGCCCTAGGGTTGAGAAGGGGAAAAGGGAGGAAGAGAATAAGAGAGAGAGGGAGAGGATTAACTCTTAATCAACTTAATTGATTGGAATTGAAGGCTAGCCTTTGGTTCCTTTATATAGTAACCTCTCCCTTGCTAAGTCTCCTCTTTAACGGAATTAACGGAATTAATTTTCATAAGAAATTTATCTTATAAATTTTCTTATGAATAATTTCGTTATGCCTAGTTTTATTATAACTAACTTTATAATAAAACAAATTATTCTCTTCTTTAATTATGGAATAAATTTTATAAGAAATTTATAAATTTTTCTTTTAATGGAAAAATCAATTCATAATTGATTTTATAAAATTAAAATAAACCACTCCACGGATTATTTTAATTTCCCAAAAAGAAATAAATTTCTATAAATTTATTTATATAAATTTTTTTATACAAATTTATTTATCCATAATTTATAAAACAAATCATGCTAGATTTATTTTATTAATTAAACCAATTAAATTGGTTTATTCCCTTTTTAATGGCCGGCCAAACCAAGAGGGTGGACACCCTCTTTGGCCGGCCAAACCAAGCCGATTCCATCGCGAATTAAACTCATTTAATTCGCCCATTAAGCCATCAAAAGACTTAGCCATTTTAAGTTTCCGTTGCGCCTCTGATTAACTCAGATTCGACTTATTTCTCTTGATTGGAAAATCCAATTTTCAACTCATTTTAAATCCCTCGGATTACTCGTAGTGCGTGTGACTAAATAGGCTTTCGATTTATGTTGGCCGTCTATAATCAACTAATTATAGAACGATCATGAGTGGCACCTAGTAGTACATCATGACCCCCAATTAATCAAAAGATCAACGGTTTGACCTCAGAAGTAATTCTAAAACCCTTCAGCAGCTCTAATGAATTGTGCCCCATTCCCTTCACCACCTTATACCCACTTGGTTCAGGACATGGTCTGTTTGTGTCAGTCCCCACTAGATTGACTACGTCACACCTAGCCCAAGTAGTATCTTTCTCGTACTTTGGATTTCTAATTACTCTCATGTATTTAAGAGACTTGCACTCTAAACATGATATACTCTGGCCAGAGGTTTTGAGTAACAATCCGATGATAGGCCTGGGTATACATCTCCTCGCAAGGAGTGGTGAATCCTTTGTAGGCTGTTCAAACATCTTCGGGCACTTCGGCTTATACCCAATCATCCTGGGTCCACACCTCCTTGGAGATGCTTGCTTAAGATGTTAAAGTATAAGTCTCCATGACCAAGATGACTTGAACACCGCAAGTCAAAGGAACATCGCACTTAAGCTACAGTAAGAACTTCATTGACATATCTACATGTAGATTCTCATATGAAGTCTTACAGCTAGTCACTCCAATGAACTAGTTCCCTTAACTAGCATCCATGTTTATCTCCGGACATCCCAATGTCACCAGCCAGTGAGAATCAGCTGATTAGAGAATAACCCATGCTAGTCTCAACAGAATTGATAGTGTCCGTTTTTATCAATTCATCGACTAGGGATAATTTCAATACTTCACAATTGCATATTTAGAGATAATCACTAGTTGTGATCCCATCACAAATTCTCTTATGCTGTGAATTGTATTGCGGTCATTCAGTAGATGAGTTTATGATCTCAATCAAATACACAAACATGTATACTCAAATAGTGAATTATCATTTATTAGAATAAATGTTTACAATCATAAGGCGATTGCCTTAGGACACTTCTCTCATATTACTAACATGAATGTGGTACAATGTCGGGCCCTTATGTTGAGAGTTATGTTCAAGTACTTATACATATATGTTTTCAACGAAACATCCCTCATGCATAAAGACATTTATCTAACATTATGTGCCTACTTAAATTATCATACTTGAAGTTGAAGTACTCTTGTGATATGAATATTCTTTCCATATGTTGTTGTTTAACTTTCTCTATGTCCAATTTATGACGCATGATTTTTGTGAGTAGGAAAGGATCTTACTAAGCCTATATGCTTATAGTTTAGAGTTTTCCTTATACTGCAGAATAGGGTAAGGGCATGCTAGACTAAAGGGAGCAGCAGGAGGGGCAAAGATTGTGTGGCAGTGGCATGGTGGAAGAGATCCTGTTACTTATGCTTGCTTATGAATCAAGAATTTATCCATGTATTAAGTTTCCGCATTGTTACACTTGTTGATGTTAGATTATCATACTAATATGTCATACTATGTTTTATGTTTGTTCATATAGTACAACATGCTATGTTCATTCCTAAAATATGATACCTCTACAACTAGCACTTGTCATGGAATTCATGTTTAGAGCTTGCTTGTTTAAAGACTCAATATGGATTTTGTAACATGCTCTAGGGTGTTAGAGTTTGATGCCTATGTAGTTCGATTCATACCTTTAAATTCCATGGGTAAACTCTAAAACCTATGTTAATGCTCACATGCTTTTGTGTGGTGTTTGTACTCACATGCCACGGGCTAGGCCGTAGGTTGTAGTTGAGCCTAGGGTTCCTCTCATATAATGTCATGCTTGCTTAGTAGCTCATTCCCCATTTAGAGTCTTATATGCCGTAAGTTCACATGATTGCATAATGTACTTCTTGAATTAAAAGTTTAAATGAAGCTGAGCACATGAATACCAAGCATGCTCCCATGTTTTAAGATGTGTTTACATGTTTTAAATTGTTCCATTGCGTTAAGGTATATATATATGTATGTATGTTCGCGTAGCGCCGCCTTTCCCTTTTTATAAGGTGAGGAGGGGCGGGTGTTACAGGTTGGTATCAAAGCCAGGTTTGCCCTTCCACTACACACACATCAAGCCTTCCTCCTGCCACTTCCAAGTAAGAAACTCTATGCATACCTTACTTTCTTTTTATGATAAAGAATGCTTCTAGATTGAATATGCATGAATGTAAGAAGGAATGACAATAATCTTGTACTAGGCTTACTTGTTGTTTTATAAAGAAAAGCATGGTTAGAAGACGTAGTAACAGAACCAGTGAGACCGTACCACCGCCTGACCTGATGCATCTACTGACTGAACTCCAGCGTTAGGTTACTGAGCAGCAGCGGACCATTAACACCTTAATGAATCACCAAGGGAACCCTACCACACCACCCATGAACCAGACTGTGATACCGGTCATGCCTACGGTTACACCAGAACCACCGGTAGGCCCTGCCACTATAGTACGACAAGAAGCTTATCTAATCTAGTGGCAGAGGCTGAAGCTGGAGAATTTCTCAGGTGCTTGTGAACCGTGGGATGCCCAAGCCTGGTTCAAAACGGTCGAAAGTACAGTGGAGCTACTAGACTAGACTGAATATGAAATGATTAAGTGTGCACTATTCTGCCTTTTTGAAGATAGTAGAATATGGTGGGAAAGGGTCAAGGCCAAAAGACAATTGAACCAAATGAAATGTACGGACTTCAAATCGGAATTTTTTGAGGAGTTCTTCTATATGCGAGCCACAAATAAACATTACAACGAGTTCACTGAATTCCGACAAGGTGATCTATCAGTCAATGAGTGTAACGCCCGCCCCTTACCGTTAGGCGGCGCGTTACCTTTAACCCCTTTATTATTATTATTTTTATCTTACTTACATATATCATTGCATATGAATCTAACATTGCAGCGGAAATGAAACATAACTAAAAGCATATGCAACGATAAGGAAGTAATAACATCATATAACATCTAATAGCATCCATACTTAAATAAACTCCAAAAGAACTAGCAAGTATCATGCATAAAGTTGCAACATATGTCTTATTAGAAATAAGAACTAAGTCTATAGATGACATTAAAGTGGATCGATCAGTCAAGTCACCACCACACACATTAGGCCTTCCTGCAGCTGCCCATTCCTCAGAAATTTCTATGTTGATCTACAACATAAGCAAACAACTATAAGTATAAAACTTAGTAAGCTCTTTTCTACTCACTAAATCCGTACGTCGCATGCATTTTAAAACATATAACATTTCATGAATAGCATAAGATTCATAAGGCACATAAGATACATGAAGACATAAACATAGAACATGTGCATTTCAAAACATTAGGATGCTCTTTGGAAAACATAGTAAATAATACTTTAAAATCATATACATCATCTTCTTTGGGGTCCCCGGCTTTGTACCCATTCTTTCTTTTGCCCGCATACCTCTATGTAGGATGCGAGGTAGTTAATCCCGACCTACAAGGGTCTACATTCTAGGTTTACTATCTTTTAGCCTAGGGACTGTTAGTAATATGAGAGAAGTGTCCTAAGGCAATCGCCTTATGATTGTAATCATTTATTTTAATAAATGAATATTCACTATTTGAGTATACATGTTTATGTATTTGATTGAGATCTTAAACTCATTTACTGAATGTCCGCAATACAATTCACAGCATGAGAGAATTTGTGATGAATTCACAACTAGTGATTATCTCTACATGTGCAATTGTGAAGTATTGAAATTGTCCCTAGTCGATGAATTGACAGATACGGACAATATCAATTCTGTTGAGACTAGCATGGGTTATTCTCTAATCAGCTGATTCTCACTGGCTAGTGACATTGGGATGTCCGGAGATAAACATGAATGCTAGTTAAGGGAACTAGTTCATTGGAGTGACTAGCTGTAAAACTTCATATGGTAATCTACATATAGATATGTCAATGAAAGTTCTTACTGCAGCTTAAGTGCGATGTTCCTTTGACTTGTGGTGTTCAAGTCATCTTGGTCATGAAAACTTATACTTTGACATCTTAAGCAAGCATCTCCAAGGAGGTGTGGACCCAGGATGATTGGGTATAAGCCAAAGTGCCCGAAGATGTTTGAACAGCCTACAAAGGATTCACCACTCCTTGCGAGAGATGTATACCCAAGGCCTATCGTCGGATTGTTACTCGAAGCCTCTGGCTAGAGCATAACATGTTCCGAGTATGAATCTCTAAGAAACATGAGAGTAATTAGAATCCGTTGGACGAGAAAGACATTGCTTGGGCTAGGTGTGACGTAGTCAGCCTAGTGGGGACTGACACACATAGACCGTGTCCTGAACCAAGTGGGTATAAGATGGTGAAGGGAATGGGGCACGACTCATTATAGCTGCTGAAGGGTTTCAGAATTATTTCTGAGGTCAACCGTTGATCTTTCGATTAATTGGGGATCATGATGTACTATTAGGTGTCACTCATGATCGTTCTATAATTGGTTAATTATAGACGGCCAACATAAATCGAAAGCCTATTTAGTTACACGTACTACGAGTGATCCGAGGGATTTAAAACGAGTTGAAAATTGGATTTTTCGATCAAGAGAGATAAGTCGAATTTGAATTTTTCAGAGACGCATCGGAAGCATAAAATGGCTAAGTCTTTTGAAGACTTATTGAACGAATTAAATGAGTTTAATTCGTATGGTATAGGCTTGGGTTTGGCCGGCCAAAGAGGGTCCCCACCCTCTTTGTTTGGCCGGCCACAATAAAAAGGGAGAACCAAATTATTTGGTTCAAATTATAAAATAAACCGCGCGTGGTTTGTTTTATGAAATTATGGATAAAGAAATTTATATAAAGAAATTTATATAAAGAGATTTATTTTCATGGAAATTAAAATAAACCTTGGATTGGTTTATTTTATTTTATAAAATCCATAATGGATTGATTTACCATGATAAAAAAATTTATATAAAGAAATTTATATAAAGAAATTTCTTTCCATAATAAAAGGGGAGACATGGTTGTTTTTATTATAAATTAAGTTATAATAAAAACTTGGCATAACGGAATAATTCATAGAAAAATTTATAAGATAAATTTCTTATGAAAAATTTATTCCGTTAAGATGAGACTTGGCGATTATGAGGCTACTATATAAAGGTACCAAGGCAAGGCTTGGAGATTAATCCAAGAGATCAAGGATTCTTGCCTAGCCTCTCTCCCTCTCCTTCTCTCCCTCTCCCTCTTCTAGTGCCGCCGGCCGTAGAGCCCTCCCTCTTTGCCGTGAGCTTCCACCACCAAGAAGAAGCCGAAGAAGAAGAAGAAGGGGGCGCGACTCCTTCCTCCACCCGGAATCTTGATTCCGTTCTTCGTTTGGTGGTTAGTTTTCCATCTCTCTCTTGGTATTCTTGTCGTGCCTTTGGAGAATCTAGTAGTTCTTGTCGACACGAAACTCATGGCTTTGCGAAGTCATCCCGATGAAAACTCGGCGTGGACGCGAATAGAGGCGGAGCTTCCAAGGGACGCTACGGTTGGATCTCGTCCCTTTCTACGAGTTACGCGAGGTATTAAGTAAATTAGTTTACTTTCTGCAAAATTTTAAATGTATGATCATGTCTCCACAACATAAGGTTGCATGCTAGATACGTGGTTAAAATAATTTGAGAAATTATTTATGCTAAACCTTCCACTGCACGTAATTAAATTTTAAAATTACGAACCCGTATCCATGTCAACATGCACCTGGTCCCAACAGGGACAACATCATCGGTAGTCCAGAACCGTGGATCTTTTCAAGATCCGGTACAAGCCAATCTTTATAGTAAAATACATACATGCATTCTTTTCTTTTCACTATTTATTTCATATAGAACATGCATTCCTTTCTTTCTTTCTTTCTTTCATATTGTATGTACTATAGACATTCAATCATTCATAATCATAAGCATACTTTCATATATAGAATATGCATTCTTTCTTTTTCTTTCTTTCTTTCATATTGCACGTACTATAGGCATTCAATCATTCATAAACATAGGCATACTTTCATGGCATAATCATTAGCATAAATAGCAAGACATGGAAGGACCTTTCTTTTAACACATGTAAGTGAAGCAACCATCATGCTAGTTTCATCAATACATCATACATATAACATGCTTGTCTTAATCAAGGTAATATGTTAGTTTAATCTTTTTTTTCTCATCTTAATACATGCCGGCCGAAACTTCATAGCAAGGATATCATAGCATAAAACCCACATAGCATTGGAATAAAGGCATACATTACATAAGAGGTCATTTACAAGTACACTGGTAGTCTAGACTTCACTAAACACTAGTTTAGGTGCATGAATTGTACTTGAACTTATTCTTAGCCTTTATTCTAGTAATTGGCCTAAATTCACAGCATGGATAACATAGTATAAAAGTCATATAATCATGGAAATAAAAACATACGTTACAGATGGAATCATATACAAGCACAAGGGTAGTCTAGGCTTCATTGAACACTAGTTTAGGTGCATGTTTTGTGCTTGAGCTTATTTTTAACCCTTATCCCAGTATTTGTCCGAAATTCACAGCTAGAAAACATGGCATGAAAGTCATCCAATCATGGAAATAAAACATAATTTACATGAGAGATCATTAGCATGTACAAGAGTAGACTAATCTTCACTAAACCTTAGTTTGGGTGCATGAGTCGTACTTGCACTTATTCTTAACCCTTACCCTTGTAATTTGTCGAAATTCACAGTATGTATAACATGGAATAAAAGTTCATATAACATGTAAACAAAAACATATTTTACCATTAAGGTCATATACAAGCATAAAGGTAGTCTAGGCTTCATTAAACACTAGTTTAGGGGGCATGCTTTGTACTCGAACCTATTCTTAACCCTTATTCTTGTAATTTGTCGAAACTCACAGTAGGAATTTCATAGCATAATCATTCACATAACATGGGAATAAAAGCATATTTTTCATAAGAATTCATTCACAAGTGCAAAAGTAGTTTGTACTTCACCAAACACTAGTTTAGGTGTATGATCTAGAGTTCTACTTGGATTATCATGCATATGGGTACATGTAACATTTTTCTAAACATCAATACATTGAATGGAGAATGAGTTTAGGCTCAAACAACTTAGATAAGGTACAGACCCTAAGGTATACATTATTTCCATCATGAAATAAAACACCCAATCACATGCATATCACTTGATTTAACTATAACTTCATGAAGGTCTATAAAAATCTATTTTAAGGCATAATTTAAGGTCCCTTGGCCGAATGTTACAGGGGTCCGTGATAGATACCATTTTGTTGATTATTTTAATTGCTAAAATCCATGTTTGACCTATGTTTTTATTGCTTAATTGTGAAATTGCCCTAGGATTTAGAACTTACTCTTATTTTGGACTTAATTGCAAATTTACACATATTTGGATTATTTGGCCACTAAATTTCTGATCTATTTTTTTAGGCATGAAAGTTTCATGGACCTAGGGAATATTGGGTCAAACTTGAGTCGGAAGTGACCCGGATCGAGTTATCAAGCTTAGGATTAATCTGGGTCATCCGATTCAAGAGCGGCTAGATCTGAGCCATCTGGGACCATCTGAAGCCATCCAAGCTAGGGTTAGGGATGATCATGAACTCTGATCAAGATCTGAAGGTTTCATCCCAATCAGAGCTCATTCGACCGTTGGATCAAGCTCAGAGGGTTCTAGATCGTCCGTTCAAAGATTAGGTTGATCTGGACCATCCGTTGCACATCTGGAGGATCCGAGCTACCACGAGGCAGATCCTGACCCCAGATCATTATCATCAAAGTTTGGATCAAATCAAAGCAAGATCAGCCGTTGGATCTCCTCAAATCAATCTGAGCCGTCCAATGTTAATTACTTAAGGAAAAATCTGCCCAGACTTCTCCTCGTCGCGTCTTCTTCGTCGCAAGCCTCCTTCTTCGCGTGTTCTTCAGTTTTTCTTCAGTTTTTTCTTCATCTAAGGGGAGCGACCCCTCAATTCTCCTATTAGATCGAGTGCTAGGTCATTGGTGAGCTCATCCGTGAAGTTCTAGCCTCAACTTGCCCAAGAAACAAAGCTGAGTGAGGGTTTCCTCAGCTCTGCCATTTGTTTCTTTTGGATCGGTTGTGTTCCATCTCTACCCACCCGAGCAGTTTAGAGGGGTTCCCTGGAGTGTTTGGATCATCCACAAGTTGCAGTGCAATCGGACACAGCTGAATTGATGGAATTCGAATGGAAAATTTAGATTTGAGCAAGCTGAGTTTGAATGTATCGCTGATTGAGTTTCTCCATTGAATTGCTGAGCTTAGGGGTTCGAGGCTCACCCTTGCGTGACGAACAAGGAGTATTTGAGCTAAGGGAGGATTGAGGTTTAGTTTCGTAGCTAATTTCTCTTGTTTTAGTTGTAATTTTAATTCTACCGCAAGTTTAGTTTCAGATTTCGTATTAGTTGCTTAAGTTCAAGTTTTTGAATTGTCTCTTCAGTAGATAGGTTTCAATTTTGCAGGTAGTTGGCTAATGAGTTTCTTTATGGCACATTTGCTTTCAATTTTAGTTTAATTGCTGTTTAATTTCCTGCGTATCAAATTTCAGCTGCGTATCAGCTTCCTTTTCTGCCAAGTCAGCTTAGTTTCTGAATTTCTTCAGCTTAATTCCAATTCAGTTTGTGCTTAGCTTAATCCCTGCAATTGAAGATAGCATTTAGTTTGTTAATGCATTGAATCTGCTTTTGTTTTCCATTCAGTTCTATTTCTGAAACTTTTGATCAGCTTGAGTTAATTCTGCATATCAAACCCCATTTCTGAAGTGTAAATCTTATTTTGGCAAGTATTGGTAGACAGGTTCGGATTTGTGTGTTAGTAAACCTTAGTTCTTCGAGACAAGCTCCAAAACGTTCCATTTTGTGCCTTAGGTCTGAGTTTGATTGCTGTCTCTACACTTGAATTTGTCTGAATTGATCTGCGCTTGGTCTGTTTCTGCATTTCTGAGCTCAGGTTTCTGCCCTCGAAGTGTTGTTGCATTCATGGAATGTTTCTGCAAAGACATGAGTTGTCTCTGAGCTAATTAGTCCAATTTCTGAGCATCAATTTTACTTCCCTGCATCCAGAATTCCTGCATTCATATCGTCACTGAATTTCTGCACGTTTCAGTCTGCACTTAATTTCTGTCTTCAAGATGTTTCTGCATACAAGTGGAGTTCTGAAATTCTGTTTCTGCCTTCAATTGCTTCTGACATCTGCGTTTGATTTGGTTGCCTTACATTCACTCGCTTGTATTCAGTTGTAGTTTTGGTATAAATCAAGTACATACTTAAGTCTGCAGCTTGTCATCTTTAAATCTTGTCTTCGTTTCCTCTTGTGTATTAGCTTAACAAAGTGAATTGCATATCAGTCTTTTTACTGGACTTTTAGCTATCATTTTTTCTGCATGCCAGTTCACAGCTTCTGCAGTTGGTAGCAATTAAAACTTGCATTGAATGGTTACTGCTTATTTATCATTGGAATGTTTTTGAATGGCAAATTCCGAAGTTGAACACAACTCTTCTTTTCTTTTCTTTGCTTTTCCATTTCTAACTTGAAACCAAACCCATATTTTATTCGAAACCCAAAATTCCTAAACGACACATAAACACGAGCTCGAATCACACAATATCAACTAGTCCCGAGGAAAAATACGACCTGTGGCCCCTTTACTACGTTTTCATATTTTGATTGCAAAAAGGGTTTCCAGCATTTTATTTATTCATATTTAAATTTGAGACCCACATTCGTGACAGTCTATTTGGGTCCGTCAAATTTTTGGCGTCGTTGCCGGGGAAGCAACTAGTTGATTTGTTTGATTTTTGCTTGTGTGCTTTTGGGCATATCATTTGATTTTATTTTTGTGCTTTATCTTTTGTATACGGGCACTGCCATTTTTCTTGTTTGTTTTGTGACAGGACTGCCAGTTCAAAATGTTTTCATCTACTTACCAGCAGCCGTGTCAACAATTTCAACAGCAGAACCAACCTTTCAATCAGCAACCAAATCAGTTTTTTCATCCACAATGTCAACAATATCAGCAAGAATTTCAACCAAGTCAGAATTTTCAGATTGGGCAGCCACAATTCCAAGGTTTTAAGCAACCAATTCAGCAATTCTAGCCCCAATTTCAGCCACCCTATCAACAAAATCAATCATCTTTTCAAGGAATTCAGCAAGGGTACCAAGATAATTTGAATTTCCAACAACCATATCAATTTCCACAACAATTTCAGCCTTGCAACCAGAATTTCCAGCAACAAAATCAGAATTTCCAGCCCACGCAATTTCAGTCCTCACTACCGCAATGTCCACTTCAAAACCAGAATTTTCAGGGCGGTAATTCTCAGCTAGTTCAACCATCCTTTCAGCCACAATTTCAACAATTTCAGTAGGATTTTCAACCAAGTCAAAATTTTCAGCAAGGGTTCCAACCATTTCAGGTTTTCCAGAATCAAAATCAGAGTGGATTTCAACATTCACAGCCATATGATCAAAATTTTCAATTTCAAAACCAGAATTTTCAGTCCCAACCATTTCAGAGTTTTCAATTCCAGGATCAGAATTTTCAGCAACCAATCCAAACTTCCAACCAACAATTTCTGCCCTATGATCAGAGTTTCCAGAATCAAAATTTTCAGCCATCTCCAACAAGTTGTGAGCCAAGTTTTCAGCAGTTAATCAGTACATTCATTCATTTGATTAGCCCCCACAGTCTCCATTTCAGAATGCACAGCCTACTCTTGGTCTTCAGCAGCCTTATGTTACATTTCAAGACCAACAAGAGTGCCACACTAACCAAGGAGGCTTTGAGAATCCTGATTGGAGTGAGGAACAACAACAAAGGATGATAGAGATGTTGCAACAAATTCTACAACAACAGCAAAATTTTCAACAACAACAACAGCAAAATTTTCAACAACAACAACAGCAAAATTTTCAACTACAACAACAACACCTTGCAAAATTGGTTGATCAATGGAATCAGATAAAAGCCCAAAGATCAGGACAATCAGATGAATCTACAGGTGTAGGGGATTACACAGAGCCCCAGGAACCACCTACATTGATTGATACATCAGAAAATTTAGAGGATAGGATTGAGAGTGTAGGGGATTGCACTGAGCCCCAAGAATCACTCATTCCTACTGATTTAGAGGCATTGGAGGGGATTGATAGTAGAGCTTGTGATAGATTTGAATTCAATTCTGAAACTTTACAAGATCATTCTATAATTTTATCTTGTGATGATTTAGTTGTTAATGATCCTAATTTTTTAAATTTGGTTGATACAGGAATGGTTGAGGAAACATGCATGGGAGATGATTCCATAGGTGTAGGGGATTGCACTAAGCCCCAGGGACCACCACAATTACCAGAAAGTGTAGGGACTTGCATGGTGGAAGCAAGAACCCAAGGATCACCTGTTTTAGTTGAGTGTCCACCAGAACCAGAGCCTGAAGTGGAGCATTTACTTGACCAGGAGGAGAACATGGTTACATCTACTTTTGTAGACCCTCCAGGTATTTTTCAGCACGATCAGGTAAATACTCCTCCTATTTTTTCTGAAAATTTCATAGAGGTACCTCAAACTGATTTTATTGTTTGTGATATATTTAGGGATGCATCTCATGTAGAAAATGATTGTGAAAAATCCCTAAAGGCACCTAGTGTTAAATTTGTTGAATTTGAAGCATGTGGTGATACATATCATGAAAATGCTGAATTGAAAATTTTTTAGAGGTGCCTAGACTTGATGTTGATTATTGTGATGAGTCTCTTGATATATCTTATGCTGAAAGTAATTTTGAAAAATTCATTGAGGCACCTAAAATTGATTTTATTGGCTGTGACACATTGCTTAATACATCCTGGATGGAAAATAATTGTGATATTTCTATTGAAGTGCCAAAAATTGATTTTATTATTTGTGATAAATTTCAGGATGCATTTTTTACAGAAAATAATTGTGAAAAATTTATTGAGGCACCAAGAATTGATTTTATTGGACATGATGCAGTTTTGGATACATTTCATGCAGAGACTGATATTATTTTATTTCTTTTTGACCCTGCACGCTTGAGAGGGGTATTACATTGTTTTGCAGGGTCTAGAAGACTTCAGGAGTGGATGCTCCATCTGAATAGACTTCAACCTCCTAAAAGGACTTCTAAAAGGCATAAAGAAGGAGGAGATGATTTTACTTTAATTCGAAGCACTCCATTCCTTCAATGGATTTTGAACCTGAATCGCCTTCGACCACCGGAGCAAATTTTTGTAAAGTTCAAGTGTGGGGGAGTCCGAATTCTCTCAGCCACCCATGTTCCTCCACTACCACGATGGAGGCTACTGCTTGACAGACTCCGTCCACCAGAAATAAAGGGGAGATTGTTCTTTCTTGTATTTTCTTTTATTTCATTTTTCATTTTCATGCTTTCTAGAATTAGAATTTTCCATTGAATTGAGTCCTTACTAATAAATGCATGAGTAGAGTAGAATGCATAGGAGTCATTGTAAATACCTTGTTATTTCTTTTCGCACTTTTTCTTGCATGAGTGGAAATAAATGTATCCCTCTAGGTTATCTCCATAGCATGTTAGAGTCTTTTGAAAATAAATTAAATTTGGTTGTTAAAACTTAGGGTGTAACACCCCAAAATTTCCCCCATATGAAATACTATGAATTCATGAAACATTTTTATGAAATGTTATGATGGGCTTGGTTTAATGGGCTTGATATGGATTAGTGCAAAATGTGATAAAAAGAAAGTGTAGAAAGGAGGAAGCAAGGATCGAACCTTGAACCTCCTAGTTGCACTAATCATGTCATAATCAACGCACCAAGCCATATTTCATGTAGAGAGAATAAGAAACATGCTTGTTAAAGCTAGGAAAGTGAAGAGACATGTCTCTTCATGAGAAAAGTATAAATAAGAGAGGGAGAGGTTGGAATAACTTCTTCTCTTCTTCTTCCTCACTCTCCCCACCGAAACTCATCTTCTTCTCCCTTTCAATTTTCGAAAAAAATACACCCTAGGGTTCTAACCCTAGGGAATTGGAAGGAAGAAGACCATCCAAAGATCTTGCCCTCTACTAGGGCCAAAGGATCTAGCGAAGTGCTAATAAGGAGAACACTCACCCTCCTTCAACCAAGGGTACTCTAAAGGTTTAGAGAAAGGGAAAGTCAAGCGAAAGGATGTAAGTATCCCCTCGCCTGCAGTGTAATAGTTGTGTGTGATTCTTTTGCTTTTGTGGTTTTCGAAAATGGGGGGTTTTCCCCTTTGTAAGTTTCGGCCACCCCTTAAGGGGAGGCCTTGGTTACTCCTTGATACAAGAGAAGACCCCTTGAGACTTAGGGTATATGCGTATGTTGATTTTCTTCATGATGTTATGAACAAAAACTAGGGTTTTACCCTTGTGTAAGTTTCGGCCAAGGCAAGGAATTTAGGGGTTTAAGAGTTGAATTTCTCTAGGATGTATTTTATGTTTAGTGTATTATATGATAGTGTAGACAAGGTGTTTGTATAAATGTTTTGTTACAAAAACCCAACTTTTTCCCTACCCTACAAGTTTCGGCCAACCCTAGAGGGATTAGGGTTTAGGGTTGCATAATTATCCTATGATGTAATCTATGTTTAATAAGTGGCATGATATGTATATGAGATGTTTGTGTAAATGCTTGTATGAAGGTTGATTCAAAAACCCTAATTTCCCCTACCCTACACATTCGGCCAACACCCTAGAGTTAGGGTTTGTGAAGGTTAAAATACCTATAGGATATGCTTATGTTTGGGGATAATGATACGTATGTGCATGTGATGTTTAAATGGAAGGTTTGATTTGAAAACTAAGTTTTCCCCTAGCATGATTTTCGGCCAAGGCATGATATATTAGGTTTGTGAAAGTTGATTACCCCATGATGTATGCTATGCTTAGTATGATACATGATGTATATATATATGATGTTTGTATGGGATGTTTGATGTCAAAAACCTAAGCTACCTCTACCCTTGACTTTCGGCCAAAACCTTAGGTTTAGGGTTAAGAAGAACTCAATTAACTCATGAAGCATGCTACCACTTCCTATGACATGAATATGATTTATGTGACCAATCTTGTCATATATAAGTATGTGTAAGTGGTTGAAATATGATGTATGTATGAGCATGTTAATATAGCCCATGGGGCACCCTTTATGAATTGCATGTGATGTGTATGATAAAATGCTTGAAAGGATACTCCACTAAGTATGGGATCAAGAGCACCCCTTATGTTGTGTGGTGTGTCCCTACGGGATCATGAGCACCCTTGAAGAGTGGTGTGTCCCTTAAGAGTGGATTGGAGTACTCCTTAGCATATATGTAAAAGCATGATAAGTATTTTACTTTAGAAGTTGTGTACCCGACTCGGAAGGGGGTCGTTAAACAAATCCGGGGTGCATGTTAACGTAAGGTCATGGCTCCGGTAGGACGGAAGGGTCCTGCTCTAATTGATTGGTGGCTCGCTACCCCAATTCATTAGGGAACGCGCAATAGGTAACACGCGATATGTGGTACACAACTGGGCCCTATATGATATGGATGTATTTTTAAGTAATACCTTTATGGAATTGTTTTGAAAACATTCATTGAAAACATTTATTATATGTGAAGGGTATGCTTAAGGTACTTTATACTGCATGCTTAGAAACTTGGTTGTTTAGTATGCTTTGATGAACTCATGCTTATGATTTGTTATGTGTACATGTTGTATTCTTTCGTATGGATTTTGTGAGTAGGACAGGATCCTTACTAAGCATTTGTGCTTACTAGTTTATGTGTTGTCTTATGCTGCAGATAAGGGTAAGGAACACTTAAACTAAAGGAAGAGGCAGGAAGCTGAAGATGTGTGGGGTGGTGGCTCGGGAAAGAAAGATTCTTATATCTACTTTATTATGCTTATGTTATGCTCCTTGACAATGAATGTTAGTGATTAGGATTGATATTGCATGATGGTGATTACACTTGGAATTTTCATATACTTGATTTTGTTTGATTATATTATGGTTTGAAATAATATGTGAACCTATCATGTTATGGAATAACTCTTGATTAAAATATTTCAAATGATGTTCTAATGATTCAAGCATGATATTTAATTGACATGTACTGGCAAGTATGCTTAGCACTTGTAAATATCACTTGATAGTTTTAGACAAGCATGCTCAGCACTTAGTCCTTGCCCTCTTACTTTTATTGTACGTCAAAATTTCATTATATGGATGAATGACTAGTACGTAACCCCGCCCCGAGAGTAGATATAAGGGCAGGCGTTACATAGGGTTTGACCTAATGGATGAAATCTTGGATGCTTGAGTACTACTTTGTTTTAGATTCTTAATTGAGGACTTGAGATGAATTATTTTTATCTAGTGAGAATTAGCCTTACTTTTGTGATACACATATGTCATTGTGCTCTAGAACTTGCTTAGGTTCTTTCTAAGCCATATTTCAATGATTGGATCACATCTATAGAGACTAATCACTTTGTTTACCTTTCCATATCAATTTTGGCAAAAATCATGTCTATTCTATTTGTCTTTCCTTATTCCTAATCTTAACCCCAATTTTTCTATGGATTTGTTTGCTTGGGATGTTTTCTTGATGCTACTTTGCCCGAGACAGACAAAGATTTAAGTGTGGGGGAGTGATTAGTGTTTTGGAAAAGTTTTGTATCAAGAAGGCATTTCGATCCAAAAAGAAAAATTTTTGCAATGGAAGGATGGGAACAATTACATTTTGAGTGAGTTTGAATTCCAAGAAGGAGTGGTTGAGTATGGAAGAAATTGGGGCATTTAGAATTCTCATCATTCTTTGAAGACCCACACGGAAAAAAAAAGAGACAAAATCTGCAATGAGGAGAAAAATGGCACCAAATGAAGAAAACTTGTGCCAAAAAAAAAAATTTCTGTGAATCTACATTTTGGACAGAAATGTTGGGATTGAAGCTGTTCTTTGCGAAAGGAATCAGCCACACTTTGTTGGAGGCCTGAAATGCAGTTGTACAAACCAAAAGACAAGCTGAAGTGAAGTGGAAATAAGCTGAGAATCTAAAAAAAATCTGTGCCAAGAATACCAAGAGTTGATGTGAAGCATGTTTTGATCAGGGATTGAATTGATTGCAGCTTTTCTTTGCTAGGAAGCTGATCGGCCACTCAGTTGGAAATCTGAATTGCAGCTATGCGGAATCAGGAAGTCTAAGTTGAGGCTGAGTGAAGACTGATCAAAAGCTGTGAAACTGCCCAAATCTGAACTGCATTGTAGCAGTATTGCAAAATCTGAGCTGTAAGCTGCCGAATGCTGGAATCTGATCTCCAGCTGAAGACAATCTGAATTGAAGAGCTGATGAAGTTGGAATTGAAGCCGAGTAGCTGCTGAAATCAGAAGAAGGAAAATACAGAAAAAAAATCTGGAACAATTGCAGCAGAGAAGAACAAAACAGAAAATGCAGTGAGACAGTTTTTGTACCAAATTGAAACTGAATTGGTTTGATTAGGCTGGCTATGCATTCGGGAATTGAGTACATGACATGCCAGAGTTGTTGAACTCATCCATTATTGACCAACACAGAAGAAAGGTGACTGTATGGACAGCTGTATAGAATTTAAGAGTGGAACAAAAGCATTGCAACAAAAAAAAATGCTGAAATGTTTGTGCCAAAGAGAGTAGCTATTCATTGGAAGCTCACGGTAAGGGTGAGTTGAAGTTGACTCTGATCAGAATTCAAGTACATAGTGACTGAACAAGCAACTGGCCTAAAGAAAAAAAAATCAGTAAAGAACAAAGAAGAAGAAAATCTGCAATGAGTACTTGGAGTTGCCATTTCTTTGTGCCAAATGTGCTGATCAGTCCATTTGAATGCTCACGGTAGTGTGATTGGAAGCTAGTTCTGATAAGGAAGCGTAGCTGAACACAATTGAAATTGTATACATCTGAAGAAATGGAAAAATCTGTGCCATTTAGAAAAAAAAAAGAGAAACAAAAATCTGTGCAGTGCAGAAATGGAAGTGCAAATGAATTGAGTTGAAACTAATGTGGCTGCTGCAAGGGTAGCTGAGAAGGACTCAAAACAAACCCACTCAAAGCCCAAGAGGTTTTGGTGAGCAGCAAGTTGATACTTAAGCTGAAAATTCAGTTATGAAAGGAGAAAAACCAGTAGAAATGCTATGAAGGCAGTTTGTATCAACTTGCAACCGAATTTGAGTTTTTGTGGCTATAAATCAAGTCAGTAGGTATAGGAGTGTATCTAAAATTATTAGGCACATCCACTGCTGATCAAAGGAGAAAGAAATGTGGTTGATTGGATTTTTCAGATCAAGAACCGAAAAAGAAAGAAGGATGCAGTGGGCTGAATTCGAAACAGCTGGGATCAACCCTTCCATCTCTATTTGATGCTAACTGCCAACCAGAAAAATGTAGGAGTTTGCAAGGTCTGAGATTGAAGCCAAGGAGCTAGAATCTGATGCAGGAAAAAGCAAGAAAAATTCGAAACAATTGCAGAGCAGAGAATGGAATGAAGTTGGCTGAAATTCAACTTGTTTAGTAGAATTTTTAGAGTGAAACAGTTAAAGTGCTCCACTACTCCTAGATGCCAACTGATATGAAGAAATTAGAGTTTTGCAAGATCTGGAAGGCTCCATTAGAAGATTAAGAGCAGGAAACAAAAAGAGAAGAAAAACAGTTTGAAAAAAAAGAAGAGAGCAAAAACAAAGGTGGCACACAATTGAAGACTTGGCACTATAAAATCATTGAATGTTTTTCTCATCCGGATTTAAGTTTTATTTCATTTCATTTCTGACCTTGCTAGAGAGAAAGGAAAAGAGGAAAAATCAAGAAAGAAGATGGAGAAAGAAATTTGGCACGCAAGGTGGAAGTTGGCACATTGAGATCAATAGGGTTTTATTCATCCAAGTTGAAGTCATTGTTCAAGATTAACTCCACCACATTTTTGATATCACTAGAGGACTGTAAAGAGAAGCAAAATGCATTGGAAACATCCTTGAGCACTCAAGTCTTCCACTTTATCAATTTTTCCATTTTCTTGGTTTTTACTCCATTTCTTACCATTTTTCATGTTTTCACTTGTTTTTGTAGATGTGAATCGTAATCATGACTAATGGTGGAGAGTAGATAATAAGCAAGCCTATGATAGTGCAAGAAGCATGTGTGTTTGAGTGAGCTCCACTTCCATCATCAATTTAGAATTTAAGGAGAGAGCCACCAAAATTTTCCTTGAAAGTCTAGTGATTTAAATTCATCTCAATGACTCATGATGGATGAAAAGGCTAAGTTGTTAATTTAAGGATGAGATATTAATCCATAGAGCTTAGATTTATGAGAATTGACAACCTTAGGTAATTTTTTTTCATTTGCTTCTAATTATGCTTAAGAAATCTAGGGGATACATACTTAGTGGTTTCGCGAGACGCTCAAGGTTAAGTGGGGGGAGTTGATAGATACCATTTTGTTGACTATTTTAATTGCTAAAATCCATGTTTGACCTATGTTTTTATTGCTTAATTGTGAAATTGCCCTAGGTTTTAGAACATACTCTTATTTTGGACTTAATTGCAAATTTACACATATTTAGATTATTTGGCCATTAAATTTCTGATCTATATTTGTAGGCATGAAAGGTTCATGGACCTAGGGCATATTGGGTCAAACATGAGTCGGAAGTGACCCGGATCGAGTTATCAAGCTTAGGATTAATCTGGGTCATCCGATTCAAGAGCAGCTAGATCTGAGCCATCTGGGACCATCTGAAGCCATCCAAGCTAGGGTTAGGGATGATCATGAACTCTGATCAAGATCTAAAGGTTTCATCCCAATCAGAGCTCATTCGACCGTTGGATCAAGCTCAGAGGGTTCTAGATCATCCGTTCAACGATTAGGTTGATCTGGACCATCCGTTGCACATCTGGAGGATCCAAGCTACCACGAGGCAGATCCTGATCCCAGATCATCATCATCAAAGTTTGGATCAAATCAGAGCAAGATCAGCCGTTGGATCTCTTCAAATCAATCCGAGCCGTCCAATGTTAATTACTTAAGGAAAAATCTGCCCAGACTTCTCCTCGTCGCGCCTTCTTCGCCGCAAGCCTCCTTCTTCGCGTGTTCTTGAGTTTTTCTTCAGTTTTTTCTTCATCTAAGGGGCGCGACCTCTCAATTCTCCTATTAGATCGAGTGCTAGGTCATTGGTGAGCTCATCCGTGAAGTTCTAGCCTCAACTTGCCCAAGAAACAGAGCTGAGTGAGGGTTTCCTCAGCTCTGCCATTTGTTTCTTTTGGATCGGTTGTGTTCCATCTCTACCCACCCGAGCAGTTCAAAGGGGTTCCCTGGAGTGTTTGGATCATCCACAAGCTGCAGCGCAATCGGACACAGCTGAATTGAAGGAATTCGAATGGAAAATTCAGATTTGAGCAAGCTGAGTTTGAATGGATCGCTGATTGAGTTTCTCCATTGAATTGCTGAGCTTAGGGGTTCGAGACTCACCCTTGCGTGACGAACAAAGAGTATTTGAGCTAAGGGAGGATTGAGGCTTAGTTTCGTAGCTAATTTCTCTTGTTTTAGTTGTAATTTTAATTCTACCGCAAGTTTAGTTTCAGATTTCATATTAGTTGTTTAAGTTCACGTTTTTGAATTGTCTCTTCAGTAGATAGGTTTCAATTTTGCAGGTAGTTGGCTAATGAGTTTGTTTATGGCACATTTGCTTTCAATTTTAGTTTAATTGCTGTTTAATTTCCTGCGTATCAAATTTCAGCTGCGTATCAGCTTCCTTTTCTGCCAAGTCAGCTTAGTTTCTGAATTTCTTCAGCTTAATTCCAATTCAGTTTGTGCTTAGCTTAATCCCTGCAATTGAAGATAGCATTTAGTTTGTTAATGCATTGAATCTGCTTTTGTTTTCCATTCAGTTCTATTTCTGAAACTTTTGATCAGCCTGAGTTAATTCTGCATATCAAACCCCATTTCTGAAGTTTAAATCTTATTTTGGCAAGTATTGGTAGACAGGTTCGGATTTGTGTGTTAGTAAACCTTAGTTCTTCGAGACAAGCTCCAAAACGTTCCATTTTGTGCCTTAGGTCTGAGTTTGATTGTTGTCTCTGCACTTGAATTTGTCTGAATTGATCTGCGCTTGGTCTGTTTCTGCATTTCTGAGCTGAGGTTTCTGCCCTCGAAGTGTTGTTGCATTCATGGAATGTTTTTGCAAAGACATGAGTTGTCTCTGAGCTAATTAGTCCAATTTCTGAGCATCAATTTTACTTCCCTGCATCCAGAATTCCTGCATTCATATCGTCACTGAATTTCTGCATGTTTCAGTCTGCACTTAATTTCTGTCTTCAAGATGTTTCTGCATACAAGTGGAGTTCTGAAATTCTATTTCTGCCTTCAATTGCTTCTGACATCTGCGTTTGATTTGGTTGCCTTACATTCACTCGCTTGCATTCAGTTGTAGTTCTGGTATGAATCAAGTACATACTTAAGTCTGCAGCTTGTCATCTTTAAATCTTGTCTTAGTTTCCTCTTGTGTATCAGCTTAACAAAGTGAATTGCGTATCAGTCTTTTTACTGGACTTTCAGCTATCATTTTTTCTTCATGCCAGTTCACAGCTTCTGCAGTTGGTAGCAATTAAAACTTACATTGAATGGTTATTGCTTATTTATCATTGGAATGTTTTTGAATGGCAAATTCCGAAGTTGAACACAACTCTTCTTTTCTTTTCTTTGCATTTCCATTTCTAACTTGAAACCAAACCCATATTTTATTCGAAACCCAAAATTCCTAAATGACACATAAACACGAGTTCGAATCACACAATATCAACTAGTCCCGAGGAAAAATACGACCTGTGGCCCCTTTACTACGTTTTCATATTTTGATTGCAAAAAGGGTTTCCAGCATTTTATTTATTCATATATAAATTTGAGACCCATATTCATGATAGTCTATTTGGGTCCATCAGTCCCTTAGCATAGATTCCACAAAATTTTTTGGCCTAAAACATTTATATAGCAAGGAAACAATCATTAGAACAATAGCCTACTTTATGCATCAACATTTATCCATTTCATGACTTGGCCGAATTCTTCCAAGTCCTTTACATCATGGAGAGCATTCAAACACCATGTATCCATCATATATTCATTACAAAAAGGTAGTAACAATTTCATGAACTCTTCCTTTACGTTTTTTTTGGACATAGAAAAGGGGTACCCCTTTATGGCCGAAACTTCCCTCAAGGTTTTCTTCAATTCTCTTTCACACAACATCACAAGCAACATAAAAATCATAAAAAGCCATTATGTTGCAGGTGAGGGAGTCTTACCACTTGTGCTTATGTTCCCAAAAGATCTCCAAAATTTTGAGAAGAAAAGACCTCTTAAACTCTAGCACTCCTCTTGTTCTTCTCTTCTTTTGGTCCGGTTTTCTCTAGGAGGTGAAGGACTTGATTTCGGTGAGGAAGAGGAGGAAGGGGAAGAGTTTGGTGGAGAGAAAGGGGGGGTTTCTTGGCCGAAAATGCCTTAGGCATTTCCTCCTCTTCATGGCCTTTTATGGTGAGTAAAGAGGCAAGCACCTCTTTAATGGTGTCTCTTCAATTTTTTTGTGTCTCTTCATCTTCTTTCCCACTTATCTACAATTTCCCATCCTCTTCTAATAGCACTCCTCTGCTGGGTGAATTGGTTACATATACATTCTTAAGGCATGACTTTTCTTTGAGGTCCAAGGTTCAATCCTTGGCACCTCCTCTTCTTTTTGCTTTCTCTTCCTTTTATTATTTTTTCCAAGCCCGCATAACCAAAGCCCACCTAGAGAATGCTACTTATTTAATTCATACACATGCATATGCATATCATTATTCATTCATACATGTGTAGGATACTTAAGCATAACATTAAATATAATACCTAAGCATAATTATCACACATCCACTACGTGTCAAGATAATGCCTAACATTTCTTTATTCACAACTTTTTCCCCTAAATTCATAATATTATTCTTGGCCACATGTTCCATTATTACTACGCTAGAGCGGAAAATTTGGGGCGTTACAATCCACCCTCCCTTCTGAAAAGTTCATCCTCGAACTTAAAATAACTCGGGATATTTTCGTTTCATATCATCCTCACGTTCCCAGGTAACTTCTTCAGATTGTTGACTTTGCCACAAGACTTTGACTAAGGGCACTTCCTTGTTCCTTAGTCTCTTGACGTCTTGATCCAGGATCCGAATGGGTTTGCTTTCACAACTCAGGTCCTCCTGGATCTGTACGACATGCGGCTCAATCATTTTGTGGATAGCGGACATCTCCTAAGGTAGCTCCAGCTCATAAGCTACCTTGCCCACTCTGTTCAGGATCTTGTACGGTCCCACATATCGCGTACTAAGCTTTTCTTTCTTCCCGAATCACATTACTCCTTTCATAGGAGCTACTCGGAGGAACACCAAATCTCCGACGTCAAACTCCAAGGTCTACGTCTCTGATCCGCATAGCTCTTCTGCCGGCTCTGGGCAGTCCTATTCTTTGGCGGATACTCTGTATGGCTCGGGTGGTGTCGTCAATGAAATCCGTCTGGAGTCCCATCTCTTTCTTTTCGCCACCCTCGTACCAACAGATTGGAGACCTACATCTCCATCCATATAACGCTTCATAAGGTGTCATTCCGATAGTAGCTTGGTAGCTATTATTGTAAGGGAATTCCGCTAGACATAAGTATCGGCACCAGCTCCCTTTGAAAACCAGGGCACAAGCTCGTAGCATGTCCTCTAGTACTTGATTTACTCTTTCTGTTTGCCCATCAGTCTGAGGATGAAAGGCGGTACTGAAACACAGCTTTGTGCCGAGAGTTTTATGAACACATTCCCAAAATTGCGATGTGAAGTGGCCATCTCTATCTGAAATGATGGTCTTGGGAATGCCATGCTGTCTGATGATTTCCTTAGAATATAATTGAGCCAGTTGCTCAATCGAATAAGTCATCTTGATTGCTAGGAAGTGAGCAGACTTAGTCAATCTATCCACAATTACCCATATCGCATCATATCCGTTCGTAGTCCTGGGAAGTCCTAAAATGAAATCCATAGAGATATCTTCCCATTTCCATTCCAGAATTGAAAGTGGGTGCAGAACCCCTCCGGGTCGCTGGTGTTTTGCCTTCACTCGTTGGCAGGTCAGGCAAGTGCTAACATGCTGAGCTACCTCTCTCTTCATGCCGAACCACCAGAATTTTTCCTTCAGGTCTTGATACATTTTGGTGGATCCTGGATGAATCGAATAAGGGGTTCCGTGAGCTTCTGCTAAAATTTCTCTCCGCAGCTCTGGATCATTAGGGATGCATAGACGATCCCTAAGGTATAATACTCCCCCATCGGCGATATGAAAACCATCGCCCTTTCCTTCTAGGATCTCCTGCTTGATTCTCTGAATACTCAAATCACCATTTTTTAACACAACTTTATTTATTAGATCTCATAAGTTCATATACAGCAACTAAGCGAACTTAATGAACTAGATAGGTTGACATCATGCCCATAATAAAAAATATTATGGCAGTGGTTGTCACTCTCTCATTCATCCCCAATCGGCCTGTCTCGAGATCTTCTACCGTTTCCATCGGATCCTCCTCATCCATCTCGGGACCCTCTTCGATCATCTCGAGAACTTCCTCGGGCATCTCGGGGTCTTCCTCGAGCATCTCGGGGTCCTCCTCGAACATCTCCATCTCAGGGTCTTCCGCAAACATCTCCGGATCATCCTCGAGCATCTTGGGATCTTCCTCGAACATCTCTGGATCTTCCTTGAGCATCTCGGGATCTTCCTCAGAATCTCCCAGATCCTCCGGAAACTCATGGCGAAGAAGCTGCTTACATTACTCCGTATATGAGATCCGACATTCATGCTATCCCCATATTTGATAAGCAACTTCTCTCGCACGCTTGGGCAATGAAAAAAACAGTGCTCCAATTCTGCAGTCATCCATGATTGGAAACTCTTCCTGCTCGAGTTTCCAAAATAGTCGGTCCAATTTTCCCATATTGCCTTAGATTCCTAGGACCGGACTATATTCCACTTCTTCTATTTGTTCCATTAGCTCACGACACCGCTCAGAGCAATGACTCATGGCACAGATCTCATACAACATCTGGAATTGGAAAAAAAATGACATAGTCAGTACAAAACTGACAAAAAAACCAGTACAGAACTAGTTTCTTTTTCCAATTCACAAATACATGCAGAGAGAACACACAAAAAGTTGGTTTCCTTTACTTTAGTAGTTACAATAAATTTTTTTTTATCCAGTTCTAAAGTATTTGGTTTCATAAAAATAAGATAAAGTATCGCTCATATTACACATCCTAAAAGTACTTGCTATCGTAAGGTATCATTCATACTTGCATATTCTAGAATTATAAAAGAAAACAAGATATGCATAGTGTTAGTGATATGAGAGAAGTGTCCTAAGGCAATCGCCTTATGATGTAAATATTTATATTAATAAATGATAATTCACTATTTGAGTATACATGTTTTTGTGTATTTGATTGGGATATTAAACTCATCTACTGAATGTCAGCAATACAACTCACAGCATAAGAGAATTTGTGATGGGATCACAACTAGTGATTATCTCTAATGTGCAATTGTGAAGTATTGAAATTATCCCTAGTCGATGAATTGATAAAAACGGACACTATCAATTCTGTTGAGACTAGCATGGGTTATTCTCTAATCAACTGATTTTCACTGGCTGGTGACATTGGGATGTCCGGAGATAAACATGGATGCTAGTTAAGGGAACTAGTTCATTGGAGTGACTAGCTGTAAAACTTCATATGGTTATCTATAAAGATATGTCAATGAAGTTCTTACTGCAGCTTAAGTGCGATGTTCCTTTGACTTGCGGTGTTCAAGTCATCTTGGTCATGGAGACTTATACTTTAACATCTTAAGCAAGCATCTCCAAGGAGGTGTGGACCCAGGATGATTGGGTATGAGCCGAAGTGCCCGAAGATGTTTGAACAGCCTACAAAGGATTCACCATTCCTTGCGAGGAGATGTATACCCAGGCCTATCGTTGGATTGTTACTCAAAACCTCTGGCCAGAGTATATCATGTTAAGAGTGCAAGTCCCTTAAATACATGAGAGTAATTAGAAATCCAAAGGACGAGAAAGACATTACTTGGGCTAGGTGTGACGTAGTCAGCCTAGTGGGGACTGACACAAATAGACCGTGTCCTGAACCAAGTGGGTATAAGATGGTGAAGGGAATGGGGCACGATTTAGTAGAGCTGCTGAAGGGTTTCAGAATAATTTTTTCTGAGGTCAAACCGTTGATCTTTCGATTAATTGGGGGTCATGATGTACTACTAGGTGCCACTCATGACCGTTCTATAATTGGTTAATTATAGACGGCCAACATAAATCGAAAGCCTATTTAGTCACACGCACTACGGGTAATCCGAGGGATTTAAAACGAGTTGAAAATTAGATTTTCCGATCAAGAGAAATAAGTCGAATTTGAGTTAATCAGAGGCGCAATGCAAGCTAAAAATGGCTAAGTCTTTTGAAGGCTTTTTGGGCGAATTAAATGAGTTTAATTCGCATTGGTTCGGCTCGGTTTGCCCCGGCCAAAGAGGGTGCCAACCCTCCTTGGTTGGCCGGCCATTAAAAGGGAGAAAAACTAATTTAATTGGTTTAATTAATAAAATGAATCTAGTGCGATTTATTTTATAAATTATGGATAAATAAATTTGTATAAAGAAATTTATATAAATAAATTTGTAGAAATTTATTCTTTTATGGATGTTAAAATAATCCATGAATTGGTTTATTTTAATTTTATAAAATCAATTATGAATTGATTTTTCCACAATAAGAAAGTTTATAAATTTCTTATAAAATTTATTCCATAATTTAAAGAGAAGAAGAATTTGTTTTATTATAAATTAGTTATAATAAGACTCGGCTTAAACGGAACAATTAATAAGAGAATTTATAAGATAAATTTCTTATAACTAATTCCGTTAATTCCGTTAAGAGGGAGACTTAGCAAAGGAGTTGCTACTATATAAAGGAACCAAAGGCAAGCCCTTATTACGCATTACTAATTGAGATTAGTAACTTCCTCTCTCCCTCTCTCTTATTCTCTTCTCCCTCTCCTTTCCCTTAGGGCCGGCGCCCTTCTTGGAGAATTAGGGCCGGCTCCCACCTTCCTTGCTAGGGCTGGCGCACCCTATCAACACCAAGCAAGGTTGCCGTGAGCTTCAAGAAGAAGGAGAAACGAAACAAGAAGAAGAAGAAGCGGATAGCGACTCCTCTCTTCCCGGAATTCGATTCCATTTTCTTGGTGGTTAGTTTCCCTTTCCTCTCTTGATCTTTCTTGTTGTGCCTATAGAGAATCTAGTAGTTCTCGTCGGCACAAAACTCGTGACTTTGCGAAGTCATCCCGAAGAGAACTCGGCGTGTACGCGAATAGAGGCGGAGCTTCCAAGGGACGCTACGGTTGGATCTCGTCCCTTACTTCGAGTTACGAAAGGTACTTAGTAAATTAGTTTACTTTTCTGCAAAGTTTTATTTTATGATTAAGTCAACACATCATAAGGTTGCATGCTAGATACGTGGTTAAAATAATTTAGGAAATTATTTTATGCTAATTCTTCCGCTGCACGTAAAAATTTAAAATTTTACGAACTCGTATCCTTGTCAACATGCACCCTGTCCCAACAGTGGTATCAGAGCCGGTTAGTGTTCGACATAATCATATAATTGTTTTGCGGAATACTTTGTCATGATCTCAATTTTGGAAAATTTTTCAATTATGGAAACTTTCCAATTATAATAAATTTTAGATTTAGGAATTTCTAAGTTTGGAAATCCTCATGAAATTTCGCAAACTTTTGAAATATCCTAGTTTCTAAAAATTTTATAATAATTGTGAAAACTTCCCATCTTTGGAAACTTTCCAATTTTGGAAATTTTCTATTTTAGAAATTTTCCAACTTTGGAAATATGTAAGTTTTCTTTGTACCAGAAACTTACAATTATTCTGAAAACCAATTTATGAAATCTCGCAATTTTGGGCACTTTCTTTTAAGAAAGTCTAGACAAATTCATGGACAGTTAATTGATAATTAAATTTGAATTGGTCTTTAAATAGACAACAAAATTCTTTATCTTGGATTGAGCCTCGGGGAGCCGTCCAATTTAAAGCTAGTTGTTGTAATTTAATTTCCCAATTTTTTAATTGAAATTGTCATGTTTGATTTGGATTGAGCCTCGGGGAGCCGTCCAATTGGATTTACAACCAATTATTTTTCTTTGGGTATCTGAGCCTCGGGGAGCCACCCTTAGAAAACGATTTGTTGTAATTAATTAAATCCATGAATAAAATATGTTTTAAGAGGTGATGCTCTTACATATTGTTGTCTCCAAAATTAATTAGGAAATGGTTTCCTATAGAGTTTTCTTAAATGAGATTTTCATGAAAATAATATGTCGTTGAATTAAGGGAATTGCCTCTTAATTTAATAAGATTTGATTTAGAGAAATCAAAGTCTTAAACATATTATTTCCGAAATTGATTATGACAATTTAGGAAATTATTTCCCAAAACAATTCCTTTAATATAGTATGAGATTAGAATTAGGAAATCCGGTTCCTAATTCAATTAATGAGACTTGATAACTTAAGTCACATACATACTTTATTAAGGAAATCGTTAGTCATGACAAATGTCATGAATGTGCTTAGAAAAGATGAGACCCAAAACCCCTTACAAAATATTAAGGCCAACACCTTCTATTAATATGGTTAGAATCGGAGTTTTGTTTCTCGTTTGGGTTGATGGACACATCCATGCCCGACTTGAACCTCAACATGTTCAAACCATGGAGTTAGTTTATGAATAATGTAGTTTGAGTCAGAGGTCAATCCTTAGTTATGGTTGTTGGACACATCCAAGCCTGACTAAACAGTTGAATGAGCTCCAACCATATTAAAACTATTTCTTGATTAATGGGTCAGCCTTAAGCTTGGAGCATCGATTTGTTGTGCCACAGCCAAGGTCGATGCGAAAAGAGGTGCAGTTGGGTGTTATGTATATGATGCATACTTGTTAATGAGTTAGCAACCCAATGATTTATGCAATCATTCAATTAGTTGATAGCATAATGTGATAGTTGCATATATGTGATATGTAATCGGTATAATTACCTACCTTCATAGCTAAGAATGACTTGATGGCCACAACCATGGTTGTTCTTATCTATGGTTGGATATCAACCTATTTGGAGATGTTCCTACGATCTCCCGAATTGATAAAAAGGGTTATTCAATTTGAAAAATAAATAAGATTTTATTAATGTATGTTGATACATTCTTTAATCAATCTTCTCATATAAACTCAATTTGTATTTCTAGGTTAATCACTCGATCATGTCTTCTCTGAATTTGCGTTCCATTTTGGACACCAACAAACTGACTGGGTCAAACTTCATGGACTGACTTCGAAACCTGAGGATTGTCCTCAAGGCAGAGAAGCTTGCTTATGTCCTTGAAAATCAACTTCCCAACCATCCTCCAGAGAATGCAACTCCAGACCAATTGTTGGCCTATCAGTAACATGTGACCGATTCTGAAATGGCGGGTTGCATCATGCTAGCATCTATGGTACCTGAGCTGCAAAAGCAGCATGAGCATATGGATGCTTATATCATCATCTTCCATCTTCATGAGTTATTTGAAGAGCAGGCGAGATCCGAAAGGTTCGAGGTCTCCAGACTCCTCTTCACCTCAAAGATGCAGGAAGGCACTTCTGCCTCGCAATTCATGTTAAAGATGTTGGGGAACATTGAGCGACTGGGCACACTCGGCTTTGCAATGGATCATGAACTAAGTATTGACTTAATTCTGAATTGTCTGCCCAAAAGTTGTTCACAATTTGTGATGAACTATCAGATGAACAAGCTGGAGACTACCATTCCTGAGTTAATCAACATGCTGAAGGCTGTTGAGCCCGCTGTAAAGCAGGATCAAAAGGCGGTACTGTTAGTTGGATATGAGAGAAGTTCATTGGAGAAGTGTTAGTGATATGAGAGAAGTGTTCTGTTGAGACTAAAGCAGGATCAAAAGGCGGTACTGTTAGGCGGTACTGTTAGTTGAACAGAACAGAACAAAGCAGGATCAAAAGGCGGTACTGTTAGGCGGTACTGTTAGTTGAACAGAACAGAACAAAGGGAACAGAACAGGATCAAAAGGCGGTATTGAAATTATCCCTAGTCGATGAATTGATAAAAACGGACACTATCAATTCTGTTGAGACTAGCATGGGTTATTCTCTAATCAGCTGATTTTCACTGGCTGGTGACATTGGGATGTCCGGAGATAAACATGGATGCTAGTTAAGGGAACTAGTTCATTGGAGTGACTAGATGTAAAACTTCATATGGTTATCTATAAAGATATGTCAATGAAGTTCTTACTGCAGCTTAAGTGCGATGTTCCTTTGACTTGCGGTGTTCAAGTCATCTTGGTCATGGAGACTTATACTTTAACATCTTAAGCAAGCATCTCCAAGGAGGTGTGGACCCAGGATGATTGGGTATGAGCCGAAGTGCCCGAAGATGTTTGAACAGCCTACAAAGGATTCACCATTCCTTGCGAGGAGATGTATACCCAGGCCTATCGTTGGATTGTTACTCAAAACCTCTGGCCAGAGTATATCATGTTAAGAGTGCAAGTCCCTTAAATACATGAGAGTAATTAGAAATCCAAAGGACGAGAAAGACATTACTTGGGCTAGGTGTGACGTAGTCAGCCTAGTGGGGACTGACACAAATAGACCGTGTCCTGAACCAAGTGGGTATAAGATGGTGAAGGGAATGTGACACGATTTAGTAGAGCTGCTGAAGGGTTTCAGAATAATTTCTTCTGAGGTCAAACCGTTGATCTTTCGATTAATTGGGGGTCATGATGTACTACTAGGTGCCACTCATGACCGTTCTATAATTGGTTAATTATAGACGGCCAACATAAATCGAAAGCCTATTTAGTCACACGCACTACGGGTAATCCGAGGGATTTAAAATGAGTTGAAAATTAGATTTTTCGATCAAGAGAAATAAGTCGAATCTGAGTTAATCAGAGGCGTAATGGAAGCTAAAAATGACTAAGTCTTTTGAAGACTTTTTGGGCGAATTAAATGAGTTTAATTCGCGTTGGTTCGGATCGGTTTGCCCCGGCCAAAGAGGGTGCCAACCCTCCTTGGTTGGCCGGCCATTAAAAGGGAGAAAAACCAATTTAATTGGTTTAATTAATAAAATGAATCTAGTGCGATTTATTTTATAAATTATGGATAAATAAATTTGTATAAAGAAATTTATATAAATAAATTTGTAGAAATTTATTCTTTTATGGAAGTTAAAATAATCCATGAATTGGTTTATTTTAATTTTATAAAATCAATTATGAATTGATTTTTCCATAATAAGAAAGTTTATAAATTCCTTATAAAATTTATTCCATAATTTAAAGAGAAGAAGAATTTGTTTTATTATAAATTAGTTATAATAAGACTCGGCTTAAACGGAACAATTAATAAGAGAATTTATAAGATAAATTTCTTATAACTAATTCCGTTAATTCCGTTAAGAGGGAGACTTAGCAAAGGAGTTGCTACTATATAAAGGAACCAAAGGCAAGCCCTTATTACGCATTACTAATTGAGATTAGTAACTTCCTCTCTCCCTCTCTCTTATTCTCTTCTCCCTCTCCTTCCCCTTAGGGTCGGCGCCCTTCTTGGAGAATTAGGGCCGGCTCCCACCTTCCTTGCTAGGGCCGGCGCACCCTATCAACACCAAGCAAGGTTGCCATGAGCTTCAAGAAGAAGGAGAAACGAAACAAGAAGAAGAAGAAGCGGATAGCGACTCCTCTCTTCCCAGAATTCGATTCCGTTTTCTTGGTGGTTAGTTTCCCTTTCCTCTCTTGATCTTTCTTGTTGTGCCTATAGAGAATCTAGTAGTTCTCGTCGGCACAAAACTCGTGACTTTGTGAAGTCATCCCGAAGAGAACTCGGCGTGGACGCGAATAGAGGCAGAGCTTCCAAGGGACGCTACGGTTGGATCTCGTCCCTTACTTCGAGTTACGAAAGGTACTTAGTAAATTAGTTTACTTTTCCGCAAAGTTTTATTTTATGATTAAGTCAACACATCATAAGGTTGCATGCTAGATACGTGGTTAAAATAATTTAGGAAATTATTTTATGCTAATTCTTCCGCTGCACATAAAAATTTAAAATTTTACGAACCCGTATCCTTGTCAACATGCACCCGGTCCCAACACATAGATGTACTTCTTCTAGCCATGTTATCTTCACGAAATAACACATAGGCTAGAATAAGGTTACTGTTATTTCCATTCATATACATCTCAAATCATTGTCATTACAAGGCATGATAAGGTATCTTCCCAGTTTTATCCAAGGTAAGAGCATGCTTCCGTCATACATATCATTTTAAATCATTGTCATCATATGGTATTTTCCTAGTTTTATCTAAGGTAAAATCATGCTTCTATCATATATATCATGCATCATACTTGCATAATTCAATTATCAATATAAACATGAAATAAGGCAAGTATAGAATTTCTTACTTGGAAGCGGCAGGAGGTAGGCTTGATGTGTGTGTAGTGAGATGACAGTGGGCTCTGATACCAAGCTGTAACGCCCGCCCCTTACCGTTCGGCGGCGCGTTACCTTTAGCCCCTTTATTATTATTATTTTTTCTTACTTACTTATATCATTGCGTATGAATCTAACATTGCAGCGGAAATGAAACATAACTGAAAGCATATGCAATGATAAAGAAATAACATCATATAACATCTAATAGCATCCATACTTAAATAAACTCCAAAAGAACTAGCAAGTATCATGCATAAAGTAGCAACATATGTCTTATTAGAAATAAGAACTAAGTCTATAGATGGAATTAAAGTGGATCGATCAGTCAAGCTACCACCACACACATTAGGCCTTCCTGCAGCTGCCCATTCCTCAGAAATTTCTATGTTGATCTGCAACATAAGCAAACAACTATAAGTATAAAACTTAGTAAGCTCTTTCCTACTCACTAAATCCGTATGTCGCATGCATTTTAAAACATATAACATTTCATGAATAGCATAAGATTCATAAGGGACATAAGATACATGAAGACATATAAACATAGAACATGTGCATTTCAAAACATTAGAATGCTCTTTGGAAAACATAGTAAATAATACTTTAAAATCATATACATCATCTTCTTTAGGGTCCCCGGCTTTGTACTCATTCTTTCTTTTGCGCGCATACCCCTATGTAGGATGCGAGGTAGCCAATCCCGACCTACAGGGGTCTACATTCTAGGCTTACTATCTTTCAGCCTAGGGACAACGTCATCGGTAGTCCGGAACCGTGGATCTTTTCAAGATTCGGTACAAGCCAATCTTTAAAGTAAAATACATACATGCATTCTTTTCTTTTATTTCTTTCTTTCATATAGAACATGCATTCCTTTCTTTCTTTCTTTCATATTGCATGTACTATAGACATTCAATCATTCATAATCATAAGCATATTTTCATATATAGAACATGCATTCTTTCTTTTTCTTTCTTTCTTTCATATTGCACGTACTATAGGCATTCAATCATTTATAAACATAGGCATACTTTCATGGCATAATAATTAGCATAAATAGCAAGACATGGAAGGACCTTTCTTTTAACACATGTAAGTGAAGCAACCATCATACTAGTTTCATCAATACATCATACATATAACATGTTTGTTTTAATCAAGGCAATATGTTAGTTTAATCTTTCTTTACTCATCCTAATACATGCCGGCCGAAACTTTATAGCAAGGATATCATAGCATAAAACCCACATAGCATTGGAATAAAGGCATACATTACATAAGAGGTCATTTACAAGTACACTGGTAGTCTAGACTTCACTAAACACTAGTTTAGGTGCATGAATTGTACTTGAACTTATTCTTAGCCTTTATTCTAGTAATTGACCTAAATTCACATCATGGATAACATAGTATAAAAGTCATATAATCATGGAAATAAAAACATACGTTACACATGGAATCATATACAAGCACAAGGGTAGTCTAGGCTTCATTGAACACTAGTTTAGGTGCATGTTTTGTACTTGAGCTTATTTTTAACCCTTATCCCAGTATTTGTCCGAAATTCACTGCTAGATAATATGGCATGAAAGTCATCCAATCATGAAAATAAAATATAATTTACATGAGAGATCATTAGCATGTACAAGAGTAAACTAATCTTCACTAAACCTTAGTTTGGGTGCATGAGTCGTACTTGCACTTATTCTTAACCCTTACCCTTGTAATTTGCTGAAATTCACAATATGTATAACATGGTATAAAAGTTCATATAACATGTAAACAAAAACATATTTTACCATTAAGGTCATATACAAGCATAAAGGTAGTCTAGTCTTCATTAAACACTAGTTTAGGGGGCATGCATTGTACTCGAACCTATTCTTAACCCTTATTCTTGTAATTTGTCAAAACTCACAGTAGGAATTTCATAGCATAATCATTCACATAACATGGGAATAAAAGCATATTTTTCATAAGAATTCATTCACAAGTGCAAAAGTAGTTTGTATTTCACCAAACACTAGTTTAGGTGTATGATCTAGAGTTCTACTTGGATTATCATGCATATGGGTACATGTAACATTTTTCTAAACATCAATACATAAAATGGAGCATGAGTTTAGGCTCAAACAACTTAGATAAGGTACTGACCCTAAGGTATAAATTATTTCCATCATGAAATAAAACACCCAATCACATGCATATCACTTGATTTAACTATAACTTCATGAAGGTCTATAAATATCTGTTTTAAGGCATAATTTAAGGTCCCTTGGTCGAATGTTACAGGGGTCCCTTAGCATAGATTTCACAAAATTTCTTGGCCTAAAACATTTATATAGCAAGGAAACAATCAATAGAACAATAGCCTATTTCATGCATCAACATTTATCCATTTCATGACTTGGCCGAATTCTTCCAAGTCCTTTACATCGTGGAGAGCATTCAAACACCGTGTATCCATCATATATTGATTACAAAAAGATAGTAACAATTTCATTAACTCTTCCTTTAAGTTTTTTTTTGGACATAGAAAAGGGGGGTACCCCTTTATGGCCGAAACTTCCCTCAAGGTTTTCTTCCATTCTCTTTCACCCAACATCACAAGCAACATAAAAATCATAAAAACATATAAAAAGCTATTATGTTGCAGGTGAGGGGGTCTTACCACTTGTGCATATGTTCCCAAAAGATCTCTAAATTTTTGAGAAGAAAAGACCTCTTAAACTCTAGCACTCCTCTTGTTCTTCTCTTCTTTTGGTCCGGTTTTCTCTAGGAGGTAAAGGACTTGATTTCTGTGAGGAAGAGGAGGAAGGGAAAGAGTTTGGTGGAGAGAAAGGGGGGGTTTCTTGGCCGAAAATGCCTTAGGCATTTCCTCCTCTTCATGGCCTTTTATGGTTATGGTGAGTAAAGAGGCAAGCACATCTTTAATGGTGTCTCTTCAATTTTTTGTGTCTCTTCATCTTCGTTCATCTACAATTTCTCATCCTCTTCTAATAGCACTCCCCTGCTGGGTGAATTGGTTACATATGCATTCTTAAGTCTTGGCTTTTCTTTGAGGTCCAAGGTTCAATCCTTGGCACCTCCTCTTCTTTTTGCTTTCTCTTCCTTTTATTATTTTTCCAAGCCCGCATAACCAAAGCCCACTTAGAGAATGCTACTTATTTAATTCATACACATGCATATGCATATTATTATTCATTTATACATTTGTAGGATACTTAAGCATAACATTAAATATAATACCTAAGCATAATGATTACACATCCACTATGTGTCAAGATAATGCCTAACATTTTTTTATTCACAACTTTTCCCCCTAAATTCATAATATTATTCTTGGCCACATGTTCCATTATTACTACGCTAGAGTGGAAAATTTGAGGCGTTACAATGAGGCAGTGAAAAGATTTAACAGACTAGCTCGCTTATGTTGGGACCGGGTGCATGTTGACATGGATGCGGGTTCGTAATTTTAAAATTAATTACGTGCAGCGGAATATTTAGCATAAATAATTTCCCAAATTATTTAACCACACATCTGAGCATGCAACCTTATATTGTGTAGACATGATCATACATATAAAATTTTGCAGAAAGTAAACTAATTTACTTATTACCTCGCGTAACTCGAAGGAAGGGACGAGATCCAACCGTAAGCGTCCCTTAGAAGCTCCGCCTCTATTCGCGTCGACGCCGAGTTTTCTTCGAGATGACTTCGTAAAGCCACGAGTTTCGTGCCGACAAGAACTACTAGATTCTCCAAAGGCACGACAAGAATACCAAGAGAGAGAGATGGGAAGACTAACTACCAAACGAAGAACGGAATCAAGATTCCGGGGAGGAAGGAGTCGCACCCGCTTCTTCTTCTTCTCACGGTAGCTGCTTGGTGGATGAAGCACACGGCAACAAAGGGAGTGCCTCTAGGGCCGGTAGCACTAGAGGAGGGAGAGAGAGAGGGAGAGAGAGAGGGCTTATTCCTTGATCTCTTAGATTGATTTCCAAGCCTTGCCTTGGTTCCTTTATATAGTAACCTCTCAATCGCCAAGTCTCCTTTTTATGGAATAAATTTTCATAAGAAATTTATCATATAAATTTTTCTATGATTTATTCCATCAAGCCAAGTTTTTATCATAATTTAATTTATAATAAAAACAACCATGTCTCCCTTTTTTTATTATGGAATAAATTTTCACAAGAAATTTATTATATAAATTTTTCTTATCATGGAAAAATTAATTCATAATTGATTTTATAAAATAAAATAAACTATTCAAAGTTTATTTTAATTTCCATGAAAATAATAAACCAAATTTCAGTTTATAAAAATTTATATATTATCCATAATTTTATAAAACAAACCACGCTCGGTTTATTTTATAATCTGAACCAAACAATTTGGTTCTCACCTTTTAATGTGGCCGGCCAAACAAAGTGGGTGGGGACCCTCTTTGGCCGGCCAAGCCCAAGCCTATACCATACGAATTAAACTCATTTAATTCGTCCAATAAGTCTTCAAAAGACTTAGCCATTTTATGCTTCCGATGCGTCTCTGAAAAATTCAGATTCGACTTATCTCTCTTGATCAGAAAATCTAATTTTTAACTCGTTTTAAATCCCTCGGATCACTCGTAGTGCGTGTGACTAAATAGGCTTTTGATTTATGTTGGCCGTCTATAATTAACCAATTATAGAACGATCATGAGTAGCACCTAGTAGTACATCATGATCCCCAATTAATCGAAAGATCAACGGTTGACCTCAGAAATAATTCTGAAACCCTTCAGCAGCTATAATGAGTCGTGCCCCATTCCCTTCACCATCTTATACCCACTTGGTTCAGGACACGGTCTATGTGTGTCAGTCCCCACTAGGCTGACTATGTCACACCTAGCCCAAGCAATGTCTTTCTCGTCCAACGGATTCTAATTACTCTCATGTTTCTTAGAGATTCATACTCAGAACATGTTATGCTCTGGCTAGAGGCTTCGAGTAACAATCCGACGATAGGCCTTGGGTATACATCTCCTCGCAAGGAGTGGTGAATCCTTTGTAGGCTGTTCAAACATCTTCGGGCACTTCGGCTTATACCCAATCATCCTGGGTCCACACCTCCTTAGAGATGCTTGCTTAAGATGTCAAAGTATAAGTTTTCATGACCAAGATGACTTGAACACCGCAAGTCAAAGGAACATCGCACTTAAGCTGCAGTAAGAACTTCATTGACATATCTATATGTAGATTACCATATGAAGTTTTACAGCCAGTCACTCCAATGAACTAGTTCCCTTAACTAGCATTCATGTTTATCTCCGGACATCCCAATGTCACCAGCCAGTGAGAATCAGCTGATTAGAGAATAACCCATGCTAGTCTCAACAGAATTGATAGTGTCCGTATTTATCAATTCATCGACTAGGGACATTTTCAATACTTCACAATTGCACATGTAGAGATAATCACTAGTTGTGAATTCATCACAAATTCTCTCATGTTGTGAATTGTATTGCGGACATTCAGTAAATGAGTTTAAGATCTTAATCAAATACACAAACATGTATACTCAAATAGTAAATATTCATTTATTAAAATAAATGATTACATTCATAAGGCGATTGCCTTAGGACACTTCTCTCATATTACTAACAGCTTATGCCCCGAGCTAGTCAGTACTGAAAAAGAAAAAGTCAAACTCATTTTGAAGATGTTGCGGCCCGAAATAGTTCTGAATGTGGCTGACGGGGTTAATACACCGCAGACCGCAGAAGAGCTATTCAGTAGTGCCCTGATCACCGAGCACTACCTGAACAATATTAATCAACAAAAGAAGGTGCTGACCGAGAGTAAGAGTCAACTTCATTCAGGAGGTCAAAAACTTCACAGTACCAATGCCAGCTGGAAAGGAAACTATAATAGTAAGGGAAACCAATGGAACAACTTCAAGGGTGGTCTAGCGAACAAATAGCCCAAGTATCCTCAGTGCACTACGTGCGGAAAGATGCATCTTCGGGTATGCCGCAAAGGCCCTAATAGGTTTTGTTGGTGTTGGAAGCATCAAAGTTGAACCTATGTTTTTATAATGGCAAAGGGTTCAGAAGTTAAGATTTGATTGAGATCTAACAAAGTTACTAAGTGTGCAGGAAAGTCCTAGGTACACTAGGCACTAAGTCCTAGTTTTTAAATTGGGTAATAAGTCCTGGTCGCGGCTGGGCAACTAAGTCCTGACGTAAAGTTATGCACTAAGACCTGGTCGAGGACTGGGCACCGAAGACCTGGTGAGTGAGGCTGGGCACTAAGACCTGGTCGAGAACTGGGCACCGAAGACCTGGTGAGTGAAGTTGGGCAAAAGTCCAACCGAAGGAGCCGGTTGGCAAAAAGGTAAATTCTCCCGAGAGGAGTAGGTGAGGACGCGTTTCCCGTAGGAGGGAACATTAGGCGTCGGTTCGACCTAGGGTTCCATTTGGGACACCTAAAGTCAGAACCAAGACAGCTTAGGTTGTAAATAATGTCTAACATATCATATATATTTGGTTCTTGTGTTTTGGAACTAACCCTGCTTGTAGGAAATGAATGGACGGTGTTTCTGTAGCTTAGGCGCCTCATTGGAAGGAGGTGCCTCACTGGGCTAGGCGCCTGTATGGATACAGGCGCCCCAGTGCAAGGCCAAACCAAGACCAATCGAAGCAAACTGCCACGAAAGCCTTTGGACCAAGTCAAGCTAGGCGCCTGTGTTAACACAAGCGCCCCAGTCAGCTCAGGTGCCCCAGTTGAAGGGATAAGCGCTGACCGAGTCTGCGGATAGGAGTTCTCACAGAAGAGGCCTCATGTTGGTGCCCCCTTCAACACAGGCGCCCAGGCGACCACTATAAAAGGGGGTTCACCCCCAATGCTTCAACAGAACTTGCAAATTTCGCTTTCAACACTTTCGCTCAAGCGCTACACTCCAGCATGCTTTGCATTCGTGATTCAAGCACCGATGACGACCCGTTGCTCTGAAATTCCATCCACTTTGGTCGTTGGAAAACCATTAATTTTCTTAAGTGTTGTAACTGCTTTTTCAGATTCTATATCTGTACTCGAAACTGTAATCATTTCTACGAATATAGAATTACCCAACGTAAACGATCAAGGACCGTGGGCTTTGGAGTAGGAGCTGACCGCGACTTCGAACCAAGTAAAACAAATCGTGTTAGCAACTTTGCTTTACTATTTCCGCTGCGTATTTCTCTTAAATTGTCCGAAAATTTTAGATCGATATTCACCCCCCCCCCCTCTATCGATTTACTCCGATCCAACAGGTGCTACATCTGTGGATTTGAGGGGCATAGAGCCAGAGATTGTGCTACAAAAATCCAGGTACCTCCCCAGCAACATATCTAGTACCAGGGTGCACTTGCGCAACTACACCAGATGCAAGTTGTGCTGGTAGGTACTCAAATATGTCAAGGGAGATTGGAGGCCCCGTCAGTTACGATAAATGCCAGGGTTTTCTCTCTCACCAAGGAGGACGTAGCGAATGCTTCTACGGTTGTCACAGGTCAGATATTTATTTTCAATCAGTATACTACTGCATTATTTGATACTGGGGCAACTCACTCGTTCATTTCTATGCCATTCATTAAGAAGATAGATATACCTCCACAAGTTCTAGATTGCAAGTTCTTAATGACCCTGCCTTTGGGAGAGATAATGACATCCACCCACATGCTGCGTGTCGTACCGGTCGGAATCACAGAAAGTGAATTCTATTGCGATCTGATAGTACTCGACATGCAGGATTATGATGTTATACTGGGTATGGATTTTCTGAGCAAATACGGTGCTTCTATCGAGTGCCGTAAGCGAAGAGTGGTCTTCCAGCCAGAGCAGAATCTATGTTTGAATTTATTGGAGAGCCAAGAAAAAGAACCCATAAATTCTTATCAGCTCTAAGAGCACAAAAGATGTTAGACAAGGGATGCACTGAATTGGTGAACCAAGTACTGGAGGATATGTTACGAGCTTGTGCCCTGGATTTGAAAGGGAGTTGGTGCCGATATTTATGCTTAGCGGAATTCGCTTACAATAATAGCTATCAAGCTACTATTGGAATGGCGCCTTATGAAACTTTGTACGGGAGGAGATGTAGGTCTCCAATCGGTTGGTATGAAAGCGGTGAAAAGAAAGAGTGGGACTCAAGACAGATTTCATCGATGACACCACTCGAGCTATACAGAACATCCGCCAAAGAATAGAAACCGCTCAGAGCCGGCAGAAGAACTATGTGGATATGCGATGTAGGCCCTTGGAATTCAATGTTGGAGATTCAATATTCCTCCGAGTGGCTCCTATGAAAGGAGTAATGAGATTCGGGAAGAAGGGAATGTTAAGTCCGCGTTATGTGGGACCATACCAGATCCTGAAAAGAGTTGGCAAGGTGACTTATGAGCTAGAGCTGCCCCAAGAGATGTCAGCCATCCACAACGTATTCCATGTTTCGATGCTCAAGATATGTGTTTCCAACGCAGACCAAGTGATTGAGGTGCAGACAGTGCACGTTCAAGAGGACCTAAGTTATGAAAGTAGACCTATCCAGATAATAGATCGAGAAGTCAAAAGGCTAAGGAATAAGGAAGTTCCCTTAGTAAAGGTCCTTTGGCAAAATCAACGGTTTGAAGAGGCCACCAAGGAACACGAGGACGATATGAAACAAAAGTACCCAGAACTATTCTAAGTTCGAGGATGAACTCTTTATAAGGTATGGGGGATTGTAACGCCCGTAAAATCCTCTTAATTTTTACATGAACACTAATATAAATTTTAGTATAATTCTTAATGGGCTTTATGTGGGCTTTTCAGAAAAAAAAATGGGAAAGAACCAAAAAGTAGCATTTGCCATGGTTTGAACCTTAGACCATAGCTAGTAGCAAAGCCTTATGATGCATGTGATAACCAGTAGCCCCAACAGGGGTGTGCTGTTTGAGAGGAGAGGAAAATTTTAGTTAAGGGTAGGGGATGTGAAGAGGCACAAGGTGAAGTGGCACTTGTGAAGAGGCACCTTGCCCTTTCACTTAGTATAAGTAGGGATAAGTGAAGAGACAAAAGGCATTAGAAATTGTTCTCTCCTTCCTCCTTCGTCCACCCCCACCGAACCTCTCTCTCTCCCTCTCCCATTTTCGAAAACCTCATCTAGGGTTTCTCCCCTAGAAAGCTTCATAAGGGAGATCTCTTGAAGACTTAAGACACCTTATAAGGCGAGAAGAACAAAGGATATCCTAAGAGCAAGGAGGTCTTCATCGCTCTCAATTTAAGGGTATATAGATTGGTGGTAATAAATCAAAAGAGGTAAGTCTCCCCTCACCTGTAGTATAATTGCTTTGGGTGTTATGTTGCTTAAATCATAGAGTAGGCCCCTTGAAGGTTTCGGCCAAGCCCCTAAAACTATGATTAGGATCAAGTTAAACCCCCAACTATGCTTGCTAATGATTTTCTATGATATGATATAGTTATATGAATGTTATATGATTTTTTTTATGTCACTTATGGTTGCTTGAAAATGGGACAAGGGTTTCGGCCAAACCCCTAGAACCATGATTGGGATTAGGTCAAACCCCAACTATGCTTGCTAATGACTTCCCATGATATGTTATGTGTTATACGAATGTTGGCATGATCTTATTATTTCTTATGTTTGCTTGAAGAGGGAAGGGGGGGGGGGGGTTTCGGCCAAGTCCTAGTTTTAGGCCTAGGAGGAGGCTAAAAACCCTAAGTATGCTTTCTATTGGCTTAAGAGATCAAGAACATATTTCCATGATTCATTAAATAATGTAATAATGTTAGCATGCTTCTATGTTACTTTATGATTATGTTAGGCCTTATTCATGTATGCTTTATGTTATACTTCATGTATCATGATTATGTTTAGGCCCTTTAGGGCATACCTATGTTATGCATGACTTATGAATGATGGAATGCCTAAAAGATGCTAAGAGCATTCTTTATGAAAAGAAAGGAAACATGATAAGCTATTTTACTTTTGTATAGGCTTGTACCGGACCCTAAAAAGGTCCTTGGGATGGGCTCCTACGTTGCCCCTAGGTCGAAGGTTGCCTAGTTCTCTAGTAGGTCGGGATTAGCTACCTCGTATCTACTTAAGGGATGCGCGCAAATTATGAATGTGGTACAATGCCGGGCTCTTATGTTGAGAGTTATGTTCAAGTACTTATACATATATGTTTTCAAAGAAATATCCCTCATGCATAAAGACATTTATCTCACATTATGTGCCTACTTGAATTACCATACTTGAAGTTGAAGTACCCTTGTGATATGAATATTCTTTCCATATGTTGTTGTTTAACTTTCTCTATGTCCAATTCATGACGCATGGTTTTTGTGAGTAGGAAAGGATCTTACTAAGCCTATATGCTTATAGTTTAGTATTTTCCTTATACTGCAGAACAGGGTAAGGGCATGCTAGACTAAAGGGAGCAGCAGGAGGGGCAAAGATGTGTGTGGCAGTGGTATGGTGGAAGAGATCCTGTTACTTATGCTTGCTTATGAATCAAGAATTTATCCATGTATTAAGTTTCTGCATTGTTACACTTTTGATGTTAGATTATCATACTAATATGTCATACTATGTTTTATGTTTGTTCGTATAGTACAACATGCTATGCTATATTTTGTGTTCATTCCTAAAATACGATACTTCTACAACTAGCACTTGTCATGGAATTCATGTTTAGAGCTTGCTTGTTTAAAGATTCAATATGGATTATGTAACATGCTCTAGGTGTTAGAGTTTGATGCCTATGTAGTTCGATTCATACCTTTAAATTCCGTGTGTAAACTCTAAAACCTATGTTAATGCTCATATGCTTTCGTGTGGTGTTCGTACTCACATGCCACGGGCTAGGCCATAGGTTGTAGTTGAGCCTAGGGTTCCTCTCATATAATGTCATGCTTGCTTAGTAGCTCATTCCCCATCTAGAGTCTTATATGTCGTAAGTTCATATGATTGCATAATGTACTTCTTGAATTAAAAGTTTGAACCAAGCTGAGCACATGAATACCAAGCATGCTCCCATGTTTTAAGATATGTTTACATGTTTTAAATTGTTCCATTGTGTTAAGGTATATATGTATGTATGTATGTTCGCGTAGCGCCGCCTTTCCCTTTTTATAAGGTGAGGAGGGGCGGGCGTTACAGACAAAGATGGAGAGATCACGGGATATGAGAACTGGGACAGTGCATTTTAAGAAGAAGATTGAAGCAGATGTTGGATCGAGAAACACGATAGAGGGGGGGGTGAATATCGTGAAAACTTTTTCGGATAAGAAAGAGAAAACGCAACTGAATTAAAACACACAAAGAACATAAGTAATTTTACTTGGTTTGGAGTCACGGTTGGCTCCTACCCCAAGGCCCACGGTCCTTGACCGTTTACTGCGGGCAATTCTATAATAGCGCAACGATTTACAGAATTTGGTACAAGAGTAGTGCAGTAAATAAACAAATACACTTTTCTTTACCGACGCCCGATGTGGATCATACTTCAGAGCAGTGGGTCGTCGTCGGCGCTAGAGTCTCGAGATCGGAGTTTGCCGGAGAAGAGCGCTTGAACGAAAAGCTTAGAGGCGTTGGAAAATTGTGTTCTTGAAGCCTCGGGGTCGAGCCCCTTTTATAGTGCTCCTGGGGGCACCTGATTTGTAACGACCCAGAAAATTTCTTTAATATTTTCTTTAAAATATTAAGCATGTCTAGATAATTTTCCGAAGGATCTAGAAATATTAGTACGAACCTTAGCCTAGAAACCCATGGTTTTCTCATTTAAATTGAGAAAACTAAGTACGAATGGGCCTTATATGGGCTTCCTAGTACCATGATTATGGGTAGATTTTAGGTAGAATTTAATATAAAAATAAATGGATTTTAATAAGAAATATTAACATAATTATGGGGGAATTTTTAAGGAAATTTCGAAATGGTAGGAAATAAAATAAAAATAAAATAAGAAATTAGTGCATGCACCAAGGATTGAACCTTGGACCTCTTGTATAACTAAGCATGCACTAACCAATTCACCTAGCAAGGGAGTGCTATGAGGGAATGAAGTGGATCTTAGTTAAGGCTTGGGAAAAATGAAGAGTCATCAAGGGAAGAGACACCATGACTCTTCACTTGCCTCTTTTAATGTGGTATAAAGGTGGTTAGGAAGTTACAATTTCCCTTCTTCTCTTCATTTCTTCTTCCTCCTTGCTCTAGCCGAAACTTCAAGGTGCTCCCCCCCTTAGGAAATGTTCCACCAAGGGCTCTATTTTGGAAGATCTAGGTTCTCTTCCAAGGTTACAAGGGCAAGAAGGGTTCAAGTATCAAAGGGATTTCCATTTTTTTTCCTTCTCTTTTAAGGTCTAAAAACGAGGGACAACCCAAGGTAAGACCCTTCTCGCCTGTGGTATGATTGTTCCTTGATGCTTAACAAGATTTAGAATTTTTGTTTAAGATTTAAGTTGAGGAAACCATGAAGAGGACCCTTAGGGTTTTCGGCCAAGGATGTTTTGTGGGGTTAGGGATGATGTAAATTCTCTTTTGTGCTCTTGAAAGTTTTATGATAGTATGTAGGACATAACTTATGTTTTAGGGAAGTTTTTGGCACCCTAAAACCCCTTGAGGGTTTCGGCCACATCAAGTATAGGGCTAAGTTTAACTTTCAAACCTCCAAGCATGATTAGTATGTTTTGCTATGATATGTTATTAATGAAAATGGTGACTTAAATGAATTTTCCATGGGCCTATTACTCCCCTAGGGTTTCGGCCAAAGCATGAATAAGGTCTAGGACTTAGGGTTAAAACCAATCAAGGGTCACAATGGGATCCTATGACATAACATGCAAGGGATTGGATGTTGACTATGACTATGCAAATTTTTCTAAGGACCCATGGCCCCTTAAGGTTTCGGCCAAGACCCAAACCTAGGGTTTGGTTTGGGTTAAGATCTCAAGAATGCATGTTTATAAGTCACCATGATAATAGTAGATAGTTAAAGCATGAGGTAAGGACCTTCATGTACAAAAATCTTTGTTTATGTGTAATATCACATGATTATGCATGTTAGATTTTATGTTATGTTTCATCCATGAATATTTAGATCATATACCATGACTATATGTAATTGAGATATGAATATGTTTTGATAATTAGAATGATGCATGTATGATGATAAATGATTATAATAGATTTATGGTTTATGAAAGTATGTGCATGTTTTAGAATGAATGTCATGAACCCTAGTAGTATACGTCCTATTTATACGTGGCTTATCATCCATGCTTTATGATGAATACTAGGATTATGTATGCTAGATGAAATGTATCATGTCTGAAGTGCATGCTTATTTATGTATCAAGATCATGCAAGCTTTAGGAACCAAGGTAATGATTATGGCTAGAAACATGATTATGTATGTATGTCCTATTTTGTGAATATAGAATGATAAGTATGAATGAAGATGATGGTTATGCCTTAAGTATGAATGATGAAGACATAACGATGATATGAAATAAGTATGAATGATAAGTATGAATGACAAGTATGAATGATGAAGCATGCATGGTTATTTTATTTTATGAATGAGGCTTGTACCGGACCGAAGTAAGGGTCCAAGGGATGGGCACCTTAAGAACGCCCCGGTTCTGGACTACCGTAGCTGTCCACGGTTCTGGCACTACCGAAGCTGTGCAACAGGGATGGGCACCTTAAGAACGCCCCAGTTCTGGGACTACTGACTATGCTATCCTTACCCTAGTAGCTCGAGGCTAGCTACCTCGTATTTACTTAGGGATGCGCGCTTATGATGTATGTATGTGGTACAAGCCGGGGACCCCAATGATGTTATGTTTATGCTAAGCACTTAAAAGTATGATTTCAAAACTAAGCATCCTTATGTAGTAAATGCATTCGACTCATTCATACATCCATGTTATGCATCGCGTCAGGGTAAGTATATTTTATGTTTATGTTTATGCTCATATCTTATGTCATGTGTAAGCATGTTTCATATTCACGTATGCTAAGAATTATGCCATGTATAAGCATGTCTCATGTTCATGTATGTTAAGAAATATGTCATGCTATATTTCATATTCACGTATGCTAAGAATTATGCCATGTATAAGCATGTCTCATGTTCATGTATGTTAAGAAATATGCCATGCTATGTCTCATGTTCATGTATGCTAAGAATTATGCCATGTATAAGTATGTCTTATGTTCATCTATGATAAGATTTATGTCATGCTAAGTATGTTGTAGATCTACAGTTATGTTAGGAATCATGCTATGTAGTTGTTCTTATGCTTTTGACTTATGCCATGACCATGTTTAAGTTTATGGTCAAAGTTTTGTTATGTCAAGACACTTGATATGTTTATGTTTAAGTGACGTATGGTTTTAGTGAGTAGGAAAGGGTCTTACTAAGCCTGTGTGCTTATAGTTTATTTTCCTCGTACCGCAGATCAAGCACGAGGTTACTAGGAGAAGCTGCAGGAGTGTAACGCCCGCCCTTATATCTACTCTCGGGGCGGGGTTACGTACATTCAATCATATAGTAATATATTTTTTTTCTATTTCTATCTTCTAGCATGACATTAAAACAACAATGCAAGGACTTAAGGGAACTAGGTACTAAGCATGCTTGCAAAAATTATCAAATGTCATTCTATAACATGATAACATCACTAGTAATGTAACTCATAACATAATCAAGTATAAGAGACCTCCAAGGTAAACACTATCATGCCATGTCAATCCTAATCACTAATACTTATTGTCAAGGAGCATAACATAAGCATAAATATGTAGATATAGAAATCTTTCTTCCCGAGCCACCACCCCACACATCTTCAGCCTCCTGCCTCTTCCTTCCATTTAAGTGTTATCTGCAGCATAAGACAACACATAAACTAGTAAGCAAAATGCTTAGTAAGGATCCTGTCCTACTCGCAAAATCCGTGCGAAAGAATATAACATGTACACATAATCAATCATAAGTATAAGTTCATCAAAGCATATTAAACATCTAAGTTTCTAAGCATGCAGTATCAAGTACCATAAGCATACTCTTCACATATAACAAATGCTTTCAATGAATGTTTTCAAAACAATTCCATAATGGTATTACTTAAAAATACATCCATATCATATTGGGCCCTGTTGTGTACCAACTATCGCGCGGAAACTATTGCGCGTTCCCTAATGAATTGGGGTAGCGAGCCACCAATTCATTAGAGCAGGACCCTTCCGTCCTACCGAAGCCACGTTAACATGCACCCCGGATTTATTTAACGACCCCCTTCCGAGTCGGGTACACAACTTAAAAGTAAAATACTTATCATGCTGTTACATATATGCTAAGGGATACTCCATATTCACTCTTATGGGACACACCACTCTTCAAGGGTGCTCATGATCCCGTAGGGACACACCACACAACATAAGGGGTGCTCTTGATCCCATACTTATTTGAGTATCCATTTAAGCATTTTAACATATCACATGCAATTTCATAAATGTACCCCATGGGCTATAAGGCATGCTCATACATACATCATATTTCATACATGTTCATATATTCATCATATTTCATACATGTTCATACATGCATCATATGTCATACATGTTCATATATTCATCATATTTCATACATGTTCATACATGCATCATATGTCATACATGTTCATATATACATCACATTTCATACATGTTCATCATATTTCATCATGCATCATATTTCAACCACTTACCCTACCTTAGACCTGACAAGCTTTGGTCACATAGGTCATACTCATATCGTAGAAAGTGGTAGCATGCTATCAATTAAGATTTCAATCAGACATCTCATTTAAACACCTCATACATAAACATATCAAAGCATGCTAACAATTAAGGTTTCCTTATCAACCATTCCATTTAACACCACATACATATACATATGATCATCCCCAACCATAAACATATATCATAGGGTAGTTTGACCTTTACAAACCCTAGTCCTAGTGGGTTGGCCGAAACATCAAGAGTAGGGAAATATTAGGACTTTTGCATTAATCATTCACACATACATTTATTCAAACACCTTGTATACTTATCTTAAACATGGATATATTGTAGGATAATTCAACCCTCACTAACCCCTTTTTCTAAGCCTTGGCCGAAACCCATCCAAGTTCAAAACCCTAGGTTTTGCTATCACAAAAATGTAGGGACACAACATATAGGTATACTCTAAATTCCAAGGGGTCTTCACATGCATCAAGGGGTAACCAAGGTCCCTTCTTGGGTGTTGGCCGAAACCTACACAAGGGTGTAACCCTAGGTTTTGTTCACAACATTTGCATAAACCACACATATACATATATCCTAAGTTCCAAGGGTCTAATTATGTAACAAAAGAGAACAAGGTCTTCCCCTAAGGGGGTGGCCGAATCTTACAAGAACCAAAACCCTAGTTCTTCTTCCCTTTTGTTCAACTATCATGAAGGAAATCAATATACACATATTCCCTAAGTATCAAGGGTCTAATCATGTAACAAAAGAAAACAAGGCCTTCCCCTAAGGGGGGTGGCCGAAACATACAAGAACAAAAACCCTAGGTTTTTGTTTTTAACATGTTAAAGGATACCACATTCAAGAACTATTACACTGCAGGCGAGGGGATACTTACATCCTTTCGTTTGATTTCTACTTCTCTAAGATCTTAAGGTGCCCTTGGTTGAAGGAAGGTGAGTGTTTCCCTTGTTTGCCTTCTCTTAGAAATCTTGGCCCTAGTAGAAGGCAAGAACCTTAAAGGGTTCTTCTTCCTTCCAATTCCCTAGGGTTAAAACCCTAGGGTTTACTTTTCGAAAATGGAGAGGGAGAAGAAGAGACTTTCGGTGGAGAAGTGAAGAGGAAGATGAAGAGGTAGTTATTCTAACCACTTCCTTCTCTTATTTATACTTTTCTCTTGAAGAGACATGTCTCTTCACTTCCCTAGCTTTTAACAAGCATGTTTCTCCTTCTCTAACAAGAAACATGGCTTGGTGCAATGGTTAAGACATTGCTAGTGCAACTAGGAGGTTCAAGGTTCAATCCCTACTTCCTCCCTTCTATATTTCCTTTTTATTACATTTTGCACTAATCCAAGCCCATTAAGCCAAGCCCATCATGAAATCTCATAATATTAATTATATTCCATGAATTCATATATTTCATAATATTTCATGATAATATTTCATGGATTCCATAATATTTCATATTTATGAATTCATAATATTTCATAATATTTCATGATACTATTTCATGAATTCCATAATATTTCATATTTATGAATTCATGATATTTCATAATATTTCATGATACTATTTCATGAATTCCATAATACTTCATATTTATGAATTCATAATATTTCATGATACTATTTCATGAATTCCATAATATTTCATATTTATGAATTCATAATATTTCATAATATTTCATGATACTATTTCATGAATTCCATAATACTTCATATTTATGAATTCATAATATTTCATGATACTATTTCATGAATTCCATAATATTTCATATTTACGAATTCATAATATTTCATAATATTTCATGATACTATTTCATGAATTTCACCATATTTCATATTCATGAATTTATATATTTCCTAATATTTCATATGGGAAATTTCGGGGCGTTACAAGGAGAGGCAAGAGCATGTGTGTGTGTGGCGGTGACTTGGCAAAGGATCCTTTTTGGTTACGCATATTGCATGTCTTGGGTCTTGGGAATGCCTCCTTAGATTCTATGCTATGGTTATAATAGTTACGCCTAATGAATAACTTAAGACTCACGATGCTATGTTTACGGATAAGTTACTTGCTACTTATGATGATGATGAGTAAGCTATGGAATGATTAAGTTATGATATGATGTCATGCATGTTGTTAATATGCTATGTCCAATGACACTAGGTTCATGAATGACAAGTTTAAGCATGTGTAGAAGAAAAAAAAAAGTATTCCGCTGCATTAAGATGTTTTATGCATATGTATGTTTAGCTAAACCCTAAACCTGTAGGTTTATGAATGACAAGTTTAGGCATATATAGATATTCCATGTAAGCATGTTTAGAAAAAAAAAATGATTCCACTGCATTAAGATGTTCTATAAGTTCATGTATGTTGAGCGTAACGACGCCTTTCTCGCCACACCACCAGGTGGGGGAAAAAGGCGGGCGTTACAGGTTGGTATCAGAGTCGTTGCCATCTCACTACACACACATCAAGCCTCTTTCCTGCCGCTTCCAAGTAAGTACCTTTCAGTATATTTTATGATAGTAAGCACTCTTACGATATGTTATGTTCTAGAATATGCAAGTATGAACGATGTCTTATGATAGATAATGGCAAGTACTTGTAAGATATGTGAACATGAATGATACTTTCTTTTATTTATTTAAAATATATATATATATATTAATTAAATAATTTAGAATTTAATATGGGGGAATGGATTTTCTGAGTAAATACGGTGCTTCTGTTGAGTGCCGTAAACGAAGGGTGGTTTTTCAACCCGAAGCAGATTCCACGTTTGAATTTATCGGGGAGCCAAGGAAAAGGACTCAGAAATTCCTATCAACTCTCAAGGCAAGAAAGATGTTAGATAAGGGATATACTGGTTTTCTAGCACATGTGGTCGACGTAGGTCAAACCAGGGATCAGAAGTTGGAAAATGTCAGAGTAGTATGTGAGTACCCGGAGGTATTCCCAGATGAATTACCGGGATTAGCTCCTGATAGAGAAGTAGAATTTGAGATCGAATTGGTCCCTGGTACTAACCCGATTTCCAAGGCACCCTACCGGATGGCGCTGGTTGAGTTAAAAGAACTTCAAGAACAACTGCAGGAGTTGCTCGATAAGGGACTTATTCGTCCTAGTCATGCCCCCTAGGGAGCTCCGGTACTGTTTGTGAAGAAGAAGGACGGATCTATGCGAATGTGCATAGATTATCGAGCACTGAACAATGTAACGATCAAGAACAGGTATCCCCTTCCGAGAATCGATGACCTATTTGATCAATTAAAAGGAGCTATTGTGTTCTCGAAAATTGATCTGAGGTCTGGTTATCATCAAGTCAAGGTAAAACAGGATGATATTCCGAAGACAGCTTTTCGAACAAGGTACGGACATTTTGAGTTTGTTGTCATGCCTTTTGGCGTGACCAATGCTCCTGCAATGTTTATGGATCTTATGAATCGAGTGTTCTCGTCTTTCCTTGATAAATTTGTAATCGTCTTCATCGACGATATCCTTATTTATTCAAGAAACCAAGAAGAGCACGCCAAACATCTGAGGATAGTACTACAGACTCTCCGGGAAAAACAACTGTACGCCAAGTTCTCCAAATGTGAGTTCTGGCTTGACCAAGTAGGGTTTTTGGGCCATATTATTTCCAAAGATGGGGTTATGGTAGACCCGACAAAGATTGAAGCTGTGAAAAACTGGAGTCGGCCGAGGAATGCCAGCGAAATCAGAAGTTTCCTTGGGCTGGCGGGCTATTATCGGAAATTTGTAGAAGACTTCACAAGGATTGCAGCCCCTTTAACAGCTCTCACCCGGCAGGATAAGAAATTTGAATGGACAGAAAGCTGTGAAAGGAGTTTCTTGGAGCTGAAAAGGAGACTTACAAGTGCTCCAATTCTTACCCTTCCGGAAGGTAACCAGAGCTTCAACATGTATAGCGATGCCTCTCGACTGGGACTTGGAGCTGTGCTTATGCAGAATGGTAAAGTCATTGCCTACGCCTCTAGGCAACTTAAAGAACATGAACAGAATTACCCCACCCACGATTTGGAATTAGCCGCCGTGGTCTTCGCTCTTAAGATATGGAGGCACTATCTGTATGGAGCGCAGTGCAGGATTTATACAGACCACCAGAGCCTGCGATATTTTTTCACGCAGAAAGACCTAAATATGAGACAACGCCGATGGCTGGAGTTGGTAAAGGACTATGACTGTGAGATCTTATATCATCCAGGAAAGGCAAACAAAGTGGCCGATGTGTTAGTGATATGAGAGAAGTGTCCTAAGGCAATCGCCTTATGATGTAAACATTTATTTTAATAAATGATAATTCACTATTTGAGTGTACCTATTTTGTGTATTTGATTGGGATCTTAAACTCATCTACTGAATGTCCGCAATACAACTCACAGTATAAGAGAATTTGTGATGGGATCACAACTAGTGATTATCTCTAATGTGTAATTGTGAAGTATTGAAATTATCCCTAGTCGATGAATTGATAAAAATGGACACTATCAATTCTGTTGAGACTAGCATGGGTTATTCTCTAATCAGCTGATTCTCACTAGCTGGTGACATTGGGATGTCCGGAGATAAACATGGATGCTAGTTAAGGGAACTAGTTCATTGGAGTGACTAGCTGTAAGACTTCATATGGGAATCTACATGTAGATATGTCAATGAAGATCTTACTGCGGCTTAAGTGCGATGTTCCTTTGACTTGCGGTGTTCAAGTCATCTTGGTCATGGAGACTTATACTTTGACATCTTAAGCAAGCATCTCCAAGGAGGTGTGGACCCAGGATGATCGGGTATAAGCCGAAGTGCCCGAAGATGTTTGAACAGCCTACAAAGGATTCACCACTCCTTGTGAGGAGATGTATACCCAGGCCTATCGTCGAATTGTTACTCAAAGCCTCTGGCCAGAGCATATCATGTTAAGAGAGCGAGTCTCTTAAATACATGAGAGTAATTAGAAATCCAAAGGACGAGGAAAACACTACTTGGGCTAGGTGTGACGTAGTCAGCCTAGTGGGGACTGACACCATAGACCGTGTCCTGAACCAAGTGGGTATAAGATGGTGAAGGGAATGAGGCACGACTCATTAGAGCTGCTGAAGGGTTTCAGAATAATTTTTCTGAGGTCAAACCGTTGATCTTTCGATTAATTGGGGATCATGATGTACTACTAGGTGCCACTCATGATCGTTCTATAATTAATGGGTTAATTATAGACGGCCAACATAAATCGAAAGCCTATTTAGTCACACGCAATACGAGTAATCCGAGGGATTTAAAACGAGTTGAAAATTGGATTTTCGATCAAGAGAAACAAGTCGAATCTGAGTTAGTCAGAGGCGCAATGGAAGCCAAAAATGGCTAAGTCTTTTGAAGGCTTTTTGGGCGAATTAAATGAGTTTAATTCGTGGTTTATTGGGTTGGTTTTGGCCGGCCAAAGAGGGTGTTAACCCTCTTTGGTGGCCGGCCAAATAAGAGGAGAAAAACCAATTTAATTGGTTTAATTAATAAAATAAATCTAGTGTGATTTATTTTATAAATTATGGATAAATAAATTTGTATAAAGAAATTTATATAAATAAAATTTATAGAAATTTATTCTTTTATGGAAGATTAAAATAATCCACGAATTGGTTTATTTTAATTTTATAAAATCAATTATGAATTGATTTTTCCATAATAAGAAAGTTTATAAATTTCTTATAAAAATTTATTCCATAATTTAAAGAGAAGAAGAATTAGTTTTATTATAAATTAGTTTATAATAAGACTTGGTTTAAACGGAATAATTAATAAGAAAATTTATAAGATAAATTTCTTATAACCAATTCGTTAATTCCGTTAATTCGGTTTAGAGGGAGACTTAGCAAAGGAGTTGCTACTATATAAAGGAACCAAAGGCTAGCCCTTTATTACAATTAAGAGATTAAGAATTCTCTCTCTCTCTCTCTTAATCTCTCCTCTCCTCCTTCTCTTCTTCCTCCCTTAGGGCCGGCGCACCCTAGCTCCTCTAGGGCCGGCGCCCAACCACAACCAAGGAGGTGGTGCCGTGAGCATTAAAGAAGAAGGAGAACCCGAACACGAAGAAGAAGAAGCGGATAGCGATTCCTCTCTTCCCGGAATTCGATTCCGTTACTTCGTTGGTTAGTTTTTCCATTATTTCTCTTATTCTTCTAGTTGTGCCTTCCGAGAATCTAGTAGTTCTCGTCGGCACAAAACTCGTGACTTTGTGAAGTCATCCCGAAGAGAACTCGGCGTGGACGCGAATAGAGGCGGAGCTTCCAAGGGACGCTACGGTTGGATCTCGTCCCTTACTTCGAGTTACGAGAGGTACTTAGTAAATTAGTTTACTTTTCCGCAAAGTTTTATTTTATGATTATGTCAACACACCATAAGATTGCATGCTAGATACGAAGTTAAAATAATTTAGGAAATTATTTTATGCAAACTCTTCCGCTGCACGTAAAAATTTTAAATTTTACGAACTCGTATCCTTGTCGACATGCACCCGGACCCAACAGTGGTATCAGAGCCGGTTAGTGTTCGACTTAATCATATAATTGTTTTGTGGAAAACTTTGTCATGATCTCAATTTCGGAAAATTTTTCCAATTATGGAAACTTTCAAATTATAATAAATTTTAGAATTAGGAATTTCAAAGTTTGGAAATCCTCATGAAATTTCGCAAACGTTTGAAATTTTCTAGTTTCTAAATTTTTATAATAATTGTGAAAATTTCCCATCTTTGGAAACTTTCCAATTTTGGAAATTTTTCTATTTTAGAAATTTTCCAACTTTGGAAATATGTAAGTTTTCTTTGTACCAAAAACTTACAATTATTCTGAAAACCTATTTTCGAAATCTCGCAATTTTGGGCACTTTCTTTTAAGAAAGTCTAGACAAATTCATGGATAGTTAATTGACAATTAAATTTGAATTGGTTTTTAAATTGACAACAAAATTCTTTATTTTGGATTGAGCCTCGGGGAGCCGTCCAATTTAAAGTTAGATGTTGTAATTTAATTTCCCAATTTTAATTGAAATTGTCATGTTTGATTTGGATTGAGCCTCGGGGAGCCGTCCAATTGGATTTACAACACTTTACTTTTCTTTGGGTATCTGAGCCTCGGGGAGCCACCCTTAGAAAATGATTTGTTGTAATTAATCAAATCCATGAATAAAATATGTTTTAAGAGGTGATGCTCTTACATATTGTTGTCTCCAAAATTAATTAGGAAAATGGTTTCCTATAGAGTTTCTTAAATGAGATTTTCATGAAAATAATATGTGATTGAATTAAGGGAATTGTCTCTTAATTTAATAAGTTTTGATTTAGAGAAATCAAAGTCTTGAACATATTATTTCCGAAATTAATTATGACAATTTAGGAAATTGTTTCCCAAAACAATTCCTTTAATAAAGTGTGAAATTAGAATTAAGGAAATCCGGTTCCTAATTCAATTCATGAGACTTGATAAATTAAGTCACATACATACTTTATTAAGGAAATCGTTAGTCATGACATATGTGTATTAAAAGGAAAAGATGAGACCAAAACCCCTTACAAAATATTAAGGCCAACACCTTCCATTAATATGGTTAGAATCGGAGTTTTGTTTCTCGATTGGGTTGATGGACACATCCATGCCCGACTTGAACCTTAACATGTTCAAACCATGGAATTAGTTTATGAATAATATAGTTGGAGTCAGAGGTCAATCCTTAGTTTTGGTTGTTGGACACATCCAAGCCTGACTAAACGGTTGAATGAGCTCCAACCATATTAAAACTATTTCTTGATTAATGGGTCAGCCTTAAGCTTGGAGCATCGATTTGTTGTGCCACAGCCAAGGTCGATGTAAAGAGAGGTGCAGTTGGGTGCTATATATATGATGCATACTTGTTAATGAGTTAACAACCCAATGATTTATGCAAACATTCAATTAGTTGATAGCATAACGTGATAGTTACATATATGTGATATGTAATCGGTATAATTACCTACCTTCATAGCTAAAGAAAACTTGATGGCCACAGCCATGGTGATTCTTATCTATGGTTGGATATCAACCTATTTGGAGATGTTCCTACGATCTCCCGAATTGATAATAAGGGTTATTCAATTTGAAAAATAAATAGGATTTCATTTATGTATGTTGATACATTCTTTAATAAATCTTCTCACATAATCTCAATTTGTATTTTTAGGATAATCACTCGATAATGTCTTCTCTGAACTTGCGTTCCATTTTGGACACAAATAAACTGACTGGGCCGAACTACATGGACTGGCTTCGAAACCTGAGGATAGTCCTCAAGGCAGAGAAGCTTGCTTATGTCCTTGAAGAACAACTTCTAACCCATCCTCCAGAGAATGCAACTCCAGACCAATTGTTGGCCTATCAGAAACATGTGACCGATTCTGAACTTGCGAGTTGCATCATGCTAGCCTCTATGGTACCTGAGTTGCAAAAGCAGCATGAGCATATGGATGCTAATACCATCATCTTCCATCTTCATGAGTTGTTTGAAGAGCAGGCGAGATCCGAAAGGTTCGAAGTCTCCAGACTCCTCTTCACCACTAAGATGCAGGAAGGCACTTCTGCCTCGCAGTTTGTGTTAAAGATGTTGGGGTACATTGAGCGACTGAGTGCACTCGATTTTGCAATGGATCATGAACTAAGTATTGACTTAATTCTGAGTTGTTTATCCAAGAGTTGTTCACAATTTGTGATGAACTATCGGATGAACAAACTGGAGACTACCATTCCTGAATTGATCAACATGCTGAAGACTGTGGAGCCTTCTGTAAAGCAGATCAAAAAGCAGTACTGTTAGTTGGTTCCTCGAAGAAAGGTTCTAAGAGGAAGGCCAAAGAACAGAACAAAGGGAAGAAGAAAAAGGCCAAGAAAACTGAAAAGAAACCAAAAGGAACTTGCCATCACTGTGGCAAGGAAGGTCACTGGCGAAGAAACTGCAAGATTTATCTTGAGTCCGTGAAGAAGAAGGCATCCGATGCCCCATCCTCTTCAGGTATCTTCGTTATTGAATGTCACTCTATTTCCTCAGATACCTGGGTACTTGATACTGGGTGTAGCTCACATATATGTAATGACATACAGGGGCTAAGGAATAGAAGAAGGCTCGTCAAGGGAGAAGCGAATTTGCGGGTTGGAAATGGAGCAAGGATTGCTACTATTGCCATCGGAACATATTTGCTAAAGCTCCCAACTGGACGTGTCTTAGAATTGGATAATTGTTATTTCGTTCCTTCGTTAATAAAGAACATTGTATCTATTTCATGTTTGAATGAAAAGGGTTATCATTTAACTTTCAGTAACAATTGTTGTTACATAACTTTAAATGGCGTTCTTTATGGGAATGGAACTTTGTGCAATGGCATCTACACGTTAGATTTATCCAGTGACGTTTTCAATATCGAAGTTAGCAACAAACGTGCTCGAATAGATAATCGAATAGACTCCTACACGTGGCACTGTCGTCTTGGCCATATAAGTAAGAAACGCATGACCGAATTACACCGATGTGGAATTTTGGAATCATTTGAACCCGGTTCATTTGATACATGCGAATCATGCTTAAAAGGCAAGATGACCAAATTAACCTTTCCCGGAAAAGGTAACCCAGTGGGAGAATTGCTTGGTCTAATACATACCGATGTATGTGGACCAATGTCAACTCTTTCACAAGGAGTCTATAGCTACTTCATCACCTTCATCGATGATCACTCACGATTCGGGTATGTGTTCTTGATGAAACACAAATCTGAAGCCTTTGAGAAATTCAAAGAGTTCAGAAATGAAGTAGAGAAACAGCTTGGCAAAAGTATTAAGATACTTCGATCCGATCGAGGTGGTGAATACTTAAGTCAAGAGTTTCAAGATTATCTAAGGGACAATGGGATATTGTCCCAATGGACTCCGCCGTATACACCACAGCATAATGGTGTATCTGAGAGGCGCAACCGAACCTTGATGGACATGGTTAGGTCTATGATGAATCATGCAACTCTTCCAAAATCCTTTTGCGGCTATGCACTAAAGACAGCTGTTTATTTACTAAACAGAGTCCCGACTAAGGTAGTCTCAACTACTCCATATGAGATTTGGAATAGTAAGAAACCTCACTTAACTCACCTTAAGATATGGGGTTGTCCTGCTTATGTGAAGCGGGTTGTATCAGACAAATTGGATGCTAAGTCTGATAAATGTCTATTTATTGGATACCCTAAAGAAACGAAGGGCTACCAATTCTATCATCCCTTGGAACAAAAGGTGTTTGTTTCAAGGCATGCTGTATTTCTAGAGAAAGAGTTTCTTTTACAAGAAAACAGTGGGAGTGGGATTGAACTTGATGAAGTTCAAGAAACTCCAATAGACATCACAGAGACACCTAGTCTAGGCCCACAATCGATAATTCATAGTGATGAGCTATCAGTTGAACCTAAAACTATACCACCTCTTCGTAGGTCTGATAGGACACGCAACATTCCAGAGAGATACGGATTTCTCGTAAGTGAATCGAACGACGTGTTGCTCATTGGTGATGACGAACCTATCAGTTATGAAGATGTTCTAAAAAATTCAGAAAGGGACAAATGGCTTGAGGCCATGAAGTCGGAAATGGATTCCATGTATGAAAATCAAGTATGGGACTTGGTTAACCCACCTGAAGGGATTAAACCCATAGGGTGCAAGTGGGTTTTCAAGAAGAAAACCGACATGGAAGGTAATGTTGTTACCTTTAAGGCTAGATTAGTGGCAAAAGGATATCGTCAAAAACAAGGAATTGACTATGACGAAACCTATTCACCAGTAGCTATGCTTAAATCCATTCGGATGCTCCTAGCCATAGCAGCTCATTATGATTATGAGATATGGCAAATGGATGTGAAAACAGCTTTCCTTAATGGAAACCTACTTGAGAATGTATACATGATACAACCTGTCCGTTTTGATGAGACAATCAAAGAGTTTGATTTCTCACAAAATCCTGACGAACCTTGTGTGTACAAAAAGGTTAGTGGGAGTGCAGTCGTATTCCTAGTATTATATGTCGATGACATCTTACTTATAGGAAATGATATATCAGTTTTACAGACAGTTAAGATTTGGTTGTCCAAAACTTTCTCCATGAAAGACCTGGGAGAAGCAACCTATATCCTTGGGATTAGAATCTATAGAGATAGATCAAAACGGTTGCTTGGTCTTTCGCAGTCTACATATATAGACCGAGTGCTAAAAAGGTTTAGCATGTCGGAATCCAAGAAAGGTTACCTTCCCATCAGGCATGGGATCAACCTTTCGAAGTCTATGTGTCCGCGCACAGAAGACGAGAGGATTAGCATGAATAAGATTCCCTATGCATCCGCAATAGGATCTATCATGTATGCTATGTTATGTACTAGGCCCGATGTATCGTATGCTCTGAGCGTCACGAGCAGATACCAATCTGATCCAGGAATGGATCATTGGGCGGCTGTTAAGACAATCCTTAAGTACTTAAGAAGAACTAAGGATGTATTTCTAATATATGGAGAAGGAGATTTGATAATACGTGGGTATACAGATGCCAGTTTCCAGACAGATAAGGATGACTCCAAATCGCAGTCTGGATACGTATTTACTTTGAATGGAGGCGCAGTAAGTTGGAAGAGTTCCAAACAAGACACCGTAGCGGATTCTACCACGGAAGCGGAATATATCGCAGCTTCGGAAGCAGCAAAGGAAGCAGTCTGGATCAAGAAGTTTGTCTCCGAACTTGGCGTGGTTCCAACCATTGATGAAGCAGTGCCGGTATACTGCGACAACAATGGAGCTATTGCACAAGCAAAGGAACCAAGGTCTCATCAGCGATCCAAACACGTGCTTCGACGCTATCATCTGATCAGAGAGATTATAAGTAGGAATGACTTACAAATTGAGAGAGTTCCCACTGAAAGAAATATAGCGGATCCTTTAACTATGGCCTTGCCTCAAAACAAGTTTGAGGGTCATGTTAGAGCCTGTGGTATTGGATACCGTAGCGATTGGCATTAGGCCAAGTGGGAGTTTGTTAGTGATATGAGAGAAGTGTCCTAAGGCAATCGCCTTATGATGTAAACATTTATTTTAATAAATGATAATTCACTATTTGAGTGTACATGTTTTGTGTATTTGATTGGGATCTTAAACTCATCTACTGAATGTCCGCAATACAACTCACAGCATAAGAGAATTTGTGATGGGATCACAACTAGTGATTATCTCTAATGTGTAATTGTGAAGTATTGAAATTATCCCTAGTCGATGAATTGATTAAAACCGGACACTATCAATTCTGTTGAGACTAGCATGGGTTATTCTCTAATCAGCTGATTCTCACTAGCTGGTGACATTGGGATGTCCGGAGATAAACATGGATGCTAGTTAAGGGAACTAGTTCATTGGAGTGACTAGCTGTAAGACTTCATATGGGAATCTACATGTAGATATGTCAATGAAGATCTTACTGCGGCTTAAGTGCGATGTTCCTTTGACTTGCGGTGTTCAAGTCATCTTGGTCATGGAGACTTATACTTTGACATCTTAAGCAAGCATCTCCAAGGAGGTGTGGACCCAGGATGATCGGGTATAAGCCGAAGTGCCCGAAGATGTTTGAACAGCCTACAAAGGATTCACCACTCCTTGCGAGGAGATGTATACCCAGGCCTATCGTCGGATTGTTACTCAAAGCCTCTGGCCAGAGCATATCATGTTAAGAGTGCGAGTCTCTTAAATACATGAGAGTAATTAGAAATCCAAAGGACGAGGAAAACACTACTTGGGCTAGGTGTGACGTAGTCAGCCTAGTGGGGACTGACACCATAGACCGTGTCCTGAACCAAGTGGGTATAAGGTGGTGAAGGGAATGAGGCACGACTCATTAGAGCTGCTGAAGGGTTTCAAAATAATTTATTCTGAGGTCAAACCGTTGATCTTTCGATTAATTGGGGATCATGATGTACTACTAGGTGCCACTCATGATCGTTCTATAATTAATGGGTTAATTATAGACGGCCAACATAAATCGAAAGCCAATTTAGTCACACGCAATACGAGTAATACGAGGGATTTAAAACGAGTTGAAAATTGGATTTTCCGATCAAGAGAAACAAGTCGAATCTGAGTAAGTCAGAGGCGCAATGGAAGCCAAAAATGGCTAAGTCTTTTTGTAGGCTTTTTGGGCGAATTAAATGAGTTTAATTCGCGGTTTATTGGGTTGGTTTTGGCCGGCCAAAGAGGGTGTTAAACCCTCTTTGGTGGCCGGCCAAATAAGAGGAGAAAAACCAATTTAATTGGTTTAATTAATAAAATAAATCTAGTGTGATTTATTTTATAAATCATGGATAAATAAATTTGTATAAAGAAATTTATATAAATAAAATTTATAGAAATTTATTATTTTATGGAAGATTAAAATAATCCACGAATTGGTTTATTTTAATTTTATAAAATCAATTATGAATTGATTTTTCCATAATAAGAAAGTTTATAAATTTCTTATAAAAATTTATTCCATAATTTAAAGAGAAGAAGAATTAGTTTTATTATAAATTAGTTTATAATAAAGACTTGGTTTAAACGGAATAATTAATAAGAAAATTTATAAGATAAATTTCTTATAACCAATTCCATTAATTCCGTTAATTCGGTTTAGAGGGAGACTTAGCAAAGGAGTTGCTACTATATAAAGGAACCAAAGGCTAGCCCTTTATTACAATTAAGAGATTAAGAATTCTCTCTCTCTCTCTCTTAATCTCTCCTCTCCTCCTTCTCTTCTTCCTCCCTTAGGGCCGGCGCACCCTAGCTCCTCTAGGGCCGGCGCCCAACCACAACCAAGGAGGTGGTGCCGTGAGCATTAAAGAAGAAGGAGAACCCGAACACGAAGAAGAAGAAGCGGATAGCGATTCCTCTCTTCCCGGAATTCGATTCCGTTACTTCGTTGGTTAGTTTTTCCATTATTTCTCTTATTCTTCTAGTTGTGCCTTCCGAGAATCTAGTAGTTCTCGTCGGCATAAAACTCGTGACTTTGTGAAGTCATCCCGAAGAGAACTCGGCGTGGACGCGAATAGAGGCGGAGCTTCCAAGGGACGCTACGGTTGGATCTCGTCCCTTACTTCGAGTTACGAGAGGTACTTAGTAAATTAGTTTACTTTTCCGCAAAGTTTTATTTTATGATTATGTCAACACACCATAAGATTGCATGCTAGATACGAAGTTAAAATAATTTAGGAAATTATTTTATGCAAACTCTTCCGCTGCACGTAAAAATTTTAAATTTTACGAACTCGTATCCTTGTCGACATGCACCCGGACCCTACACGATGCACTCAGCCGGAAGTCAAGTGCCACCTTAATGTCTATATCTAGATTACCCCGACCACTCGAAAGGGAAATTATGAAGTCGGGAGTCGAGGTCATCTCCGGATGGCTTTCTACCATGACATTATCACCGACGCTGTTCGAGGACATATTGGACAAACAAGATGGTGATCCTAGCCTTCAGAGAATCAAACAGGAGATACTAGAAGGAAAGGGCGATGGTTTTCGTATCGCTAACGGGGGAATACTTTATCTTAGGGATCGTCTATGTATTCCTAATGATCCAGAGCTACGGAGAGCGATATTAGTCGAAGCTCACGAAACCCCTTATTCAATGCATCCAGGATCCACCAATATGTATCAAGATCTAAAAGAGAAATTTTGGTGGTCTGGTATGAAGAGAGATGTGGCTCAGCATATTGGCACCTGCCTGACCTGCCAACGAGTGAAGGCTGAACACCAGCGACCCGGAGGAGTTCTGCAGCCACTTCCGATTTCGGAATGGAAATGGGAAGATATCTCTATGGATTTTATTTCGGGACTTCCCAAGACTACAAATGGATATGATGCGATATGGGTAATTGTGGACAGGTTGACGAAGTCTGCTCACTTCTTAGATATTAAGATGACTTAATCGATTGAGCAACTGGCTCAATTATATGCTAAGGAGATAATCAAACTTCATGGAGTTCCCAAGACCATCATCTCAGATAGGGATGGCCATTTCACTTCACATTTCTGGGAGTGTGTCCAGAAGTCCCTCGGCACCAAATTACGGTTCAGCACAGCTTTTCATCCTCAGACTGACGGGCAAACCAAACTGGTGAATCAAGTGCTGGAAGACATGTTACGGGCTTGTGCTCTGGATTTCAAAGGGAGTTGGTGCCGATACCTATGTTTGGCGGAATTTGCCTACAATAATAGCTACCAAGCTACTATCGGCATGGTACCTTATGAAGCTTTGTACGGGAGGAGATGTAGGTCTCCAATCTGTTGGTACGAAGGTGGTGAAAAGAAGGCGATGGGGCTTACGACGGATCTCATCGACGACACCACCCAAGCTATACAGACCATTCGACGACGGATAGAAGCGGCACAGAGCCAGCAGAAGAGTTATGCAGATGTCCGGCGTAGGCCACTGGAATTCAATATTGGGGATTTGGTATTCCTTAAAGTGACTCCGATGAAAGGGGTAACGAGATTCGGAAGGAAAGGGAAGCTGAGTCCGCGATATGTGGGACCATACCTAGTACTGAAAAGAGTTGGCAAGGTGGCATATGAACTGGAGCTGCCTCAGGAAATGTCAGCTATTCATAATGTGTTCCATGTGTTGATGCTTAAGAAGTGTATTCCAAACGTGGAGCAAGTGATCGAGCCACAGGTGGTACCAGTTCAGGAGGACCTAAGTTATGAAAGCCGACCTATCCAGATCTTGGATCGGGAAGTCAAGAAGCTAAGGAACAAGGAAGTACCCTTAATCAAGGTTCTATGGCAAAGTCAACAGTTCGAAGAAGCTACCTGGGAACGCGAGGACGAGATGAGACGCAAGTACCCGGAGCAATTCTAAGTTCGAGGACGAACATTCAAGAGGTATGGGGGATTGTAACGACCCGAAAAATTTCCTTAATATTTTCTTTAAAATATTAAGCATGTCTAGATAATTTTCCGAAGGATCTAGATATATTAGTATGAACCTTAGCCTAGAAACCCATGGATTTCTCATTTAAATTGAGAAAACTAAGTACGAATGAGCCTTATATGGGCTTCCTAGTACCATGATTATGGGTGGATTTTAGGTAGAATATAATATAAAAATAAATGGATTTTAATAAGAAATATTAACAAAATTATGGGGGAATTTATAAGAAAATTTCGAAATGTAGGAAATAAAATAAAAATAAAATAGGAAATTAGTGCATGCACCAAGGATTGAACCTTGGACCTCTTGTACAACCAAGCATGCACTAACCAATTCACCTAGCAAGGGAGTGCTATGAGGGAATGAAGTGGATCTTAGTTAAGGCTTGGGAAAAATGAAGAGTCATCAAGGGAAGAGACACCATGACTCTTCACTTGCCTCTTTTAATGTGGTATAAAGGTGGTTAGGAAGTTACAATTTCCCTTCTTCTCTTCATTTCTTCTTCCTCCTTGCTCTAGCCAAAACTTCAAGGTGCTCTCCCCCTTAGGAAAAGTTCCACCAAGGGCTCTATTTTGGAAGATCTAGGTTCTCTTCCAAGGTTACAAGGGCAAGAAGGGTTCAAGTATCAAAGGGATTTCCATTTTTTTCCTTCTCTTTTAAGGTCTAAAAACCAAGGACAACACAAGGTAAGACCCTTCTCGCCTGTGGTATGATTGTTCCTTGATGCTTAACAAGATTTAGAATTTTTGTTTAAGATTTAAGTTGAGGAAACCATGAAGAGGACCCTTAGGGTTTTCGGCCAAGGATGTTTTGTGGGGTTAGGGATGATGTAAATTCTCTTTTGTGCTCTTGAAAGTTTTATGATAGTATGTAGGACATAACTTATGATTTAGGGAAGTTTTTGGCACCCTAAAACCCCTTGAGGGTTTCGGCCACATCAAGTATAGGGCTAGGTTTAACTTTCAAACCTCCAAGCATGATTAGTATGTTTTGCTATGATATGTTATTAATGAAAATGGTGACTTAAATGAATTTTCCATGGGTCTATTACTCCCCTAGGGTTTCGGCCAAAGCATGAGTAAGGTCTAGGACTTAGGGTTAAAACCAATCAAGGGTCACAATGGATTCCTATGACATAATATGCAAGGGATTGGATGTTGACTATGACTATGCAAATTTTTCTAAGGACCCATGGCCCCTTAAGGTTTCAGCCAAGACCCAAACCTAGGGTTTGGTTTGGGTTAAGATCTCAAGAATGAATGTTTATAAGTCACTAGTATAATAGTAGATAGTTAAAGCATGAGGTAAGGACCTTCATGTACAAAAATCTTTGTTTATGTGTAATATCACATGATTATGCATGTTAGATTTTATGTTATGTTTCATCCATGAATATTTAGATCATATACCATGACTATATGTAATTGAGATAGGAATATGTTATGATAATTAGAATGATGCATGTATGATGATAAATGATTATAATAGATTTATGGTTTATGAAAGTATGTGCATGTTTTAGAATGAATGTCATGAACCCTAGTAGTATACGTCCTATTTATACGTGGCTTATCATCCATGCTTTATGATGAATACTAGGATTATGTATGCTAGATGAAATGTATCATGTCTGAAGTGCATGTTTATTTATGTATCAAGATCATGCAAGCTTTAGGAACCACGGTAATGATTATGGCTAGAAACATGATTATGTATGTATGTCCTATTTTGTGAATAAAGAATGATAAGTATGAATGAAGATGATGGTTATTCCTTAAGTATGAATGATAAGTATGAATGATGAAGACATAACGATGATATGAAATAAGTATGAATGATAAGTATGAATGACAAGTATGAATGATGAAGCATGCATGGTTATTTTATTTTATGAATGGGGCTTGTATCGGACCGAAGTAAGGGTCCAAGGGATGGGCACCTAAAGAACGCCCCGGTTCTGGACTACTAAAGCTGTCCACGGTTCTGGCACTACCGAAGCTGTGCAACAGGGATGGGCACCTTAAGAACCCCCCGGTTCTGGACTACCGTAGCTGTCCACGGTTCTGGCACTACCGAAGCTGTGCAACAGGGATGGGCACCTTAAGAACGCCCCGGTTCTGGGACTACTGACTATGCTATCCTTACCCTAGTAGCTCGAGGCTAGCTACCTCGTATTTACTTAGGGATGCGCGCTTATGATGTATGTATGTGGTACAAGCCGGGGACCCCAATGATGTTATGTTTATGCTATGCACTTAAAAGTATGATTTCAAAACTAAGCATCCTTATGTAGTAAATGCATTCGACTCATTTATACATCCATGTTATGCATCGCGCCAGGGTAAGTATATTTTATGTTTGTGTTTATGCTCATATCTTATGTCATGTGTAAGCATGTTTCATATTCACGTATGCTAAGAATTATGCCATGTATAAGCATGTCTCATGTTCATGTATGTTAAGAAATATGTCATGCTATGTTTCATATTCATGTATGCTAAGAATTATGCCATGTATAAGCATGTCTCATGTTCATGTATGTTAAGAAATATGCCATGCTATGTCTCATGTTCATGTATGCTAAGAATTATGCCATGTATAAGTATGTCTTATGTTCATGTATGATAAGATTTATGTCATGCTAAGTATGTTGTATATCTACAGTTATGTTAGGAATCATGCTATGTAGTTGTTCTTATGCTTATGACTTATGCCAGACCATGTTTAAGTTTATGTTCAAAGTTATGTTATGTCAAGACACTTGATATGTTTATTTTTAAGTGACGTATGGTTTTAGTGAGTAGGAAAGGGTCTTACTAAGCCTGTGTGCTTATAGTTTATTTTCCTCGTACCGCAGATCAAGCACGAGGTTACTAGGAGAAGCTGCAGGAGAGGCAAGAGCATGTGTGTGTGTGTGGCGGTGACTTGGCAAAGGATCCTTTTTGGTTACGCATATTGCATGCCTTGGGTCTTGGGAATGCCTCCTTAGATTCTATGCTATGGTTATAATGGTTACGCCTAATGAATAACTTAAGACTCACGATGCTATGTTTACGGATAAGTTACTTGCTACTTATGATGATGATGAATAAGCTATGGAATAGTTAAGTTATGATATGATGCCATGCATGTTGTTAATATGCTAAGTCCAATGACACTAGGTTCATGAATGACAAGTTTAAGCATGTGTAGAAGAAAAAAAAAAGTATTCCGCTGCATTAAGATGTTTTATGCATATGTATGTTTAGCGTAACGACGCCTATCTCGCCACACCACAAGGTGTGGGAAAAAGGCAGGCGTTACATGATTCGCTGGGGGCGCCTGACACGTGCCTTCAAATCGGAGAACCTTCATCCGCAGCTCGGTCAGCGCTTATCCCTTCCAATTCGGCCTCTGGAGCTGACTGGGGCGCCCGGGACCTCCCGGGTGCCCAGCTTGACTTGGTTCGCTGGCTTCGTGGCTGATTTTGCTTCGACTTTGACCTTGGGCTCCCGGGACCTCCCGGGCGCCTAGCCCAGTGTTGTTTCGAAGCGATTCTTGCTTTTTGCTTGTTTGGCTTTGACCTTGGGCGCTCAGGACCTCCCGGGCGCCTAGCCCAGCTACCTGCCCCTCTCCTTTGGGGTGTTCTGAGCTGCAGAAACACACTCCTTCGGTCCCTGCATCCAAGGTTAGTTCCAAAACAAACAAGGAAAGAAAATTAGTCCATTTTTACAGTCGTAGCTGTCTTGGTTCTGACTTAGGGTCTCCCAAACCCTAGGTCGAACCGATGCCTACTGTTCCCTCGACGGGGAGTGCGTCCTCACCTACTCCTCTCAGGAGAGTTTACCTTTTGCTAACCAGCTCCTCCGGTTGGACTTTTGCCCAATCAACCTGACCAGGTCTTCGTGCCCAGTCCTCGACCAAAACTTCGGTGGCCACCTTCCGAGCAGGTCATAGGTGCCCAGCCCTTTGCCAGGACTTTATGCCCAGTCCTCCACCAGGACTTCGTGCCCACCTTCCGAGCAGGTCTTCGGTGCCCAGCCCCTTGCCAGGACTTCTTGCCCAGTCCTCGACCAGGACTTCTTTGCCTAGTGTACCTAGGGCTTCTTTCCTGCACACTTAGTAAACACATTAGACAACAATAACATCATAACACCTGAACCCTTTGCCATTATCAAAACCCAGATTTGACTTAGGTGCTACCTGCACCAACAATCTCCCCCTTTATGATTTATGGCAACTCGATTCTAAAAGTTAAGTTAATCATACAGATAAGTAGTACCAATGTTAATTTCCTCCCCTGGAAGAAATCTCTCCCTAGGTTTTTTAAATGTTCGTTGGGTTTTTTGAAAAAGTTTCTAAGTCTTAAAGTGAAACATTTTTCAGGTTTTCAATACTTAGAAAATTTTCAAGAAAAGGTTTTAAGTTAGAAAACATTTTCCAAAAAAAAATATTTTGAGTTAGGCACTTTGGAAAATTTTCAGGAGAATTTGAAATTTACACTTAGAAAATTTTCAACCAAAGATTTAGAGTAGAACAATTTTTGAAAGCAAGTAATTTCAAAAATAACTTCCAAAATACTTATTTTTTGTATTTTAGAAAATTTTCTAAACTTATTCTGAAGTTTTAACACTTAGAAAATTTTCAAGCAATTTAATACTTAAAAAGATTTTTCAAACAGTTTAAGTACTTAGAAATATTTTTCAAAGTAGTTTAAGTACTTAGAAATATTTTTCAAACAGTTTAAGTACTTAGAAAGTTTTTCAAATAGTTTAAATACTTAGAAATATTTTTCAAAGTAGTTTAAGTACTTAGAAATATTTTTCAAACAGTTTAAGTACTTAGAAAGTTTTTCAAACAGTTTAAGTACTTAGAAAGGTTTTCACATAGTTTAAGTACTTAGAAAATTACTTTTTGAAAAAGGAGATAAGGGTTTTGAAAAAAAAATTTAATTTTGAAAAAAATAAATTTTGAAACCTTCTTTTCTCTCCTTTCCAATCTCTCTCCCTTTGCCATACATCAAAAAAAAAATATTGCAAAAAAATATAGCATTGAAACTGAGTAATCAAAGTATGATGCTATACTGAACCAATTATAAATTTAAACTAGACCAAATCAATTTGAATTTTTTGCTTTCGAGTCCTATCTAACCTAATTAGCTACTTACTAACTGTTATAAACAGTAGCTTTCGCTAGGGTTAGTCATGTTTAGTGATCTGATCAAGTTAGATTTTCTAAGCTTGACACTTAACTTGATTAATGTTAATTGGTATTTAGTGCCCCAATTACTGCAGATGTACTGACTTAAAGCATCTTGAATCAAGGCAAAGACCTAAGTATCTCAACCTATTCTAGGTTATCAATCAAAAGTACCCTAAGGTGCTTATGAGATGTTGGCTTCTAGATCTATAGGTGTATCCAGTTCTATGGTTAGGGCCTAGGCTAAGTCCATTTTGTGAAAAGAAAACCCTAGTTTTGAAGGGGGTAATTTTAAAAAAACTAAGTTGGAAAACTCATTTTAAATAACATAATGAAAATGATTTTGAAGAAAGTAAAATAGTTTTTGAAAAATATAATATAATTAGAGCAGTCCTATTCTACCAAGCATAACCCAAACTTAGTACTTGATAAAAGGAAGATAATCATGTAAACAACTAGCACCTAGTTATGATAAGTGCATAGAAGTCAACTGGTCAAAGCGAGGACCAGGACAGTCAAAATGTAACACCCCAAATTTTTAATGTAATATCATAACGATGTATGAAAAATGTCTTTAATGAAATGATATAAATTTCATGCAATCACATTCTATGAAATATCATGAACCTATTTTTATTAATGAAATGTCATGAATGCATGAAATATTATATTCATGAAATGTATATTGGGCTTGGTTTATTGGGCTTGGAAATGAATTAGTAAGAGGTGATAAAAAGAAAGTGCAAAGTGGAGGAAGCAAGGATCGAACCTTGAACCTATCACTTGCACTAACTCCTTCCTAACCAAATGCTCTAATGGGTGTTTCATGTTAGGAGAAGGGGAGACATGCTTGTTAAGGCTTGGGCAATGAAGAGACATGTCTTTTCACAAGAGGTGTATAAATAGGAGTAAGAGAAGGAAGTTAGAAAGAAGTTTTTTTTTCTTCATTCTTCTTCCTCCCTTCATCTTCTTTGCCGAGCCTAGTATCCCCTCTTCCATTTTCGAAATTTCCAACCCTAGGGTTCTAACCCTAGGGCAATTGCAAGAAGGAGAGTCCAAGTGCCATTGCTCTCTACCAAGACCAAGGAATCCTAGAGAAAATTTGGAAGAAAATGATTTTCACATACCCTCCAAGTGTAGGGTACCCTACGGTTTAAGAGAAGGTGAAATTCCAGCGCTAGGATGTAAGTGTCCTCTCGCCTACAACATAATTGCTATTGAATGTTTGCTTGTTTCATTCTTTTGAAAATTCACAAGGACTTCCCTAGTGGAAGTTTCGGCCACCCCTTGTAAGGGGTCCAAGAGATGGGTTTTTGATCAAACCTTGATGCATGCTAGTACCCCTAGGGATTTTATACACATATGTGTTGTTTCCAAATTTTTGGAAGGACAAAAATTAGGGTTTGGTACCCTACAAGGTTTCGGCCACCACCAAGCCTTGGGTCTTGGTTACTTTTTGTTGCATGAGAAGATCCCTAGGAACTTAGGGTACCTATGTATGATGACTTTCCATCATGTTGTGATAACAAAAAAAAAATTAGGGTTTAGCCACCATACAACTTTCGGCCAAGAGGAGAAAGGCTAAGGGCTTTTGGGTTGCTTGCTATTCTATTATGTTCCCATGATTAGTAGTGTAAGTAAAGTGTTTGTGCAAATGTTTGTGTGAAGATTGGATGTCAAAAACCTAGCCTACTCTACCCTACAAGGTTTCGGCCAACCCTAGGGGGAATTAGGGTTCAAGGTTGTATGATTTTCCTTATGATATATCCCTGCTTAATAGTATAGGTGAGGTGTTTGTAAGAATGCTTGAATGAATGCTTGATTGGAAAACCAAACTCTTTTACCTGTGACTTTCGGCCAACCCTAGTTCTAGGGTTGGGAAGTACTTAATGAAACCATGAAGCATGCTACCACTCATATGATGTGTGTATAATTTATGTGACCTATCTTGTTAGGTATAAAAGCATGCCTTATAGCCCATGGGGCACCCTGATGATATGAACATGATGTGTTTGATAATATGCTTGAAAAAGGATACTCTACTGGAAGTGGGATCAAGAGCACCCCTAAATGTGTGGTGTGTCCCTAGGGGATCATGAGCACCCTTGACGAGTGGTGTGTCCCTTTAAGATGTGATTAGGAGTACCTTTAAGCATATGCATGTATATGTAATTACATGTTAAGATACTTTACTTTGAAAGTTGTGTACCCGACTCGGAAGGTGGTCGTTAAACAAATCCAATGTACATGTTAACTGAAGGTCATGGCATTGGTAGGACGGAAGGGTCCTGCCCTAATTAGATTGGTGGCTCGCTACCCCAACTCATTAGGGAACGCGCTTGATGTGGTACTACAACTGGGCCCTAGATGATATTATATTTTTAAGTACTTACCTTTATGGAACCTTTTGAAAAGTATTTTCTCATTATGTGATGATCTTGTTCTGTAAAGCACTTAGAAATATTTGATGTGAAGCTTATGATGCAAGCACTGAGAAATATTGGATGTGATGCTTATGATGCTTATAATTCCATCTTAATTACTGTGTACATGATATGAGGTATCGATACGGATTTTGCGAGTAGGCCCGGATTCTTACTAAGCATGTTTTGCTTACTAGTTTCATGTTATTTTCTTATGCTGCAGATAGCGGTAAGAAATACTTGAACTAAAGGAAGAGGCAGAGGGAAAGCTAAAGGATGTGTGTGGTGATGGCTCGGGAAAGAAAGAAGGATTCTTATCTACCATTTTTGTTTAGAATCCAAATTGCTTCCTCTAAAAGATTACAAGTTGTATTACTATATATTGATTGTGTGATGACTATGTCTACTCTACTGTTGGTCAAGTTAGAGTTATGGAACCTATGTCATGTTAGATAACTCATGCTACATTCTTACTTGAGATTCCATGCTATAGTGTTTAATTGGATCACTTACAGTAAGTTATGTTTAGATTATGCCATGCTCTATCTTGCTCAAACCATGTTTAGACCAGTAAACTACGAAGTTAAATGATTTGCTATTATGTTGTAAATGCATGTCGACAAATGATAGGTTTTTGCTCAAGCATGCTTACTACTATTCCTGCATTGTAATTGTTCTACTTGATATACATGCTTAACATGGTAAATGATATGAATGTATGGACCCGTAACCCCGCCTTTAGGGTAGATATAAGGGCGGGCGTTACAAGTTGGTATCAGAGTAGATTTCCCCTCCACCACACACACATCAAGCTTCCTCTTGCCGCTTCCAAGTAAGAAATCCTAACTCGCCTTACTTTATTTATTTCATGTACAGTACAACTATATGGGATGATTTATGCTTGCATAATATGGAGATGATTAATACTTGCATAACAAGTAAAGGTAGAATTATAACTTATGTAGTCATTTACTGTCTACATAATAGATATGACTAGAAATTGTAAAATATGTGAACACATATGCATGTGTTAATAATCTAGAATTTGGGTAAGAGGGTGGTTACATATAGTAATCACTAGGGTAAACTACACCGATTAGGTGTGTGTTTTCCTCTGTATATATTTGCGAATTGAAAAAGGAATGGTTTAGTACTAACCATGTCATTTTTTTTTCAATTCCAGATGTTGCATGAGGACTACCCTGAGAGATGCCGCGAGCTGCTGGAGCAGATAGAGGCAGTTAGGTATTGGCCGACTCGGGGAATTCAAGACACCATAGGATTCTTGGATCGGCTCTTCTGGAAACTGGAGCGGGAAGGGTTTCCAGCCACGGACGATCATAGGATTGGAGCTTTACTCCGTTCCTTGCCCAACCGGGCCAGAGAGGTGGCGCATCAGATTTGGGGACAGCACAGATGCTGTATTCCCTATACGGAGTTGTGCAGGCAGCTCCTCTGCCATGAGTTCCCAGCAGATCTGGGAGACTCCGAGGAGGACTCCGAGCCGTCCGAGGAGGACCCTGAGCCGTCTGAGGAGGACCCCGAGCCCTTTGAGGAGGATCCTGAGCCCTTTGAGGAGGATCCTGAGCCCTTTGAGGAGGACCCCGAACTCTTCGAGGAGAATCCAGAGCTGCTGGAGATGTTCGAGGAAGACCTTGAAGCGGACGAGGAAATTCTCGAGATTGAAGATGAGGACCCGATGGGGACAGTTGAGGATCCTGAGGTGGGCCAGAGGGTGATGAGCGAGGAGATAGTAGGTGTCGCTATGTTATTCTTTATGTTGGGCATCACGGCAGCCCATCTTGCTCACTGAGTGGACTAGTTTGTATGTAGACTTATAAGAATGAATAAAATAAATTTCGGTTGGTATAATAAATAAAATCTCATTCATCCAATATGGATCATGCGACACAGAAGGACGGGTCGATGCGTATGTGTATCGACTATCGGGCATTAAACAATGTGACCATAAAGAACAAGTACCCTCTACCCAGGATAGATGATCTGTTCGATCAGTTAAAGGGAGCTACGGTTTTCTCTAAGATCGATCTGAGGTCTGGTTATCACCAAGTCCGGGTGAAAAAATGAGGATATACCCAAAACTGCTTTCCGGACGAGATACGGATATTATGAGTTCGTAGTGATGCCGTTTGGAGTTACTAATGCTCCGGCAGTATTCATGGACCTTATGAATCGGATTTTCTCGGCATTTCTTGATAGATTTGTGATCGTCTTCATCGACGACATCCTTATTTATTCGAGGACTTCCGAAGAGCATGCAGAGCACCTGAGTATAGTATTACAGATTCTTCAGAAGGAACAACTGTATGCTAAATTTTCGAAATGTGAGTTCTGGCTGAACCAAGTATCATTCTTGGGACATGTTATCTCCAAGGACGGAGTGATGGTCGACCCGACGAAAATTGAAGCTGTGAGTAACTGGACTAGACCCAAGAATGCCAGTGAAATCAGAAGTTTTCTGGGGTTAGCGGGCTACTACAGAAAATTCGTAGAGAACTTCTCTCGGATTGCAGCCCCTATGACAGCTCTTACAAAGAAGGATAAGAAATATATATGGACCGAGGAATGTGAAAAGAGCTTTACTGAACTAAAAAGGAGGCTGACTAGCGCTCCAATATTGACTCTTCCCGAGAGCGATATGGGTTTCGATATGTACAGCGACGCATCCAAACAGGGACTCGGAGCTGTGCTTATGCAGAATGGGAAGGTGATTGCCTACGCCTCTAGATAATTAAAGGAACATGAAAAGAATTATCCTACCCATGATTTGGAATTAGCAGCGGTGGTCTTTGCGCTAAAATTATGGAGGCATTATTTATATGGCATTCAGTGCAAGGTCTTTACCGATCACCAGAGTCTGCGGTATTTCTTCACCCAGAAAGATCTGAATATGCGACAACGCCGATGGCTCGAGTTGGTCAAGGACTACGACTGTGAGATCTTGTACCATCCGGGAAAAGCCAACAAGGTAGCCGATGCTCTTAGTAGAAAATCATGTGCTACTTTAATATCTTTGTCGGCTTTGTCACAACCCTTAGGGGAAGAAATTATGAACTTCGGAATTGAAATGATATTAGGACAGTTGTCCACCCTGATGATTGCGCCAACATTGTTCGGTGATATTCTGGAGAAGCAGAATCATGATCCGAGTCTCCAGAGAATCAAACAAGAGGTTCTTAAAGGCAAGGACGAGGGATTCCGGATTTCCGATAGTGGAGTCTTATATCTCCAGGATCGATTATGCGTTCCCGATGACTCTGACTTACGGACGAGGATACTCGAGGAAGCTCACGGCACACCTTATGCGATGCATCCTGGGTCTACCAAGATGTATCAAGATCTGAAGGGCAAATTTTGGTGGTCCGGCATGAAGAAAGATGTAGCCCATTATATCAGCATGTGTTTGACCTGCCAGAGGGTCAAAGCAGAACACCAGAGACCTGGGGGAGTTCTGCAGCCTCTACCTATTCTCAAGTGGAAATGGGAGGACATATCTATAGATTTCATATCAGGGCTGCCTCGGACTACGAACGGATATGATAGTATATGGGTTATTGTGGACCGACTGACCAAGTCCGTGCATTTTCTGGCTATCAGGATGACTTATTCAGTTGAGCAGCTGGCTCAACTGTACGTCAAGGAGATTGTCCGACTGCACGGGATTCCCAAGACCATCGTCTCTGACCAAGATGGTCGATTTACTTCTGATTTTTGGGGGCACGTGCAGAAGGCCCTTGGCACGAAGCTGAAGTTCAGTACAGCCTTTCACCCTCAGACTGACGGGCAGACTGAACGAGTAAACTAGATACTAGAAGATATGTTGCGAGCTTGCGCCTTGGACTTCAAGGGAAGCTGGTGTCGATACCTGAGCCTGGCAGAGTTTGCTTATAATAACATTCACCAGGCTACTATCGGAATGGCACCGTATGAGGCACTGTACGGCAGAAAATGCAGATCTCCTTTATGCTGGCATGAGAGTGGTGAAAAGAGGGAGATGGGACTCCAGACCGATATTATTGATGAGACCACTCAGGCCATAAAGAATATCCGCCAGAGGATAGAGACTGCTCAGAGTCGGCAAAAGAGCTACGCTGACAAACGACGTCGACCACTCGAGTTCGAGGTTGGGGATTCAGTATTCCTGAAGGTAGCCCCTATGAAAGGGGTGATGAGATTCGGAAAGAAGGGGAAGCTGAGTCCGCGATACATGGGACCCTACCAGATTTTGAGACGAGTAGGCAAGGTGGCCTACGAGCTGGAGCTACCGCCAGAAATGGCGGCTATCCACAACGTCTTCCATGTGTCGATGCTCAAGAAGTGTACCCCTGATGCGAGTCAAATTATAGAACCCCCACCAGTGCAAGAACAGGAGAGCCTCAGTTCCGAACGCCGCCCGATCCAGATCCTTGATCGGGAAGTCAAAAGACTAAGGAACAAGGAGGTACCCTTAGTGAAGGTTCTGTGGCGGAACGAGCAGTTCGAAGAAGCCACCTGGGAACAGGAAGATACAATGCGATCAAAATACCCGGAACTGTTTTAAGTTCGGGACGAACTTTCAATAAGGGGTGGAGGATTGTAACACCCCAAATTTTTAATGTAATATCATAACGATGTATGAAAAATGTCTTTAATGAAATGATATAAATTTCATGCAATCACATTCTATGAAATATCATGAACCTATTTTTATTAATGAAATGTCATGAATGCATGAAATATTATATTCATGAAATGTATATTGGGCTTGGTTTATTGGGCTTGGAAATGAATTAGTAAGAGGTGATAAAAAGAAAGTGCAAAGTGGAGGAAGCAAGGATCGAACCTTTAACCTATCACTTGCACTAACTCCTTCCCAACCAAATGCTCTAATGGGTGTTTCATGTTAGGAGAAGGGGAGACATGCTTGTTAAGGCTTGGGCAATGAAGAGTCATGTCTTTTCACAAGAGGTGTATAAATAGGAGTAAGAGAAGGAAGTTAGAAAGAAGTTTTTTTTTCTTCATTCTTCTTCCTCCCTTCTTCTTCTTTGCCGAGCCTAGTATCCCCTCTTCCATTTTCGAAATTTCCAACCCTAGGGTTCTAACCCTAGGGCAATTGCAAGAAGGAGAGTCCAAGTGCCATTGCTCTCTACCAAGACCAAGGAATCCTAGAGAAAATTTGGAAGAAAAGGATTTTCACATACCCTCCAAGTGTAGGGTACCCTACGGTTTAAGAGAAGGTGAAATTCCAGCGCTAGGATGTAAGTGTCCTCTCGCCTGCAACATAATTGCTATTGAATGTTTGCTTGTTTCATTCTTTTGAAAATTCACAAGGACTTCCCTAGTGGAAGTTTCGGCCACCCCTTGTAAGGGGTCCAAGAGATGGGTTTTTGATCAAACCTTGATGCATGCTAGTACCCCTAGGGATTTTATACACATATGTGTTGTTTCCAAATTTTTGGAAGGACAAAAATTAGGGTTTGGTACCCTACAAGGTTTCGGCCACCACCAAGCCTTGGGTCTTTGTTACTTTTTGTTGCATGAGAAGATCCCTAGGAACTTAGGGTACCTATGTATGATGACTTTCCATCATGTTGTGATAACAAAAAAAAAATTAGGGTTTAGCCACCATACAACTTTCGGCCAAGAGGAGAAAGGCTAAGGGCTTTTGGGTTGCTTGCTATTCTATTATGTTCCCATGATTAGTAGTGTAAGTAAAGTGTTTATGCAAATGTTTGTGTGAAGATTGGATGTCAAAAACCTAGCCTACTCTACCCTACAAGGTTTCGGCCAACCCTAGGGGGAATTAGGGTTCAAGGTTGTATGATTTTCCTTATGATATATCCCTGCTTAATAGTATAGGTGAGGTGTTTGTAAGAATGCTTGAATGAATGCTTGATTGGAAAACCAAACTCCTTTACCTGTGACTTTCGGCCAACCCTAGTTCTAGGGTTGGGAAGTACTTAATGAAACCATGAAGCATGCTACCACTCATATGATGTGTGTATAATTTATGTGACCTATCTTGTTAGGTATAAAAGCATGCCTTATAGCCCATGGGGCACCCTGATGATATGAACATGATGTGTTTGATAATATGCTTGAAAAAGGATACTCTACTGGATGTGGGATCAAGAGCACCCCTAAATGTGTGGTGTGTCCCTAGGGGATCATGAGCACCCTTGATGAGTGGTGTGTCCCTTTAAGATGTGATTAGGAGTACCTTTAAGCATATGCATGTATATGTAATTGCATGTTAAGATACTTTACTTTGAAAGTTGTGTACCCGACTCGGAAGGGGGTCGTTAAACAAATCCAATGTACATGTTAACTGAAGGTCATGGCATTGGTAGGACGGAAGGGTCCTGCCCTAATTAGATTGGTGGCTCGCTACCCCAACTCATTAGGGAACGCTCTTGATGTGGTACTACAACTGGGCCCTAGATGATATTATATTTTTAAGTACTTACCTTTATGGAACCTTTTGAAAAGCATTTTCTCATTATGTGATGATCTTGTTCTGTAAAGCACTTAGAAATATTTGATGTGAAGCTTATGATGCAAGCACTGAGAAATATTGGATGTGATGCTTATGATGCTTATAATTCCATCTTGATTACTGTGTACATGATATGAGGTATCGATACGGATTTTGCGAGTAGGCCCGGATTCTTACTAAGCATGTTTTGCTTACTAGTTTCATGTTGTTTTCTTATGCTGCAGATAGCGGTAAGAAATACTTGAACTAAAGGAAGAGGCAGAGGGAAAGCTAAAGGATGTGTGTGGTGATGGCTCGGGAAAGAAAGAAGGATTCTTATCTACCATTTTTGTTTAGAATCCAAATTGCTTCCTCTAAAAGATTTCAAGTTGTATTACTATATATTGATTGTGTGATGACTATGTCTACTCTACTGTTGGTCAAGTTAGAGTTATGGAACCTATGTCATGTTAGATAACTCATGCTACATTCTTACTTGAGATTCCATGCTATAGTGTTTAATTGGATCACTTACAGTAAGTTATGTTTAGATTATGCCATGCTCTATCTTGCTCAAACCATGTTTAGACCAGTAAACTACGAAGTTAAATGATTTGCTATTATGTTGTAAATGCATGTCGACAAATGATAGGTTTTTGCTCAAGCATGCTTACTACTATTCCTGTATTGTAATTGTTCTACTTGATATACATGCTTAACATGGTAAATGATATGAATGTATGGACCCGTAACCCCGCCTTTAGAGTAGATATAAGGGCGGGCGTTACACAAAACACGAGTCAAACATCAGTTAATAGTACAATAAGTCAACTGAAGTCATCTGGAGTCTAAGAGGAAGGGCCCAGAGGGAAGAATGGACCGGGCTGCCAGTTTTGGAACCAAGACATCATCTCATCATGTCGGGCCTGATTTGCCTCATGCTCAGCTCGGAGAGCATCCATGTACTCAGTGTGGTGTGCATCTCTCGTCTGGCGGTCGGCTAGAATAGCTTCCATGTGCTCGTTATTGTAAGCTCGGTTTATATCATGCTCTGCCCGAATCGCGTCGACTATCTCGATGTAGTGGGCTTCCTCTTCATCTCGAAGGCTATGAATCTCTATCTCAAGTCGTGTCACTCTCTCGTCGAGCGTCGGTGGTGGGGGCTCGTCCATCTGCTCTCGAATCTCGGCAGCGAGATCTGCGACGTCGACCTCTACCTCCTCATCGGAATCAATCTGGGCTCCGGCTCGCTGACGTCTCCATGATAAAACCCCGGTACCCGAGACATCTATGCCTACTAGGGAAAAGTTTCTATACCCAATCTCGTCAAATTCAGTCATCGAGGTCATCTCTCCGTCGGTAATATCGCGACCGTGATGATGAAGAAGAGAGGTGATGATGTGGCAGTAAGGGGTGCATACTCGACCCTGAGTAGTGACACTGGATGCATGTAGAATTGTGTGAAATATGTGAAGTCCAATATCTATATCTAAGTGATGGATTAATGCATACAGCAGGAAGGTATAGAATGGTCGCATGGTCGCGATGTCCCTAGTGGTCAAGGGAAGGATGCAACGGACTAGAACTCTATAAAGAGCGTAATCCTGGACTTGAAGATCTACTGATTGAAACCGACTAACCAGGGGGTTTCGGGCAGTTCTATAGAAATATGAATGAAGGGTGTCCAGATCAATATGAGAGTAGGGAGATGCAAAGGGAGGATCTCTAGGAGGGTAACAGCAGAAAGTAGACAAGGAAGATCGTAGTCCAAGGAATTTGTTAAACAACGTAGGTGTGATAGTCAAGGGCATTCCTTGTACAGTGGTGATATAGCTAAGATCATCTTGTCTTACTAAGTTGTTGTAAAATTCTGCACATAGGGTTGTATTTATAGGATGAGTGCAGAAAACAAGTCGATCAAGTTAATAGAAGTTGATGACGTCCATAGCTACTGGACAGGATTGAGTGAAAAACTGCCTATTCAATAAGCTTGTCTTGATAGATTTATAGGTCGTCCTAGCAAACTTATTGAATAGTTCTAGGGTCGGAAACCTAGGGTCAGGGCTAGGCTCGGGCCTGGGGTTGGGTTGAATAGTACGGCGTTTTCTATCATAATAAGGAATATGCATTTAGCGAAGTAACTAAAAGGAAATAATTATAAATGCATGAAAAATTGATACTGGGTAGCCATCCGGGAGGCATGGTTGGAGTGGAGCGTTCGAGAGCACGAGAGGGTCGTTCGGGTACCTTGGGAGGAGAAGAGTTGGAGAAGAGAGTTTATTTTGGGGTGGCAAATGAATGAGGTCTCGGTGGCCTTATATAGGGGATAGTCGGGCGCTCGGGAGGGATCGGGCGCCTGGCTCAGGCGTATGCTGCCAAAGGTAGCTTTTCGGTGTTGACACTGTCCATCGAGGTGCCCATGAGGACCCGAGTGCCTGGTGTCAGCTGCTATGTGTGGCAACTTTTGCTGGCCCGAATTGACTTAAAGGTCTAGGCGCCCGATAGGTCTCGGGTGTTGGATCATGAAAACTGATAGAGGGGGGGGGGGTGAATATCGGAAATCGTTCTTTTTCGGAAAACTAAGAGTAAGTGCACAGTGGAAATAAAGATAAGAGACACAGCACAAAGACACAGTGGTTTTTACTTGGTTCAGAGCCTGTGTCGACTCCTACTCCAAGGCCCACGGTCGTTGACCGTTTACTTTGGGCAATTCTATATCAGGCGCAAATAGTTTACAGAAAGTTATTATAGAATTTAGTACAGTAAACTTAAATAGCTCTTTTTACCGACGTCCGAGGAAGATCGACTTTTTCCGGAGCAGCAGGACGTCGTCGGCTCGAGTTGGGAGGATTCCGGGGTGAAGCGCGAGAGCAGAAGAGCATGGAAGCTTTGTATGGAAGTTGTTGTTGAAGCTTGGGGTCGAGGGGTGCTATTTATAGCACCTAGGGCGCCCTGGACGTTGGGGGCGCCCTGCCACGTGTCAGCCGATCCGCACTTCGCTCGGTCAAGCTTTATCCCACCTAAATAGGGATGAGTTTTGACCTCTAGGGCGCCCTGGTCGCTGAGGGTGCCTTCATTGACGCGGTCTTCTCGGCTGGATAGAGTTGATCGGCCTTACTGGCAAAGGCGCGAAGCACCTTGGCACCTGAGGGCGCCCTGGGCGCTCAGGGCGCCCTGGCTGCTGAGGACGCCCTGGATGCAGAGGGCGGCCCGGCCAGTGGTTAGCCGAACTCCTTTTTGCCTTACTTGTTTCTTGTTCACCGTGGAGGCACCCTAGACACTTAGGGCACCCTACTCAGCTGCTGCCTCACTCCTTTGAGGCTCTCTGAGCTGCAGACACACGTTCCTTTGGTCCTGCATCCAGGGTTAGTCCGAAAACAAAATAAAGCATTAATTTATACAGCCTTAGTTGTCTTGGTTCTGACTTTGGTCTCCAAAATGGAGCCCTAGGTCGAACCGACGCCTACTGTTCTCTCGACGGGGAACGCGTCCTCACCTACTCCTCTCGGGAGATTTTACCTGATGACAACCGTTCCCCTGGTTGGACTTTTGCCTGACGGTCCTTTGTCAGGTCTTGGATGCCGAGCTGTCCTTCGCCCGGAGCCTAGCATTCCTTCGCTAGGGCTTGGATACTGGCTGTCCTTCGCCAGTTACCTAGTAGTCCTTCGCTAGGGCTTCAGTCCCAGGCTGTCCTTCGCTTGGAGCCTAGCAGTCCTTCGCTAGGGCTTGATACTGGCAGTCCTTCGCCAGTTGCCTAGCAATCCTTCGCTAGGGCTTTCTTTTCCTGGCATTCCTTTGCTAGTGCCTAGCAGTCCTTCGCTAGGGCTTTTCCTGCACACTCTATTAACTTGTTAGAAAACAAGAAGGACTTAACTTTTGAGCTATGTTGCCATTATCAAAACACAGGTTTGACTTAGGTGCATTCTGCACCAACAATCTCCCCCTTTTTTATTTATGGCAACCCTAGTTCAAAAAGTTAAGTTTTAAGCAAAACATGAAAAAAGTTTTAACTTTTGTTCCCTCCCCCTGGAAGGAATCTCCCCCTAGATTTTTCAAAAATTCGTGGGGTTTAAAAACTTTACTTGTAGTTAAAAACTTTTGAAAATGTTAGCTTAAGTAGGAATTTCAGTTTTTATACAGTTTTGAAAAACTTAAGCTTTAGAGTACTTAAGAAAAAAAATTTTGAAGGCTTGAGTAAGAATCTTGCAGCTAGAGTACTTAGCAACATTTTAAAACTTTTTAAGAAATTTTGAAACTAGAGTACTTAGGCAAAATTTTGAAAGCTTTAAGAACTTAAGTACTTCTTTAAAGAGTTTAAGCTTTTAACGAAAGGAAAAGTATGTTTTTTTGAACCTTTTTGAATAAAGGAAAAATTTTGAAAACTTTTGAAAGCTTAATATTTTTCAAGAAGTTTAAAAAAATTATGATAGCTTAAGTAATAATTTTGAAGGACTTGAATACTTAGCAAAATTTTGCAAGCTTAGGTTTTAAAAAAACTTTTGAATACTTTTTGAATAAAGGATATAGCAAAATTTTGAAAGCTTTAGGTTTAAAAAAAACTTTTGAATACTTTTTGAATAAAGGATAGAGTTACGAAAATAAAATTTTGAAAACTTTTTACTCTCTCCTTTCCTATCTCTCCCCCTTTGCCATATATCAAAACAAATAAATATAGCAGAGATAATAGTAATAAGTAAGATTTTGCTGTACTGAACCAAATCATAATTAGACTTAACTAAATCAATCAATTTTCTCTGTAGGGACCTGTCTAACCCAATTAGCTACTTACTAACTGTTATAAACAGTAGTTTTTGCTAGGGTTAGTCAAGTTAAGTGTTTCTGTTCAAGTTAGATTTTCTAAACTTGACACTTAACTTGATTGCTGTATAAGTTGTATTTAGTGCCCCAATTACTGCAGATGCACTGACTTAAAGCATCTTGAATTAAGGCAAAGACCTAAGCATCTCAACCCTTTCTAGGTTATCAATCAAAAGTACCCTAAGGTGCTTGTGAGATGCTGGCTTCTAAGTCTATAGGTGCATGCAGTTCTAGGGTTAGGGCCTAGGCTATGTCCATTTTCGAAAAAAAACCCTAATTTTTAAAAGGGGTAGTTTTGAAATAAAAACTAAGTTGAAAAAAAATGAAAACTGATTTTGAAGTTAAGTAAAGCGGTTTTTCAAATTCTATAAAAAAACAAGTAGAATAGTAATAGTAGAAAGTGTAGTTAATCTATTCTACTGAACACAATCCTAACTATAAAAAGGACAAGTACTCATAAACTGGTCAACAGAGAATAATGCAGATGTTCAAGGTTCAACACAAGTCACATAGTCAAACACCAGTTAACCCTACTGAGTAAGGGTAGTCAAATAGGTACAATGCTAAGTGAATCTAAGATGAAGGACCGGGATGATCAGACGGGCCCGGCTGCCATGCATCAAATCGTGCCATCATCTCTATGTATCGTGCGTCAGCCACTTCTCGATCAGCTCGACGAGCTTCCATCTGCTCTAGGTGGTAGGCTTCGACCTCCTCTCGAAGACTCTGAACCTTTGTATCTAAATGTGTCACTATCTGATAGAGTGTCGGTGGAGAGGGCTCGTCGATATGTGCTCGGGCTGCTGCGGCTACATCTGCGACATCGTACTCAACCTCCTCGTCCGAATCGATCTGGGGAGCTGCTCTTTGACGTCTCCAGGACAAGACCCCGGTACCGGACACCTCTATACCTGCTAGGGCGAAGTTTCTATAGCCTATTTCATCGTAGTCGGTCAGATCAGCCATTTCTCCCTCGGTAATGTTCCTACCATGGTAATGTAATAGGGATGTGATAATGTGGCAGTAGGGTGTGCGTACCCACCCTTGTGTGGTCACACTGGATGCGTGTAGGATAGTGTGGAACATATGAAGTCCTATATCAATATCTAGCTGATGAATCAGGGCGTACAGGAGAAAGGTATGGAATGGTCGCATAGTGGTGACGTCCCTGGTGGATAATGGCAGAATGCATCGGACTAAGACCCTATATAGGGCGTAGTCCTAGACCTCTAAGTCGACTGACTGAAATCGTCTGGCCACTGGTTGCCTAAAGAAATATGAGTGTAATGTATCTAAGGTGATGTGAGAATAGGGAGCATCAAAGGGAGGCTCCCTAGGAGGATAACAACTGAAGGTGGACTGCGAGGGTCGTAGTCCTAGAAATCGGTTCAGTAATGTTGGTGTGATAGTTAGGGGAATACCTTGAACCATGGTGGAGAACATGAGATTATCCTGTCTAATGATATTATTGTAAAATTCTGCGCATAAGGAAGTATTGATTGGGTGGGTGGAGAATACGAGATTGTCGAGTTGGTAGTGGTTTATGACGTTCATAGCTAGGGGACAGGATTGGGTGAAGAATAGCCTATTCAAGTAACTTGTCTTGATATATTTATAGGTGGTACGAGAGAACTTATTGCACAATTCTAAATTGGGAAACCTAGGATCAGGACTAGGTTGAGTACCGGGTTCTGCCTGATTAGGTCGGCGTCTTCTAAGGAAGAATGTACACTTAAATAAAGTATGCATTTAATGAAAGACTTAAAAAGAAATTAACTTAATTACGATTTATACCGGGTTGCTCGGGGAGGCATTGTTGAGAGCTTGAGAGTGTTGCTAGATCTCTTGGAAGATAGAGAGTTGAGGAGAAGGAGATTTGGGTGTGAAGAGGAAAAGGGGAATGGGATCCCTTTTATAGGCAAATTTGGGCGCCCTTTATCGGGAGGGCGCCCTGTCTGTTGAGGGCGCCCTGCATGGGGAGGGTGCCCTGCGCAGGCCTGCATGTCGCTTTTTGGCAGCTTTCTGCCGTTTGAAGGACTGTGCGTAGGCGCCCGGCCTGACGAGGGTGCCTTGACCGGTCCTGCATCTGCCTTTTGGCAGCTTTCTGTGATTAAAGGCCTGTGGGAGGGCGCCCTCTACGATGAGGGCGCCTTTCGTGCTTCTGTTGCTGACATTTGGCAGCTTTTGACCAGTCTGGGGGCGCCCTAAAGCAATTGGGAGCCCTATGGGCTGTTTTGTCCCTAAAAGATTGATTTTGACCGGATTTGACCTAATTTTAAGTGTTTTGACCAAGGTTTGTCTATATTGTCCGAGGTTTGACTGCTTTGACTATAGTTTGACTTCTTTGACCGTAGTTTGACTTCTTTGACCGTAGTTTGACTTCTTTGACCATAGTTTGACTATGTTTATCATTGGTTATGATTAGGATTTAACTATAATACAGGGAATCATAGTTGAGTTTTAATTTTACTGTCTCACCCAAATCTAGGGTTTTCAATCACGTTAGCCTTATGGTTTTCGTGAGACAGGTTTTGATAGTTAAGTTTATTTTGAAAATTTTGAAAACAATTAAATTAATTTTGAAATTTTCGAAAAGATGTTTAAATCTACACTTAACTGAAATTTTGTGTTAGATTCGAATTTGACAATTCAAAAGTTGACTTCCAGGTCTTGGCGAGGCACTAGGCCTTCTTTGGCCGTAGCCTTATGGGATCATCCACCCTTTCCTTGACAAAACCTTTTAATGAAGTTTCATTTTCAAAATTATTCCTTGAAAAATTTCTGGTCTAACTAGTTTGCATTTTGGATTGGTAGCTTCGGCTAGTTCCGCCAGTCAAAGAGACCAAGTGAACTTGATCTTATTAGAATTGGTTTCCCCAACGTACTATCATCTCACCTCCACCCAATACTATGTCGTCAAGTTTCAGTTAAGTTTGTTCAGTCCTTAACTAACCATTCCTAAATCTAAGCATGGCAAATTGCAGGAATTTAAAATAAACAATCAAACAAGCAATTGCAATCAAGGATTAAAATTATTTATCTAATAATGAATATTGTTTTCAGTTTGGCTCCCCCTGGACTAAAGCCACGGTGATGGTTAGGCAAGATGTGAATCTTGTCCTTGGGGATCCAATACTGATTTGATCCAGTCGGTTTGTTCAGGCATAGTTTAGGTACCCATGCCTGAATTTTACCTCTGGACTGATTCAGTACAGCAAGGTATGATCTTTGCCGAGATTTGGTTCTATAGCCCAATCCGGATCGATTTAGAACTGATTTCTGTTTTCCAAGGATCATGTCAAGACCTTTGGAACCAGATGTAAATCGTTCTAATGCTGATCTAAGATCCTTAACCTGAGTTTTCAGGGAGGAGTTTTCCTTTTCAAGTTTTTCAACTTGAGTAGGAGTTCCTTCCTGAACCTTCTCGGTTAAGGGTTTAGAGTCAGCTCCCTCTTTCAGGAGTTTTACTTCATGTCGGAGGGATTCGACTCGGAGTTTGGCTTTTGCCAAATCTCGAGAAAGAAAAGAAATTAATTCAGTTAATTGTGATCTATTAAAACCTGTTACCTTAATTTCTCCGTCGTCTGTAAAAGTTAGCTCGTCGTCGTCCTGTTCTGATTCTGACTCAATTTCGACGTTTTCTGAGGCGGTCAGGGCTAGTAGGTTGGACTGGGGTGCCTCTTCTTCTTCTTCTGAGGAAGACTCGTCTCAGGTTGCTTGCAGTGCCTTCTTTTTTCTCGTCCTTTTTGTCTCCTTTAGGTTAGGGCACTCTGACTTGTAGTGGCCCTTTTTCATGCACTCGTAGCAGGTCACATTAGGCTTGTTCGCGGGTTCAGCTGGTTCGTCCTTTCTTCGGCCGGTTCTCCGTGTGTTGGCTTGATTTTTCAATTTTTTGTAGTAACTTCGGGCCAATCGGACCAGCTCAGATTGATCTGCTTCTTCATCTTCTGCGTCTGAATCAGAGTTGAGCTCGGGTTCAGATTGAGGTTTCTTTTTTTGTCGCTTTTCCAGTTTTTCCTGCAAAAAAGGCAATACTCTTCTCGGCCATATTGCAGTTAGTCTGCTCATGAAGTTCTAACTCTGAAAATAATTCGTCTAATTTAATTTTGGAGAGATCCCTAGAGACCTTGTATGCATCTACCATAGATGCCCACAAGGTGTTTCTAGGGAAGGCGTTTAGAGCATACCTTATTAGGTCACGGTTTTTAACCTTGTGACCTATTGTGTGAAGACCGTTCATTACCTCTTGGATTCGTGCGTGGAGCTGGGCTGCTGTTTCGTTGTCCGCCATCTTGATAGTGTATAATTTGTTCAGGAGCAGATCCCTCTTGCTGATCCTGGTGTCTGAAGTCCCTTCATGCAGCTCGATCAGTTTTGTCCATAGCTCCTTTGCACTGTTAAAGGGGCCCACGCGGTTCAGCTCTTCCTTTGTCAGCCCGCATTGTATGGTTTGTGTTGCTTTTGTGTCGGCTTCTATCTTTCGCTTTAGGGTGTTGTCCCACTCCGAGTAGTTTTGAGGTAGTCCTTCGGCGTTTTTGGGGATCTCCAGACCGGACTGGATGATGATCCACATATCCACCTGAGTTTTCAGGTAGACCTCCATACGACTTTTCCAGTAAGAAAAGTCTTCTCCACTGAAAAGTGGAGGTCTGGCGGTGCTGAATCCCTCTTGCATAGCCATTTAAGCTGAAAAAGAAAACTACTAGAAAAATGTCCCAAGACTTGGTCTTGGATTAGTAGTGCGGGATAAGCGAAATAAAATATCGAGGGGTGTTGCACCAACCTCGATTAACGAAAGAAATTCGAACGAAAAAATATTTAAAAATTCGAAAAAAAATTTGAGAAAATCCGAAAAGAAATTTTCAAACTGGTGGTTGCACCAAGTTTGAACTTCCCGCTCTGATACCACTTGTTGGATCGTGAAAACCGATAGAGGGGGGGGTGAATATCGGAAATCGTTCTTTTTCGGAAAACTAAGAGTAAGTGCACAGCGGAAATAAAGATAAGAGACACAGCACAAAGACACAGTGGTTTTTACTTGGTTCGGAGCCTGTGTCGACTCCTACTCCAAGGCCCACGGTCATTGACCGTTTACGTTGGGCAATTCTATATCAGGCGCAAATAGTTTACAGAAATTTATTACAGAATTTAGTACAGTAAACTTAAATAGCTCTTTTTACCGACGTCCGAGGAAGATCGACTTTTTCCGGAGCAGCAGGACGTCGTCGGCTCGAGTTGGGAGGATTCCGGGGTGAAGCGCGAGAGCAGAAGAGCGTGGAAGCTTTGTATGGAAGTTGTTGTTGAAGCTTGGGGTCGAGGGGTGCTATTTATAGCACCTAGGGCGCCCTGGACGTCGGGGGCGCCCTGCCACTTGTCAGCCAATCCGCACTTCGCTTGGTCATGCTTTATCCCACCTAAATAGGGATGAGTTTTGACCTCTGGGGCGCCCTGGTCGCTGAGGGCGCCTTCATTGACGCGGTCTTCTCGGCTGGATAGAGTTGATCGGCCTTGCTGGCAAAGGCGCGAAGCGCCTTGGCACCTGAGGGCGCCCTGGGCGCTCAGGGCGCCCTGGCTGCTGAGTGTGCCCTGGATGCAGAGGGCGCCCCGGCCAGTGGTTAGCCGAACTCCTTTTTGCCTTACTTGTTTCTTGTTCACCGTGGAGGTGCCCTAGACACTCAGGGCGCCCTACTCAGCTGCTGCCTCACTCCTTTGAGGCTCTCTGAGCTGCAGACACACGTTCCTTTGGTCCTGCATCCAGGGTTAGTCCGAAAACAAAATAAAGCATTAATTTATACAGCCTTAGCTGTCTTGGTTCTGACTTTGGTCTCCAAAATGGAGCCCTAGGTCGAACCGACGCCTACTGTTCCCTCGACGGGGAACGCGTCCTCACCTACTCCTCTCGGGAGATTTTACCTGATGACAACCGTTCCTCTGGTTGGACTTTTGCCTGACGGTCCTTTGTCAGGTCTTGGATGCCGAGCTGTCCTTCGCCTAGAGCCTAGCATTCCTTCGCTAGGGCTTGGATACTGGCTGTCCTTCGCCAGTTGCCTAGCAGTCCTTCGCTAGGGCTTCAGTCCCAGGCTGTCCTTCGCCTGGAGCCTAGCAGTCCTTCGCTAGGGCTTGATACTGGCAGTCCTTCACCAGTTGCCTAGCAATCCTTTGCTAGGGCTTTCTTTTCCTGGCATTCCTTTGCCAGTGCCTAGCAGTCCTTCGCTAGGGCTTTTCCTGCACACTCTATTAACTTGTTAGAAAACAAGAAGGATTTAACTTTTGAGCTATGTTGTCATTATCAAAACACAGGTTTGACTTAGGTGCATTCTGCACCAACATCGGGCGCCTAGCATAGCTAGGTATTGACAGCTTTTGCTGTCTTGGTCGAAGAGAAAGGGAAGGGTGGGCGCCGGAGGGCTCACGGGCGCCTGGGTTGACCGTTGTTTGACCATTGACTAGTTTGACTATTTGACCAGGTTTGACTATTTTGACCTGGTTTGACTTTAATGACCAACCAACAATCAAGACAATTCAATTCTAAATTCAATGTTTTTATTTAATAGTATTACAGAAATCAGATTTTGCATTAACTTAAGTCCTAACTATCTCACCCGGTATCTAGTTATCAATCACGTTAACTTATGGGTTTTTGTGAGACAGGTTTTAATAGAAGTAAAAGATTTATTTTGAAAAATCATGATTAATTTTGAAAAGTTAAATTAATTTTGAGAACAATTTATTTTTTGAAAAAGAAATTATTGAATCTAAGATTAATTGAAATTTGTGTTAGATTCAAATTTGACAAAGAGTAAATTGAATTTGAATTTCAAAAATTAGCTTCCAGGTCTTGGCGAGGCACAAGGCCTTCTTTGCCCGTAGACTTATTGGATCATCAACCCTTTCCATGACAAAGTCTTTTAGTGAAATTTCTCAAAATTACTTTTTAAGAAATTCTGGTCTAACTAGTTTGGGTCTTGGATCGGTAGCTTCGGCTAGTTTCGCCAGAATGGCTTCCCTAACGTACTATCATCTCACCTCCACCCAATACTATGTTGTTCAATTTTTAGTTAATCGGTTTAGTCCTTAATCTAACCAGTCCTAGGTCTAAGCATGGTAAATTACAGAAAGTAAATAAACAAGCAATCATGCAATTTTACAAAAAAAGGAATTTATTTAACTATAAAAATAGTTTTTAAGTTGGCTCTCCCTGGACTAAAGCCACGGTAATGATTAGGCAAGATATGAATCTTGTCCTTGGGGATCCAATACTGGTTTGGTCCATCTTGGTTGTTCAGGCAAAGTTTGGGTACCCATGCCTGAACTTTGGGTCTAGACCGATTCAGTACAGCATAATATGACCTTTATCTAGCCTTGGTTCGATACCCTAACCCGGATCGATTTAGAACTAACTTCTGTTTTCCAAGGATCATATCAAGACCCTTGGAACCCGAAGTGAATCGTTCCAAAGCTGCTCTTAGGTCCTTGACTTGAGTTTTCAAGGAGGAGTTCTCTTTCTCAAGTTTTTCACCTTGAGTAGAGGTTCCTTCTTGAACCTTCTCAGTTAAGGATCTAGAGTCAGCTCCCTCTTTCAAGAGTTTTACTTCCTGTCAGAGAGACTCGACTCGAATTTTGGCTTTCGCCAAGTTACTAGATAGGTATGCAATTAATTTAGCTAATTCAGATTTTGAATAACCACTTACAGTTATTTTGCCGTCTTCAGATATGGTGAGCTTTCTGTCGTCCGCCTCCGATTTTGATCCCGTGTCGATGTCTTCGGATGCAGTCAAGGCGAGCAGGTTCGATTGTGGAGCCTCTTCTTCTTCTTCGGATGAAGACTCGTCCCACGTTGCTTAAAGGGCCTTCTTCCTTCTTGTCTTCTTGGCTTCTTTCAAATTAGGGCACTCCGATTTGAAGTGTCCCTTCTTGTTGCATTCGAAGCAGGTCATACTTGATTTGTTCTTGGATGATTCAGCCGTATCCTCCTTCTTTCGGCTGGCTTTTCTTCTGTTGGACTGATTCTTCAATTCCTTGTGGTAGTCCCGGGCAAGCCGAACCAGCTTGGGTCGATCCCCTTCACTGTCTTCTGAGTCTGAGTCAGACTCGGGTGCAGGTTGAGGCTTCTTCTTGACCATCTTTCCTGTTTTGCCAACAACAAAAGCAATGCCTTTCTCGGCCAAGGTGCAGTTAGTCTGCTCATGTAATTCAAGTTCAGAAAATAACTCATCTAATTTGATTTTAGAAAGATCCCTTGAAACTTTGTACGCATCTACCATAGATGCCCATAAAGTATTTCTTGGGAAAGCGTTAAGAGTATACCTGATTAGGTCATAGTTTTCTACCTTGTGACCGATTGTATGTAGACCGTTCATTAACTCCTGGATTCTGGGGTGGAGCCGGGCTGGTGACTCGTCGTCGTTCATTTTGATCGTGTATAGCTTGTTTAGCAGTAGGTCCCTCTTGCTGATTCGGGTGTCGGAGGTTCCTTCGTGTAATTCAATTAACTTACCCCAGAGTTCCTTTGCACTGTTGAATGGTCCCACCCGGTTCAGCTCTTCTTTGGTTAGACCACATTGAAGTGCCTGGTTCGCTTTAGCATCAGCCTCAATCTTCCTTTTTAGTGAGGTGTCCCATTCGATGTAAGGTTGTGGCACTCCTTCATCATTTTTTAGGATTTCCAAACCAGATTGGATTATTATCCACATGTCCACCTGAGTTTTCAGGTGGACTTCCATCTGACTCTTCTAGTAGGAGAAATCCACCCCACTGAAGAGTGGTGGTTTGGCTATACTAAAACCCTCTTGCATGGCCATCTAGAAATTCTGAAATAAAAATAACAAGAAACTGTCCAAAGACTTAGTCTTGGATTAGCAGTGTGGGAATAAGATATCTAAAAGAAATTATCGAGTTGTGTTGCACCAACCTCGATTAACGATAAAAACTTCGATCGAAAAAAAATAAAAACTTCGTAAAAATCCAAAAAATTCCCAAATTGGTGGTTGCACCAAATTTGAGCTACCCCACTCTGATACCACTTGTTGGATCGAGAAACACGATAGAGGGGCGGGTGAATATCGTGAAAACTTTTCGGATAAGACTAAGAGAAAATACGCAGCGGAATAAAGACAAATGCACAAGGAACACAAGTATTTTTACTTGGTTCGGAGTCGCTGTCGGCTCCTACTCCAAGGCCCACGGGCCTTGACCGTTTACTGTGGGCAATTCTATAATAGCGCAAAGATTTACAGAATTTGGTACAAGAGTAGTGCAGTAAATAAACAAATACACTTTTTGTTACCGACGCCCGGTGTGGATCGTACTTCGGAGCAGAGGGTCGTCGTCGGTGCTAGAGTCTCGAGATCAGAGTTTGCCGGAGAAGACCGCTTGAACGAAAAGCTTAGAGCAGTTGGAAAATTGTGTTCTTGAAGCCTCGGGGTTGAGCCCCTTTTATAGTGCTCCTGGGGGCACCTGACACGTGCCTTTAGATCGGAGAACCTTCATCCGCAGCTCAGTCATCGCTTATCCCTTCTGAATCGGCCTCTGGAGCTGACTGGGGCGCCCGGGACCTCCCGGGCGCCCAGCTTGACTTGGTCCGCTGGCTTCGTGGCTGATTTTGCTTCGACTCCTCTTTGCCTTTGTCCTTGGGTGACCAGGACCTCCCAAGCGCCTAGCCCAGTGTTGTTTCGAAGTGATTCTTGCTTTCTGCTTGTTTGGCTTTGACCTTGGGCGCCCGGGACCCCCCGGGCGCCTAGCCCAGTTGCCTTCCCCTCTCCTTTGCGGCGTTCTGAGCTGCAGAAACACACTCCTTCGGTCCCTTCATCCAAGGTTAGTTCCAAAACAAACAAGGCAAGAATATTAGTCCATTTTTACAGCCGTAGCTGTCTTGGTTCTGACTTCGGGTCTCCCAAATGGAACCCTAGGTCGAACCAACGCCTACTGTTCCATCGACAGGGAACGCGTCATCATCTACTCCTCTCAGGAGAATTTACCTTTTGCCAACCGGCTCCTCCGGTTGGATTTTTGCCCGATCAACCTGACCAAGTCTTCGTGCCCAGTCCTCGACCAGGACTTCGGTGCCCACCTTCCAAGCAGGTCATCGATGCCCACCTTCCGAGCAGGTCTTCGGTGCCCAGCCCTTTGCCAGGACTTCGTGACAAGTCCTCGACCAGGACTTCGTGCCCACCTTCCGAGCAGGTTTTCGGTGCCTAGCCCCTTGCCAGGACTTCTTGCCCAGTCCTCGACCAGGACTTCTTTGCCTAGTGTACTTAGGGCTTCTTTCCTGCACACTTAGTAATCACATTAGACAACAATAACATCTTAACTCTTGAACCCTTTTCCATTATCAAAACCCAAGTTTGACTTAGGTGCTACCTGCACCAACAGCAGATACCAAGACAACTAAGACTCATCATTGCATCCTTACCAAGGAGGAACTCAACCATGTCAGACCCTTAAATAGTACGAATGAGTTGTGGAATAAGTTGATAGAATCACACGAGGGAATCTTCCATACTAAGGTAGGCAAACACGACTTTCAATAACCTCTATAATATGAAAATAGAGGGCTGAGAAACAACCACCCAACTCCACACATGCATCCAAGAACTACTCAATGGACTCCATGTGATCGACCAAAAAGTGGAGAATTGCGATATCATAAGGTATAGACTAAATGCGGTTCCGAGGAATACCTTGTGGGCATCATTGGTAGATGCCTACAAAGTTTCCAAGGACCTTTCTTAAATAAAACTTGATGGGTTATTCTCTAAATTTGAGTTACACAAGCAGATTAACACAAAACCTTCCATGAAAGGTATTTCTTTGATTGTAGGTAAACTCAAGGCGATGAAAAAGTAGCAACTTAAACCCAAATATGAAACTGACTTGGACTCTGAAGAAGATGTCGTCTACACCGAACTAGTCAATCTAGTTCGGAAAATGTATAAGAAGCAAAAATCTCTCAAGAAGAAGGTGGGTTAGTTAAAGTAGACTCTAGCTGAGCCAAATACAAGTTAAAAGAAGATATCAAAAGTAACCTATTATGGGTGCAAGAAGAAGGGACACTTCAAATTTGAGTTCCCTAACTTGAAGGAAGCAATGAAGCAAAGGTGAATGAAGGAACATTAGGCTACGTGGGATGAATCTTCCTCAGAGGACTCAGACGAGGAAGAACTGGTCCACTAGAACCTCCTTGCCTTAACTTGCCAAGCCGACACTGAGTCAGAGTTCGAGTCTAAAGTCAAGCCGGAAAGGAGCCACGGGTGGATATCCATCTCTGAAAAGGGAAAACTCATTGTAAGTGGTTATTCGAAAAACAAGCTTTATAATCTTGTAAGAGGAGGTTTTACCCATTAATTTTATTATCATGTCAACCTAACTTTTTGATAAATAAAATTAATAGTTGGTTCCTCTTCGGCCTTACAAATAATAGTAGTGACTCCGATGGAGAGGATACCATTATTTACATCTAAGTGTTTACCATTACACAATACTAAGAAAATTATCTCGGATTATGTGTCGTCTGATGGGGAAACTCACATGCTCCTAAATAATTTCCTATAATCATGTCTGACCTAGTGATCCGCAGAACAAGCACATCCGATGGGGAGGAAGGCACTCAGAGCTGACGCGCAAGCTTGTTCGCATCACTTGTCAAATTAGTAATGGAGGCCATGGGACCCTTAGAGTCCCATTCCAACTTAGTTATTTTTATTAGAGAAATTTTCATGCAAGCACGACAAGCACATAAACTAAAAGCAATAAACAAGAAAAAACATATTTTTCCAATTATTATAGCTTTAGTCTTCAATATGCCTCCAGTCATGTCGCCTCCTCGTCTGCTCCTCCCTACACCATGTGCAAGCCACCATTGAAGGGATCTCCGAGCCGAGATAAAATGTTATTTATTTACATCCATCGATCCTATATTCCACAAAGGAGTGTACATCAAATCTAGATCGAAAGTAAATAAAAAGCGCGACTAAACAGGTATCATAATTAATTACAAAAATCAAATACTAAATTTAGCCTCGTCAACCCCGAGGATTCAAATAAATTTACAACCATGCACAACCAATCACATACACACATTATTTTAGCCATAACAGTTGGAATCTCGTGCCTGGAACCAATGAGTTAGCCTACGCACATCGTACTATTATCTGACAAAATAAAATACATGATAAAGTGTAAAATGTAACCGAATCCAAAACACACAAAATCGGAAACCATTGGCTCTGATACCAATTGATGGTCGTGGATTCTAGGTCGCGCATGGGAAATCTCTGTTGGGTTCTCCCGGTGACAAAAACACAAAACGCAGCGGAAACAAGAACCCACGAGTGATCCATGCGAAAGAAAACTCATACAATGTTCATCTATCAAATAGATCTATCTAAAGTGTATACCTTTGGAGCGTGCCCTTTGCTTATCCTGCTTGTCCAAGATGCGCCGGATCTCTTGCACGTTCAAATGTCTGTGCTACTATTCGTATCCACACGGACACGATCTCTCAACTTCGGGAAGAACTACCTTAGTTGTGCTAGCAACTTGAGGTAGCTCGCAGAACACCAAGAACCCTACAATAGGGTTTCGGCCAAAAGAGGAAGATGAGGGAGGAAAGAAGATAGGGAAGAAGCTAAGGGAAGAAGACCTCATCCAAAGTCACAAGGCCCTCTTTTATACTCATCCCATGAATATGAAGAGGTTTGTGTCTCTTTGGCTTCCTCATTAATACCAATAAAGTGCACATCTTTTTATGTGACTCTTTATCTTTTCCCATGCAAGAAAAGAATTTTTTTCCTTTCATTAAACAATTTAATGAATTTCCCTTGTAATCCTGACCGGGCCTCTCGGGCTTCTGACCAGGTCTCTCGAGTGCCGAGCCCCGACCCAGTCTGCTAAGCTCCCAACTCAGTCTGCCAAGTGACGAGCTCCCGATCCAGTCTGCCGAGCTCTCAGCTCTGTCTGCCGAGTGCCGAGCTCCGACCCACCAAGTTGATGAGAGGGGAAGAAGAAAAGAAGGAGAAGAGAGGCTCTCCTCTTCTTGCCGTGACCTAGGAGAGAGAAGAGGAGAGAAGCCTTGGGTTGTTAATCAATTGATTAAGCCTTGGTTTCTTGATCCCATGGGGTATAAATAGGGCTAAGGTAGGGACTATGAGGAGGAGTTGGGTCTTGGCCCGCTAATGGATCTAAAACCGATCCATTAATGACGATCCATTCCACTAAAGGATCTCCATAGAACTTCCTCACCAACCCCCATATTTTCATATGGGCTCCACCTATTATGAGTACATCCATCCCCACATGTTAAAGATATCGAATGCCGTCGATTAATTAAAATTGTCAGTAATTTAAATTAACTTTTAATTTAAATTACTGACAATTTTAATTAATCAACTTTTAACTCCTTGACTAGTATCACTCAACCTTATTATCATTTTGGATCAAATCCACCTTCATGGTTTAACTTGAAAAACCTTATGAGCTCATCAAGGGGGCATCACATCCAGTTTGAGGGATTAGTTTGAATCGATAGGGGGGGTGAATATCGATCGACAAATTTTTCGAAAAACTTAAGATAAATTTGCGCAGCGGAAAAGAAAAACAACGCTAACACGTTTGTTTTAACTTGGTTCGGAGTCGCGGTCAGCTCCTACTCTAAGGCCCACGGTCCTTGACCGTTTGCGACGGGCTATTCTATATTTCGTTAAACAATTACAAGTTGAAGTTCAAATATAGAATTAAAAATTACAACACTTAAACTAAAATTATACCGACGACCGGACGATTGGAGTGTCATAGCCGCGGGTCGTCGTTGGCACTTGAGTCTTGAACACAAAGCGTTTGGAGTAGAGTGTTTGAAAGAATGCTTAGGAAATTGTTATACTGAAGCCAAGGGGGTGAACCCCTATTTATACTCGTAGCTGGAGCGCCTGTGTTGAAGGGGGTGCCTGACACGTGGCCCTCACTGCGCGAAACTCAATTCACAGACTTGGCCAGTGCTTATCCCCTCAACTAGGGCGCCTGAGCTGACTGGGGCACCTGTGTTAACACAGGCGCCTCTGTTGCTGTTCTGAGGCTTTGTTCGAGTGGTTCTAGAATTACCCTTTGTCTGGGGCGCCTGTCTCAACACAGGCGCCTAGTCAAACAGGGCGCCTCACACCATTGAGGCGGCTGAGAGCAGAAACCTTCATCCCTTCGTTCCTACAACCAGGCTTAGTTCCAAAACACAAATAACATATAAATGATATAGATTTAAGCATGATTTATAGCCTTAGCTGTCTTGGTTCTGACTTTGGGCTTCCCAAATGGAACCCTAGGTTGAACCGACACCTAATGTTCCTTCCCACAGGGAATGCGTCCTCACCTACTCCTCTCAGGAAAGTTTACCTTTTTGCCAACCAGCTCCTCCGGTTGGACATTTGCCCAATCCCTCGGATGAGGTCTTTGTGCCCAGTCCACGACCAGAACTTATTGCCCAGCTTCACTTACCAGGTCTTCGATGCCCAGCCCTCGGCCAGGACTTATTTCCCAGCTTCACTCACCAGGTCATCGGTGCCCAGTCCACGACCAGGACTTATTGCCCAACCTCATGTCAGGACTTAGCTGCCCAGCCTGCGGCCAGGACATAGTGCCGAATTCTTAGAACTAGGACTGTAACGCCCCAAATTTTTCACTCTAGCGTGGTAATAATGGAACATGTGGCCATGAATAATATTATGAATTTAGTGGGAAAAGATGTGAATAAAGAAATGTTAGACATTATCTTGACACGTAGTGGATGTGTGATAATTATGCTTAGGTATTATATTTAATGTTATGCTTAAGTATCCTATACATGTATGAATGAATAATGATATGCATATGCATGTGTATGAATTAAATAAGTAGTATTCTCTAGGTGGGCTTTGGTTATGCGGGCTTGGAAAAAATAATAAAAGGAAGAGAAAGCAAAAAGAAGAGGAGGTGCCAAGGATTGAACCTTGGACCTCAAAGAAAAGCCAAGCCTTAAGAATGCATATGTAACCAATTCACCCAGCAGGGGAGTGCTATTAGGAGGAGATGGGAAATCGTAGATGAATAGAAGATAAGTGAAGAGACACATGAAAATGAAAAGGCACCATTGAAAGAGGTGGTTACCTTTTCACTCCCTATAAAAGAGCATGGGGAGAGAAATGCCGAAGGCATTTTCGGCCACAAGCCCTCCCCTCTCTTCTCACCAAGACTCCCCTCTTCTTCCTCTCCCTCACTGAGACCTAGGGTCTCCTTGCAGACCAAAACCGAGCCCCCACAAACCGAAAGAAGAAAAGGAGAAGAACAAGAGGAGTACCAAGCCTAAGAGCCCTTTCTTCTCCAAAGCCTAGAACACCTTTTTGAATTTTTTTAGCGCAAGAGATAAGACTCCCTCACCTACAACATAATAGCCTTGAAAGTCTATTTATGATCCCTTATGTTTGCTTGTGATGTTGTGTGGAAAAAAAATGGAAGAAAAGTCATGTTGTATGTTACGGTCAAGGAAGGTTTTCTCCTCTTTTGTTATGTTTAAGTTTAGATGATGATTCTACATGCTTATTGATACCTTCTTATAGTAGATGAATGATGAATACATGATGTTTGAGTGCCTTCCATGATGTAATGGACTTAGAACCTCTCGGCCAAGTGGTGGAGATGGGTAGATGCATGTGTATGGACTAGGGTTTGATTCTATGTGAATTTTCCCTTGCTTATGTAATGTTTTATGTCAAGAAAATTGTGGAATCTATGCCTTATTAAATCTGTGAGTTTTGGCCAACAACTGGGTAGAGGGATAAAATAGGTCCAAACTACAAATCGTGTACCTAAACTAAGGTTTAGTGAAGTCTAGACTACCCTTGTACTTGTAAATGATCTCTTATGCAATTGTTTCCATGTTACATGAATTTTTATGCTATAATACCCTAACTATGAATTTCGGCCAACATCTAGAATGAGTACTAAAATAGGTCCAAACTACAATCATGTGCCTAAACTAATGTTTAGTGAAGTTTAGACTACCCTTGAATTGTAAATAATCTCTTGTGTGAAGTGTGCACTTATTTCAATGTTATAGGAATTTTATGCTATGAAACCCTACCTATGAAGTTTCGGCCAGCATGTATTAAGATAGAAAAAAAAAACCTAAAACCAATGTTTTGCCTTGATTAAGACAAATATGTTACTTGAATGATGTGTTGATAAGACTAGCATGATGTTTGCTTCACTTGCATGTTTTTAAAGAATGATCCTACATGGTCATTCTATTTATGTGAATGATTGTGCCATGAAAGTGTGCCTACACTCATGAATGATTGAATGTCTATAGTACATTTATTATGAAAGAAAGAAAAAGTAAAGAATGCATGTATGTATTTTACTTTAAAGTATGGCTTGTACCGGATCTTGAAAAAGATCCACGGTTCTGGACTACCGAAGCTGTCCCTAGGTTCAAAGATAGTAGGCCTAGTAACCCTAGTAGGTCGAGACTAGCTACCTCGCATCTATTTACGGATGCGCGCAAGGAAAGAATGGGTACAAGCCGGGGACCCCTATAAAGATGATGTATGCTTATGTTAAAGTATTACTTATTATGTTTTCTAAAGAGCTTCCTAATGTTTTTGCAATGCATATATTTTATGTTTGTATGCATTCATGTACCTTATGTGCCTTATGAGTTTTATGCTATACATGAGATGTTATATGTCTTTCAAATATACGTGACATGTGGATTTAGTGAGTAGGAAAGAGCTTACTAAGTTTCGTACTTATAGTTGATTTCTTATGTTCCAGATCAACATAGAAATTTCTAATGGAAGGGAAGCTGCAGGAAGGGCTCGTGTGTGTGGTGGTGAATTGGCTGATCGATCCATTTAGTGCCATTATAGACTTAGCACTTATCTTTCTAAGAAAACATGTTTTACTACCTTATACTTGATACTTGTTAACTCTTTAAGAGTTTATTTAATGCATGGATGCTACTAGATACTATGTGATCTTCATACCCCTTCTTGTTGCATGTGTTATAGTTATATTTTATTTCCGCTGCAATGCTTTAGATTCATATGCAATAATATGCATAAGTTAAGTTAAGTAGGAAAAAAAAGGGTAACGCGCCGCCTTAACGGTAAGGGGCGAGCGTTACAGCATGGTATCAGAGCAGTTTGCCATCTCACTACACACACATCAAGCCTGCATCCTGCCGCTTCCAAGTAAGATCTTACCTTATATAATTTAAGTATGTTTTGCTTATGTTTATTTATGATAGGAATGTTCCTAGACTAACCATACAAGTAGATGTGATACCCTATATGGTTCTAGAACGATAAAGAATGTTTATGACTAAGTATGCAAATACAAAATTATGGAACCATGTTTTTACCTGGGAATGGAAACCTAGGGTAGTACCTTACCGTACCTTATAATGAAAAAGATACAAATGCATGTATATACATGAAAATGATGAAAATGATCTTATACTATTTTATTGTTGTAAAATGTTTAAACAGCAGAGCAAGAAGACTACGTAAATTTAAAATGTAAGAACATCTAGAAAGAGATATTAGTAGAATGAAAATATTTTCTTGTACGTGATATACATAAGTGATAGATAATAGGAGAAAATGACAGTGTTGGAAGATTAGCACTAGAATTAAGAATAGAAATAATGAGTATAAATCTATAATTGAACAAGGTTAATTAGACTTGATTTCGTAAACCAAGTCTAACATGGAACATGAGATATGTGTTGATAGCGATGGTCATTTCACCTCATAGTTGTGGGAATGTGTTCATAAAGCTCTCGGCACGATGCTGCATTTCAGTACCGCCTTCCATCCTCAGAATGATTGGCAAACGGAAAGAGTGAACCAAGTACTGGAAGACATGCTACGAGCATGTGCCCTGGATTTCAAAGGGACCTGGTGCCGATGCTTATGTCTAGCAGAGTACGCTTAACATAATAGCTACCAAGCTACTATCGGAATGCCACCTTATGAAGCATTATATGGAAGGAGATGTAGGTCTCCAATCTGTTGGTATGAGGGTGGTGAAAAGAAGGAGATGGGACTTCAAACGGATTTTATCGACGACACCACCCAAGCTATACAGAGTATCCGCCAAAGGATAGAGACTGCTCAGAGCCGGCAGAAGGGCTATGCGGACCAGAGACGTAGACCCTTGGAGTTTGACGTCGGAGATTTGGTATTCCTCCGAGTAGTTCCTACGAAAGGAGTAATGCGATTCGGAAAGAAAGGAAAGCTTAGTCCGCAATATGTGGGACCGTACAAGATCCTGAACAGAGTGGGCAAAGTGGCATACGAGCTCAAGCTACCTCAGGAGATGATTGCTATCCACAATGTGTTTCACGTGTCAATGCTCAAAAAGTGCATTCCCAGTACGGACAGAGTGATTGAGCCACACGTCGTATGGATCCAGGAGGACCTGAGTTGTGAAAGCAAACCCATACGGATCCTAGATCGAGATGTCAAGAGACTAAGGAACAAGGAAGTGCCCTTAGTCAAAGTCTTGCGGCAAAATCAGCAATCTGAAGAAGTTACCTGGGAATGTGAGGATGATATGAAACGAAAATATCCTGAGTTATTTTAAGTTTGAGGACGAACTTTTCAGAAGAGAGGGTGGATTGTAACGCCCCAAATTTTCCGCTCTAGCGTAGTAATAATGGAACATGTGGCCAAGAATAATATTATGAATTTAGTTAGAAAAGTTGTGAATAAAGAAATGTTAGACATTATCTTGACACGTAGTGGATGTGTGATAATTATGCTTAGGTATTATATTTAATGTTATGCTTAAGTATCCTACACATGTATGAATGAATAATGATATGCATATGCATGTGTATGAATTAAATAAGTAGCATTCTCTAGGTGGGCTTTGGTTATGCGGGCTTGGAAAAAATAATAAAAGGAAGAGAAAGCAAAAAGAAGAGGAGGTGCCAAGGATTGAACCTTGGACCTCAAAGAAAAGCCAAGCCATAAGAATGCATATGTAACCAATTCAACCAGCAGGGGAGTGCTATTAGGAGGAGATGGGAAATCGTAGATGAATAGAAGATAAGTGAAGAGACATATGAAAATGAAGAGGCACCATTGAAAGAGGTGGTTACCTTTTCACTCCCTATAAAAGACCATGGGGAGAGAAATGCCGAAGGCATTTTCGGCCACAAGCCCTCCCCTCTCTTCTCACCAAGACTCCCCTCTTCTTCCTCTCCCTCACTGAGACCTAGGGTCTCCTTGCAGACCAATACCGAGCCCCACAAACCGGAAGAAGAAAAGGAGAAGAACAAGAGGAGTACCAAGCCTAAGAGCCCTTTCTTCTCCAAAGTCTAGAACACCTTTTTGAATTTTTTTAGCGCAAGAGGTAAGACTCCCTCACCTGCAACATAATAGCCTTGAATGTGTATTTATGATCCCTTATGTTTGCTTGTGATGTTGTGTGGGAAAAAAATGGAAGAAAAGTCATGTTGTATGTTACGGTCAAGGAAGGTTTTCTCCCCTTTTGTTATGTTTAAGTTTAGATGATGATTCTACATGCTTATTGATACCTTCTTATAGTAGATGAATGATGAATACATGATGTTTGAGTGCCTTCCATGATGTAAAGGTCTTAGAACCTCTCAGCCAAGTGGTGGAGATAGGTAGATGCATGTGTATGGACTAGGGTTTGATTCTATGTGAATTTTCCCTTGCTTATGTAATGTTTTATGACAAGAAAATTGTGGAATCTATGCCTTATTAAATCTGTGAGTTTCGGCCAACAACTAGGTAGAGGGCTAAAATAGGTCCAAACTACAAATCATGTACCTAAACTAAGGTTTAGTGAAGTCTAGACTACCCTTGTACTTGTAAATGATCTCTTATGCAATTGTTTCCATGTTACATGAATTTTTATGCTATAATACCCTAACTATGAATTTCGGCCAGCATCTAGAATGAGGATTAAAATAGGTCCAAACTACAATCATGTGCCTAAACTAATGTTTATAAGTGAAGTTTAGACTACCCTTGTACTTGTAAATAATCTCTTGTGTGAAGTGTGCACTTATTTTAATGTTATAGGAATTTTATGCTATGAAACCCTACCTATGAAGTTTCGGCCAGCATGTATTAAGATAGGAAAAGAAAGCTAAAACCAATGTTTTGCCTTGATTAAGACAAATTGTTGGTGCAAGTTGCATCAATGATATTCCTCTTTAAGTGTTTTAATGTTTGACAATACACTTAAGTCAGTGATATATTGAACAGACAAAGGGGAGCAAAGGAGAAGTAACCCAAGTTGAAGAAATGTCCTAGTTAACCTCGGTATTGTAACCCTAAGACCTAACGAAGGGCTGTTAGGCACCTAGCTGTTAGGCACCTAGCGAAGGGCTACTGGGTATCGTAACCCTAAGACCTAGCGAAGGGCTGCTAGGCACCTAGCGAAGGGCTGCTAGGTATCGTAACCCTAAGACCTAGCGAAGGGCTGCTAGGCACTTAGCGAAGGGCTGCTAGGTATCATAACCCTAAGACCTAGCGAAGGGCTGCTAGGTACCTAGCGAAGGGCTGCTAGGTATCGAAACCCTAAGACCTAGCGAAGGTTTTCTAGGCACCTAGCGAAGGGATGCTAGGCATAGAAGACCTAGCGAAGGCCTGCTAGGCACCTAGCGAAGGGATGCTAGGCATAGAAGACCTAGCGAAGGGCTGCTAGGCACCTGGCGAAGGACTGCCAGGGAATGAGCAACTTAGCTGAGCGATGATTAAGGACAGGAGTAGAGACGGGTCAGGGTTTGGGTGTCTCGAGGTCCGGAGGTATCGGAAGCTAAGCAAAAGTCCACCCCAAGGGCTGGGTGGCAACCGTCTCCTGAAAGGAGTAGGTGAAGGGCGAGTTCTCGGGGATAGGAACTCGTGCCGGTTCGACCTAGGGTTTCGTGCAAATCCGAAGTCCGAACCAAGTCCTTAAGCTTAATATTATATGCATATATGCTTTGTGTTTGTGTATCTTGCAGGTAACAAGAACCGGAGACAAAGCAAGAAGAAGAACTAGCCTTGCAGTGTTAATGCAGGGTGCCCCTGTGTTGGGGGCGCCCTCATGCACCAGGGCGCCCTCATGAACCAGGGCGCCCTGGTCAACACTATTTCGCTGCTGCGAGAACGAAGCACAGGATAAGTGCTCAAGAGGGCGCCCGGGATGTTCGGGGCGCCCTGGTCAATGATCTTATCACCTGCGACGAGGTAGGCGCAAGGATAAGGTTTGACCGAGTCTTCCGGGGCGCCCCCAGCGTCCGGGGCGCCCCCAGGAGGCCTTTATAAGGGGCCTCGACCCCTCAGCTTCAGACACAACTTCCAAGAGCGATCCCAAGCCTTCTGACCGACGACAACACGCTAGAGACGAGGCACTACGACCGGGAGGCTCCAGGAGGAGGTGCGCGGCACTTCGGAGGTCCAGATCGGCCGAGCTTCTGACTTTGTCTCGTTGGTTTGCTTTTTAATTATTGTACTTAAATTTCTATATTATTGCTTGTAATATTGCTCTGTAAGTCGGGTTTCTCCACCTCCAGAAAGTCCGGGAAGGAGACCAATAGTGGACGGGCGTTCCCGTGCATAGGCCTTGGATGTACTGACCCTGGGGGGTCGGGAACCAAGTAAAATCCGCATGTCCTTTGCTGTGTTTTATTCGTTCTATTTATTTTCCGCTGCGCTAACACTCTAAGTCTAGAACGAAAGTTACGAAGTTTCTGCGAAGTTTTAACGATCGATATTCACTCCCCCTCTATCGACGGCACCGGTCCTACAATTGGTATCAGAGCTGAGCCGCTCTTCACCGAACTAACCGCCGACGGAACAACGACGCCAGGAGTTGAGTGGGAGCCAGGGGTGAATCAGGTACAATTTTTTTAATGTCTAATTTTAAATCGCATATTATTTGTTTCACATGCAGGGAGAGAGGGCACAATAAAAATCAGTGCCCTACTCATAAAAATTGTTCATCACCGGCGGCGAAGGAGGCACCAGCGCTAGGAAACCGGAGGGACAAAAGCCATATCAGATGCTTCAAGTGCGAAAAATACGGGCATTACAAAAACAAATGTCCGGCAAAGGTACGAAAAATTTATGTTCCAAGAACTTTACAAATTCCTGCACTATCTTATGATAACTTAGTTAATTTTCCTGATAAATTAGATTACCTGCACAATAGAGTTAATATCTTCCATGTCAAATTAGAAAATGCATATATGACTAAAATATCTAAAATTAATTGTTTAATTCAGAATATCAATTCAGAAATTAATAAAATCAATTCTGATAATTATTCTGATAATTATTCTGATGAAATTAATTCTGATAATTATTCTGATGAAATTAATTCTGATAATTATTCTGATGAAATTAATTCTGATAATTATTCTGATGAAATTAATTCTGATAAAATTAATTCTAAAAATTATTCTGATGAAATTAATTCTGATAATTATCCTGATAAAATTAATACTGATAATTTTAAATCAGATAAAATTAAACCTAAGGATAAATTTGAATTCAAATTCGAAAATCTTAAGGATAATTCGGAATTCAAATTCGAAAATCCTAAGGATAATTCCGAATTCGAATTTGAAAACCTTTAGGATAATTCTAGTGATATCCCTGAAATTATTGAAAATTTTAAGGATAAAGATGATTCTGTTAAAAATATTCATGAGGATAATACATATAAAATTCTCCTAGATGATAACTAGTGGCCCCTTTTACTCCACATACTGTTAGAATATTGAAAAATCTAATCTTGAGGAGGATATAGAACTATCTAAGATAAAGGTCATAGTTAATAAAAATTACAAAAATTCAAATAAATCAAAATTATTAGAAAAACTTGAAAAGAAAGATAAAAATGAAGAAGAAATTTTTGAAATAATGAAAATGATGAATTTAAACCCACAACTATTAATTATCATTATAACCTTAATCAAATTCAAATTAAATATTAATGAAATTCAAATTAAATATTAATCAAATTCAAATTAAATATTAATTAAATTCAAATTAAATATTAATTAAATTCAAATTAAATATTAATCAAATTCAAATTAAATATTAATCAAATTCAAATTAAATATTAATCAAATTCAAATTAAATATTAATTAAATTCAAATTAAATATTAATTAAATTCAAATTAAATATTAATCAAATTCAAATTAAATATTAATCAAATTCAAATTAAATATTAATTAAATTCAAATTAAATATTAATCAAATTCAAATTAAATATTAATCAAATTCAAATTAAATCTTAATTAAATTCAAATTAAATCTTAATTAAATTCAAATTAAATATTAATTATATTCAAATTAAATATTAATTAAATTCAAAATAAATATTAATTAAATTCAAATTAAATATTAATTAAATATTAATTAAATCTTAATTAAATTCAAATTAAATATTAATTAAATTCAAATTAAATATTAATTAAATTCAAATTAAATCTTAATTAAATCCTAATTAAATTTAAACTAAATCTTAATTAAATTCGAATTAATTAATTCAAATAATTCAATTAAATTCGAATTAATTCAAATAATTCAATTAAATTCGAATTAATTCAAATAATTCAATTAAATTCAAATTAATTCAAATAATTCAATTAAATTCAAATTAATTCAAATAATTCAATTAAATTCAACTAAATTCGAAATAATTCAAATAATTCAATTAAATTCAAATTAAACCTAAATTAAATCTTAATTAAATCAATTTAATTCAAATTAAATTCAAAGTAAAATTAAGTTGAATCCAAATTAAAACTTCACTTAATTTAAGTTTAATCCTAATCAATTAATTTCAAATTAATTCAACCTCAATTAATTCGTAATTAACCTGAATCCAACTAAAATCTTAAATAACTTAAACTCAAACTAAAATAAAATTTTACCCAAAGTGTAACAATTAAAATTAATAACATTAAATATGTCAAAATGGGTTGACATATTCGCGGGTTCACTCGACATGTAGCAAATCGGGAATTTGATACATTTTAGAAACTTAAGTAAAATTATTTGACTTGTTTGACTCATGCATAGCTGCCATGACATGCATTTGCTATTTTTTTAAATATATGACATGTCATTCATATTTAAATTTTATGCATAATTTAGAATGGCTATAGGAAAAAGAATAATTGAAACTTGATCAACCTAGTATTGGGTGGAGGTGAGATGATAGTACGTTAGGGAAGCCATCTTGGCGGAACTAGCCGAAGCTGCTGATCCAAGACTCAAACTAGTTAGACCAAAATCTTTCAAGAATAACTTGAAAATGAATTTTCTATAAAAGGCTTTGTCAAGGAAAGGGTTGATGATCCAATACGGCTACGACCAAAGAAGGTCTAGTGCCTCGCCAAGACCTGGGAGCCAATTACTGAAAATCAAATTCATTTTACTCTTGTCAGATTTGAATCTAACACAAGCTTCAGTTAAATCTTAGAATTAATAATAAATTAAGAAAAATGATTCAAGCATCTCACAATACACCTATAAGGCAACTATGCTTGTTGTATTGATACATCTAAAATGGGTAAGATGTTAAGGACTAATGAATTGAAAAATATTTTTCAAAATTGTTTTTCAAAATTGTTAGAATATTTTCATAAAAATATATTTTCAAAATAGTGCTTCAACATAATAATGTTTTTATGGAATTCATGCTTGTCTGTTTGATTATATATATTATACATTTTCCAAAAATATATCTTTTCAAAAATTTGCTTGACTCACTCTATTAGACACAAGCCTCTTAGGATAACACTAAAGTTCCTTAGGGCACTTAGATAGAGTCAAACGGTATCGGGTACAGGGGGAGTACTTTTCACTTTTTTTAAAAAATTTGCACTGTAAAAATTACTATTATTTGATAATACTTTTCAAAAACTGATCTTTAAATTGTTATCACTTGTGTTTTTCGAAAAAGGTTTATGTTGTAAAATTTATCTGTCGTGTTTGATTTTGATAAACCCTAAAGACACAGAGGAAGGTCCACTTCATGATTTAAAAGGACTCCTAGGACGTGTCAGTTTTAGGGGGAGTCTGAGTCAATATTCTGACAAGTATTAAATTATTTATTTTAAAAATTATTAGAATATTCTTTTGATCTGAATCAAACCTTAAGACTCATAGGAAGAGTACTTGTGGTCAGCAAGCTTCCCAGGACTGAGTCAAATTTAGGGGGAGGTCAAATTAAAAGAATTATTGAATAATTCAAATGTTTTCATGCGCGATATTTTCAAATCCTATTGAAAACATAAGTATTATTATAAAATGCTATCAAATTTTTATAAAATTTTTTCAAAAATTCATCTGATTTTGATCAATTTGATATAATATCTTGAGTTTGAAAAATCCTCCAGGACACTTAGGAAAATGTCCTTGTAGTCAACAAGGTTTCCTATGATTGTGTCAGACTGGAAGATAAAACGAATCAAGTATTATAACTTTAATCAAAATTAACTTACATTCTGTGACTTATGAAATTTTTGAAATAATGTTTACTTGGGTTGGAAAACTTCCAGGACACTTAGGAAATATCCTTGTAGTCAACAAGGTTTCCCAGGATGGTGTCAGACTGAAAAATAATCCAAGTGAAGTCAAATATTATGTTTTCAAAAGTACTTATGTCTTTCAAAGCCTAATATTCTTTCAAAAGTACTTAATTTAAAAAAAATAAAAATAAAAATAAAATATATTTTTCAAAAGTACCTACTCTCATCAAAAATTACATTTTTCAAAGGTACTTATATTTTTCAAAAATTACTTATTATTTTTCAAAATATCATTTCTCAAAAACTGCTGACTCTATTATTTTTCAAAAGTAGTTGCATGCCTCAAAGATCATCTTTCAAAATATTTGACATTTTCTCAAAAACATTGTCTAAGTTCAAAATACTTAAGTATTAGTTTTATGCTATGCTTTCAAAATTTTATACTAAGTATCTTCAAAAATACTCTCATTATTGGTGCAAGTATTATTTTTGATGTATGACAAAGGGGGAGAGGTGTGCTTAAGTTAGAAAAATTTTCTCCCAAAGATCAAAAATGTAGTTTCAAAACTTTTTTCATTTTTTTTTCAAGGATAGTGATCTAGCCCCTTTAAACCAATCTAACTTAAGTTATTGTCAAACATCAAAAAGGGGGAGATTGTTGGTGCAAGTTGCATCAATGATATTCCTCTTTAAGTGTTTTAATGTTTGACAATACACTTAAGTCAGTGATATATTGAACAGACAAAGGGGAGCAAAGGATAAGTAACCCAAGTTGAAGAAATGTCCTAGTTAACCTAGGTATTGTAACCCTAAGACCTAACGAAGGGCTGTTAGGCACCTAGCGAAGGGCTGCTGGGTATCGTAACCCTAAGACCTAGCGAAGGGCTGCTAGGCACCTAGCGAAGGGCTGCTAGGTATCGTAACCCTAAGACCTAGCGAAGGGCTGCTAGGCACCTAGCGAAGGGTTGCTAGGTATCGTAACCCTAAGACCTAGCGAAGGGTTGCTAGGCACCTAGCGAAGGGCTGCTAGGTATCGAAACCTTAAGACCTAGCGAAGGTTTGCTAGGCACCTAGCGAAGGGATGCTAGGCATAGAAGACCTAGCGAAGGCCTGCTAGGCACCTAGCGAAGGGATGCTAGGCATAGAAGACCTAGCGAAGGGCTGCTAGGCACCTGGCGAAGGACTACTAGGGAATGAAGACCTGGCGAAGGACTGCTAGGCACCTGGCGAAGGACTGCCAGGGAATGAGCAACCTAGCTGAGCGATGACTAAGGATAGGTGTAGAGACGGGTCAGGGTTTGGGCGTCTCGAGGTCCGGAGGTATCGGAAGCTAAGCAAAAGTCCACCCGAAGGGCTGGGTGGCAACCGTCTCCTGAAAGGAGTAGGTGAAGGGCGAGTTCTCGGGGATAGGAAATTGTGCCGGTTCGACCTAGGGTTTCGTGCAAATCCGAAGTCCGAACCAAGTCCTTAAGCTTATTATTATATGCATATATGCTTTGTGATTGTGTATCTTGCAGGTAACAAGAACCGGAGACAAAGCAAGCAGAAGAACTAGCCTTGCAGTGTTAATGCAGGGTGCCCCTGTGTTGGGGGCGCCCTCATGCACCAGGGCGCCCTCATGCACCAGGGCGCTCTGGTCAACACAATTTCGCTGCTGCGAGAACGAAGCACAGGATAAGCTCTCAAGAGGGCGCCCGGGATGTTCGGGGCACCCTGGTCAATGATCTTATCACCTGCGACGAGGTAGGCGTAAGGATAAGGTTTGACCGAGTCTTCCGGGGCACCCCCAGCGTCCGGGGCGCCCCCAGGAGGCCTTTATAAGGGGCCTCGACCCCTCAGCTTCAGACACAACTTCCAAGAGCGATCCCAAGTCTTCTGACCGACGACAACACGCTAGAGACGAGGCTCTACGACCAGGAGGCTCCAGGAGGAGATGCGCGGCACTTCGGAGGTCCAGATCGGCCGAGCTTCTGACTTTGTCTCGTTGGTTTGTTTTTTAATTACTGTACTTAAATTTCTATATTATTGCTTGTAATATTGCACTGTAAGTCGGGTTTCTCCGCCTCCGGAAAGTCCGGGAAGGAGACGAATAGTGGACGGGCGTTCCCGTGCATAAGCCTTGGATGTACTGACCCTGGGGGGTCGGGAACCAAGTAAAATCCGCGTGTCCTTTGCTGTGTTTTATTCGTTCTATTTATTTTCCGCTGCGCTAACACTCTATGTCTAGAACGAATGTTACGAAGTTTCTGCGAAGTTTTAATGATCGATATTCACCCCCCCCTCTATCGACGGCACCGGTCCTACACAAATATGTTACATGAATGAAGTGTTGATAAGACTAGCATGATGTTTGCTTCACTTGCATGTTTTTAAAGAAAGATCCTATTTTGTCATACTATTTATGTGAATGATTGTGCCATGAAAGTGTGCCTACACTCATGAATGATTGAATATCTATAGTACATTCATTATGAAAGAAAGAAAAAGTAAAGAATGCATGTATGTATTTTACTTTAAAGTATGGCTTGTACCGGATCTTGAAAAAGATCCACGGTTCTAGACTACCGAAGTTGTCCCTAGGTTGAAAGATAGTAGGCCTAGTAACGCTAGTAGGTCGAGACTAGCTACCTCGCATCTATTTAGGGATGCGTGCAAGGAAAGAATGGGTACAAGTTGGGGACTCCTATAAAGATGATGTATGCTTATGTTAAAGTATTACTTATTATGTTTTCGAAAGAGCATCCTAATGTGTTTGCAATGCATATGTTTTATGTTTGTATGCATTCATGTACCTTATGTGCCTTATGAGTTTTATGCTATACATGAGATGTTATATGTCTTTCAAATATACGTGACATGTCGATTTAGTGAGTAGGAAAGAGCTTACTAAGTTTCGTACTTATAGTTGATTGCTTATGTTCCAGATCAAGATAGAAATTTATAAAGGAAGGGAAGCTGCAACAAGGGCTCGTGTGTGTGGTGGTGTAACGACCCAGAAAATTCTCTTAATATTTCTTTAAAATATTGAGCATGACTAGATAATTTTCCGAGGGACCTAGGAATATTAATACGAATTTTAACCTAGAAATCCATGTTTTTTCCATTTAAATTGGAGAAATAGGCCCTAATGGGCCTTATATGGGCTTTCTAGCACCATGATTATTGGTAAATTTTAGGTAAAATTTATAGAAATATAAAGAGATTTTGATGAGAAATATTAACATAATTATGGGGGAATTTTTAGAGGATTTTCGAAATATTAGAAAAATAAAATAAAAATAAATGAAAAAAATTAGTGCATGCACCAAGGATTGAACCTTGGACCTCTTATACAACCATGCATGCTCTAACCAATTCACCTAGCAAGGGAGTGCTATGAGGAAATGAAGTGGATTATGGTTAAGGCTTAGGGGGAAATGAAGAGACACCATGACTCTTCACTTACCCGCCTTGATGAGTTATAAAGAGAGGCATGGGGGGTTACTTCTCTTCTTCCATCAAGTCACCTTTCTTCCTCCTGTAACGCCCCAAATTTTTGTTCTTGCTTCCGATTGTAAAAAGGGCACAAAAATGTCGATATATATTATCAGATTGTACGACATTTATTTCATAAATGAATAAAATTACCTTTTTGTGATTTCATGATTTAATGTTATGTGATTTCATTAGAAAAGATTAGGAATATGTAAATTGCATAAATTAGAATATGTGATTTCATGAATTGGAATATGTGATTGCATAAATGTGATTTGAGAATATGAGAGTGAATTGGGCTAATGGGCTTTTTAAAAGTGAAAACCAAAGAGGAGCAAAAATATGCTCTTGCCGAGGATCGAACCTTGGAACTCTTGGTAAGCAAAGCCTCGAAAAGCAATGAAGTAACCAGTTCACCCAGCAGGGGATTGCTGAGAGGAAGGAAGGGAAATTCTTGTTAAGGGTTAGGGAATGTGAAAGGGTAGAGGAAGAGGCTCTTGATGAGAAACCCCTTGGTGAAGGGACACTTGGAGAAGAGGCACTTTGTCTCTTCCCTTAGTATAAATAAGAGGGAGTGCTAAGGGGATAACCATCATTATTGCAAACCCCTCACTCCCTCTCCCTCTCCAAGTTGCCGAAATCCTAAACTCCCTTCTCCCTCTTCAATTTTTGAAATCCTAACTCCTCTCTTCCTCTTCAATTTTCGAAATTCAAACTCCTCTTCCTCCTTGAGATTTTCGAAAATCCAAGGGAAGGGTCTCATCCCAAGGGACACTCCCAAGACCCCATTGAAGGTTTGAATCTCTTGCAAGGCAAGAAGAAGTCAAGGACCTCAAGAGCAAGGACAAGCACATCCCCTCCGAACTAAGGGTATACCTTAAGGATATTTAGCGAAAGAAGTAAGTGCCCCTCACTTGTAGCATAATTGCTGTGTATGATTTCCTTCTTCTTGTAGTTTGCGAAAATAGGGATTTGCCCTAGGTAAGTTTCGGCCACCCCTTAAGGGAAAGCCTTGGTTACTTTTTGATACATGAGAAGACCCCTTGGAACTTAGGGTATACCTATATGTTGATTTCCTTCAAGTTGTGATAACAAAAAATTAGGGCTTGCACCCCCTACAAGTTTCGGCCAAGACATGGAAAAATTAGGGATTCAAGGGTTGAATTACTCTATGATGTATCTTATGTTAGTGTATGACATGATAGTGTAGATAAGGTGTTTGTATAAATGGTTGTATGAATGTTTGATTTCAAAAACCCTAAATCCCCCTACCCTACACTTTCGGCCAACCCTAGAAGAATTAGGGTTTAGGGTGCATGATTAACCTATGATGAAATCCATGTTTAATAATGTTGCATGATATGTATGTGAGGTGTTTGTGTAAATATTTGTGTGAAGGTTTGATTTCCAAAAACCCTAATCCCCCTTACCCTACACCATTCGGCCAACACCCTAAAGTTAGGATTTGTAGAGGATAAACTACCCTATGAGATATGCTTATGTTTGGGATGATGATATGTATATGCAAGTGATGTTTAAATGGAATGTTTGATTGGAAAACTTAATTTTTCCCTAGCATGTGATATTCGGCCAAAGCATGGAATATTAGTTTTATGAAGGTTGATTACCCCATGATGTATGCTATGCTTAGTATGATACATGATATATATATATATGATACTTGTATGGGATGTTTGAGATCAAAAACCTAAGCTACCTCCACCCTTAACTTTCGGCCAAAGGGCCCTATACTTGGGATTGGATTAATAAATACCATGCATGATAATGATCTTGTGTAGGATAGGACATGCTTGTGTGATTCTTGATATGTTGATTGGAATGCATGCTAGCCAAATTACAACTTTCGGCCAAGAGAGAACTCTTGGACCCTAGCCTTGGTTGCTCCCATGAAATGCATGCTTTATACTATGCTAGTTATCAAGATTATGAATGTATACATATGTATAAAAATGAGCCCTATAGGGCATGGATGAAGAAGGCTTAGGGCCTAAAGAATGCTTCCCTAGAAGGTTGGGACTAAGAGCATACTTTATGAAAATGAAGAACATGATAACTATTTTATTTTGTAATGGCTTGTACTATAGACTCTTAAAGCGAGTCAAATGATTATGATACTAGGCTAAAGGACTTTTGAGAAGGCCTAGTAAACCCTAGTGGTTCGGGATTAGCTACCTCGTTCCTATTCAGGGGCGCGCGCAAAACATGAAGTACAAGCCGGGCCCTAATGATTATGCTATGTTCAAGTATTATGTTTATATGTTTTCAAAAGAACCTTCCTATGAAGTTAACAAGCTTAGATGTTTAAACATGCTTAAATGCTTACCATGCTTGAATGTGATATATTCTCTTACCTTTTCATGATATCCGGTTTTGTGAGTAGGACAGGGTCTTACTAAGCTATTGCTTATCGTTTAGTGTTTTCCCTTATGCTACAGATAAAGGACGCTAAGCCATGGAGGCTGCGGGAGAAGGGCAAGTGTGTGTGTGATAGTGCTGGTGGATAAAAAGGATCTTGCTCTTAGTTGCTTCAAGTTTTGGAACTTGTCATGTTAAACCCATGTTATGTTTGCTATGTTTGAAGATGAATAAAAATAATCATGCTTCCGCTACATGAACCTTGCATGCTAAAATGATACATATGCCCATGCATAGATTAGATAGAAAAATATGAATGCAAGCGTGTAGTTGTAATGTACGAAAATTAAAGTAGCGCCGCCGAATCCCTAGGGGATTAAGAGCGGGCATTACAAGTTGGTATCAGAGCAGGTCTACCTCACCACTATCACACTCATCAAGCCCTCATCCTGCCGCTTCCAAGTAAGAGATCCTAACCTCACTTTATTTTATTTCATGTACAGTAATGATATATAGAGATGATTTATGCTTGCATAACAAGAGAAAGTAGCGTTAATTCTTATGTAGACTTATAAGAATGAATAAAAAAATAAATTTTGGGTGATATAATAAATAAAAATCTCTTTTACCCAATATTGATCATGCGACACATAAGGACGAATATTACGGAAGCATAATATGAGTTGGGTTACCCAGAATTGTTTTAGTTCGAGGACGAACTTTCTATAAGGTGTAGGGGATTGTAACGCCCCAAATTTTTGGTCTTGCTTCCGATTGTAAAAAGTGCATAAAAATGTCGATATATATTATCAGATTGTACGATATTTATTTCATAAATGAATAAAATTACCTTTTTGTGATTTCATGATTTAATGTTATGTGATTTCATTAGAAAAGATTAGGAATATGTAAATTGCATAAATTAGAATATGTGATTTCATGAATTGGAATATGTGATTGCATAAATATGATTTGAGAATATGAGAGTGAATTGGGCTAATGGGCTTTGCAAAAGTGAAAACCAAAGAGGAGCAAAAATATGCTCTTGCCGAGGATCGAACCTTGGAACTCTTGGTAAGCAAAGCCTTGAAAAGCAACGAAGTAACCAGTTCACCCAGCAGGGGATTGCTGAGAGGAAGGAAGGGAAATTCTTGTTAAGGGTTAGGGAATGTGAAAGGGTAGAGGAAGAGGCTCTTGATGAGAAACCCCTTGGTGAAGGGACACTTGGAGAAGAGGCACTTTGTCTCTTCCCTTAGTATAAATAAGAGGGAGTGCTAAGGGACTAACCATCATTGTTGCAAACCCCTCACTCACTCTCCCTCTCCAAGTTGCCGAAATCCTAAACTCCCTTCTCCCTCTTCAATTTTCGAAATCCTAACTCCTCTCTTCCTCTTCAATTTTCGAAATTCAAACTCCTCTTCCTCCTTGAGATTTCCGAAAATCCATGGGAAGGGTCTCATCCCAAGGGACACTCCCAAGACCCCATTGAAGGTTTGAATCTCTTGCAAGGCAAGAAGAAGTCAAGGACCTCAAGAGCAAGGACAAGCACATCCCCTCCGAACTAAGGGTATACCTTAAGGATATTTAGCGAAAGAAGTAAGTGCCCCTCACCTGTAGCATAATTGCTGTGTATGATTTCCTTCTTCTTGTAGTTTGCGAAAATAGGGATTTGCCCTAGGTAAGTTTCGGCCACCCCTTAAGGGAAAGCCTTGGTTACTTTTTGATACATGAGAAGACCCCTTGGAACTTAGGGTATACCTATATGTTGATTTCCTTCAAGTTGTGATAACAAAAAATTAGGGCTTGCACCCCCTACAAGTTTCGGCCAAGACATGGAAAAATTAGGGATTCAAGGGTTGAATTACTCTATGATGTATCTTATGTTAGTGTATGACATGATAGTGTAGATAAGGTGTTTGTATAAATGGTTGTATGAATGTTTGATTTCAAAAACCCTAAATCCCCCTACCCTACACTTTCGGCCAACCCTAGAAGAATTAGGGTTTAGGGTGCATGATTAACCTATGATGAAATCCATGTTTAATAATGTTGCATGATATGTATGTGAGGTGTTTGTGTAAATGTTTGTGTGAAGGTTTGATTTCCAAAAACCCTAATCCCCCCTACCCTACACCATTCGGCCAACACCCTAAAGTTAGGGATTGTAGAGGATAAACTACCCTATGAGATATGCTTATGTTTGGGATGATGATATGTATATGCAAGTGATGTTTAAATGGAATGTTTGATTGGAAAACTTAATTTTTCCCTAGCATGTGATATTCGGCCAAAGCATGGAACATTAGGTTTATGAAGGTTGATTACCCCATGATGTATGCTATGCTTAGTATGATACATGATGTATATATATATGATACTTGTATGGGATGTTTGAGGTCAAAAACCTAAGCTACCTCCACCCTTAACTTTCGGCCAAAGGGCCCTATACTTGGGATTGGATTAATAAATATCATGCATGATAATGATCTTGTGTAGGATAGGACATGCTTGTGTGATTCTTGATATGTTGATTGGAATGCATGCTAGCCAAATTACAACTTTCGGCCAAGAGAGAACTCTTGGACCCTAGCCTTGGTTGCTCCCATGAAATGCATGCTTTATACTATGCTAGTTATCAAGATTATGAATGTATACATATGTATAAAAATGAGCCCTATAGGGCATGGACGAAGAAGGCTTAGGGCCTAAAGAATGCTTCCCTAGAAGGTTGGGACTAAGAGCATACTTTATGAAAATGAAGAACATGATAACTATTTTATTTTGTAATGGCTTGTACTATAGACTCTTAAAGCGAGTCAAATGATTATGATACTAGGCTAAAGGACTTTTGAGAAGGCCTAGTAAACCCTAGTGGTTCGGGATTAGCTACCTCGTTCCTATTCAGGGGCGCGCGCAAAACATGAAGTACAAGCCGGGCCCTAATGATTATGCTATGTTCAAGTATTATGTTTATATGTTTTCAAAAGAACCTTCCTATGAAGTTAACATGCTTAGATGTTTAAACATGCTTAAATGCTTACCATGCTTGAATGTGATATATTCTCTTACCTTTTCATGATATCCGGTTTTGTGAGTAGGACAGGGTCTTACTAAGCTATTGCTTATCGTTTAGTGTTTTCCCTTATGCTACAGATAAAGGACGCTAAGCCATGGAGGCTGCGGGAGAAGGGCAAGTGTGTGTGTGATAGTGCTGGTGGATAAAAAGGATCTTGCTCTTAGTTGCTTCAAGTTTTGGAACTTGTCATGTTAAACCTATGTTATGTTTCCTATGTTTGAAGATGAATAAAAATAATCATGCTTCCGCTACATGAACCTTGCATGCTAAAATGATACATATGCCCATGCATAGATTAGATAGAAAAATATGAATGCATGCGTGAAGTTGTAATGTACGAAAATTAAAGTAGCGCCGCCGAATCCCTAGGGGATTAAGAGCGGGCGTTACACCTCCCTCCTTCTCCATCCTAGCCGAACACCCCAAGAGGGGTTCTCCCTTGGAAAAAAATTCACCTAAGGCTCCATCTCTAAGATCCAAGGCTTTTACAAGGGTACAAGGGCTAGGGGTGGTCAAGAGGCAACAAGATCTTCATCCTTCTTCCAAATCTAAGGTTTATAATCAAGATCAACCAATGTAAGACTCCCTCACCTATGGTATAATTGTTCCTTTGTGATTTTTAGCATAATATAAAGTTGGTTTTGAGTTTGATGTTGAGGAAACTATGCTTTGGACCCCTATCATATTCGGCCACCATGGGTTTAGGGTCCATAATGATGTTAAAAATCTAAATCATGTTTTCTAATGTGTTATCATGATGAATATGGAATAAATATAATTTTTGGGGAATTTTTGGAGTATCCTAAAGACCCCATAGGGTTTGGGACTCTCACCATGATTCTTTGGTTAGGATTGGGCCTAACCTTTCAAGTATGTACTTTGGATATCCCCATGATTCAAAAGGAGGTTTAAAGTGAATTGGGTGAATTTTCACAAGGTCATGTGACCCATGTAGGTTTCGGCCAAGAAGGGTCTAGGGCAAAAAGGTTAGGACTTCCCTCAAGCAAGGATCCTAATGACCCTATGGTAGACTATGGTTGGTGTTTAATGTTTGATTGGGGTTTTTATGGAATTTTTCCATGCACCCATGGCCTTGTAGGGTTTCGGCCAGCCCTAGGAAGGAGGGCTAAAGGTTAGGGATAACCCTAATCATGAGCCCTAATGGCTCCCCATGGTCTTATAAGTAATGTATGGTTGTTTCTTTACCTTATGCTATCTTACATGTTAATTGAATGATGGAACCCTTCCCTATAGGTTTCGGCCAAACAAGGAATTTAGGGTTTGGATGGAGTTAGGGTTTGAAGAATGATGGTTTATGGTTTATTATGAAGTATATATAAAGGTTCAAGCATGTGGTAGCAATTAAGTTACCTATAACCCTAACTCTAAGCACCATGTTTCATGTTTGTATGTTTATGATTGGATGACATGCTTAATAGGATTTATTTATGAATGTTTTATGTCCTATGCCATGCACTTGAATGGTAGGTAGTATGTTTATGGAAGTCCTACTTATGTATGCTTGGGATGAATACCATGCTTATGTATGAAATGCAGTGTTTACCTTAGATATCATGATCATAAAAACTCTATGGGTTAGGATAATTGTCTATGCAAACATGTCATGTTCAAGGAATATAATGCAATGATTACCTTATATGCCATGATCATGCAAGCACTAGGAATAAGAATGATGTTTATGTAAGTAGGCCATGTTCTATGAATGAAGATGCATGTTATGATTATAATGGAGATGCATGTTATGTTTATGAATGAAAGTGCATGCTATGTTCTATGAATAAAGATGCGTGCGATGTTATGAATGATGACACGGTCGATGGTCGACGGTACGACGGTACAACGGTCGTGAGGACCGGTAAATGGGCCGGTAAATGGGCCGGTAGACGGGCCGGGTCGTTACGCATGCCATGTTTTATGAATGAAGATGCATGCCATGTTTTATGAATGAAGATGCATGCCATGTCTTATGAATGATAAAGCATGTAAAATATTTTACTTTATGAATGGGCTTGTACCGGACCGAAGTATGGGTCCAAGGAATGGGCACCATAAGAACACCCCGGTTCTGGACTACCGACTATGCTGTCCACGGTTCTGGCACTACCGAAGCTGTGCAATAGGGATGGGCACCTTAAGAACGCCCCGGTTCTGGGACTACCGACTATGCTGTCCTTACCCTAGTAGGTCGGGGCTCGCGACCTTGTATTTACTTAGGGATGCACGCTTATGATGTATGTATGTGATACAAGCCGGGGACCCCCAATGATGTTATGATGATGTTTAAGTATTTAAAAGTATGATTTTAAAAGTTAAGCATCCTTATGTATATGCATTACATTCATTCATTCATGTTATGCATTATGCCATGATAGTAATGTCTTATACTTATGTTGCATGTCAAGAAATATGCATGATAGTAAATGATTTATGCTTATGGTTATGTTAAGAAGATGCCCATATGATATGATAGAAAGCATGCCTATGTTTATGCCATACAGGTTAGTTCATGCTTTATATTTATGTTTATGCCATGTATCATGCATGTTAAGAATGTTTTCTTATGTTTATGTTTATGCCATGTATCATGTCATGTTAAGAATGTCTACTTATGTTTATGTATCATGCCATGTTAAGAATGTTTATTTATGTTTATGTTTATGTCATGTATTAGGCCATGTTAAGTTGAATTATGTTTATGTCTATGTTATGTATTATGCTATGCTAAGTTGAATTATGTTCATGTTTATGCAATGTATCATGCCATGTAAATTTTAATTATGTTCATGTTATGTCATGTATCATGCCATGTAAATTTATTTATAGTTATGTTCAAGCATAAAGTTATGTTTATGTTTCATGTGCTTATGCTTAAGTGATGAATGGTTTTAGTGAGTAGGAAAGAGTCTTACTAAGCCGATGTGCTTATAGTCTTATTTTCCTTATACCGTAGATCACGCAAGGGGACAATAAGGAAGCAGCAGGAGGATAAGAATGTGTGTGTGTGGTAGTGACTTGGCCACGAAAATAATATGTTTACCGGTCTTATGCTAGTACTTTATGTTTGCTACTTATGTGTTTGAATAATGGCTTATGTGACTCTATGACATGATGTTAAGTATGACATGATATGATGCAAAGTATGAAGTTAATATGCCAAGTACCCATGTCATTATGTTAGGAATGGTAGTAGGGCATATATGTGTAAGTCTTAAAGTTATTCCGCTGCCTTATGATGTCTACATGCCCTAAGTATGTTAACGTAACGCCGCTTTATGGAAGAAAAAAAAACGGGCGTTACAGGTTGGTATCAGAGCCAATCGCCATCTCACTACACACACATCAAGCATTCTTCCTGCAGCTTCCAAGTAAGTACCTCTTTGCATATCTTATGATAGTAAGCACTTTTAGGATACTTTATGGTTTTAGGATATGCAAGTATGAACGATGTTTATGATGAAAAGTACTTTAGGATATGTAACGATGAATGATATTTTATCTTCTTTTATGAATTAAATATTTAGAATATAGGGTAGGAAAAAAAACTAATATTGGCCATACTTGTCTTGGTGAAGAAAAACATGGCTAGAAACAGAGTATCCGACTTAACGAGACAACTCCGTCACCTGACCTGATGCAGCTAGTAACCCAGCTCCAGCGTCAAGTTACCGAGCAGCAGCAAACCATTAACACCCTGATGAACCAGTAAGAAAACTCCACTACTCCCCCAGCGAACCAAACTGCTACACCTGTTGCACCCACAGTTACGCAGAACCCTCCGACGGGCCCGACCACAGTAGCACGTCAAGAGGCTTATCTGATTCAGTGGTTGAGGCTGAAACCGGAAAATTTCTCGGGTGTTAGCGAACCGTGGGATGCCCAAGCGTGGTTCAAGACAGTGGAAAGTACCATGGAGCTGCTAGACTGGCCGGAGCATGAGAAGATCAAGTGTGCGTCCTTCTGCCTTTCTGGAGATGCCAGAATGTGGTGGGAGAGGGTCAAGACCAAAAGACAAGTGAACCAGATGACATGGTCGGACTTCGAGTCAGAGTTCTTCGAGGAATTCTTCAATATGTGGGTCACCAACAGACATTACGACGAGTTCACGGAATTTCGACAGGGTGACCTCTCGGCCAATGAAGCTGTGAAGAAATTCAATCGACTAGCTCGCCTATGCCCCGAGCTGGTCCGCACCGAGAAGGAAAGTGTCACGCCCCGAGACCCAGGAGCCGCTGATCCAATATAAAATCGGACAGCACCTCCCCTGTCCGGCGGACAATTTACACATACATACAATCTACATAACAATCCACGCAATATATATTTGCACAACCACGCAGTTTAAAGGGCCACAGGCCTCATATATAAACAGAAACAACAGTTATATGATTATAACTATCGAAAAACCAAATCCGAACTCACCTGAGCTGCTAGGGGGCAGGAACAAAACCAAAATCAATCGAAGTCCAACATAGGACTCAAAAGTACAATACCATCAAATAAAACGTGCATACATGTTCAAATCAAAATAGCGGAAGCATAATAAATACTACAGGGTCCACAACCGAAGCAACGTAATGCCAAAATCAAAAAGAGCTCCGCTGGAGCTGGGGACTGGCGGCTCGGGATCTCCTCGCAGACATCAACCTGAAAATAAACATATATGGCAACGTGGTGAGTCCATAGCTCAGCGGATACCCAACAGATATGCATAGAAGGTTATACCAACAATAAGAGTTCAGCTAATACAGTCTCATATCAACAAGAGGGAAAGACTGAAACTGAAAATACTGGGTAGGTACATACCTGAATCCATCTAACCTATATAGAGGGTAAGAAATACCAAAAGAAGACAAATAGGCATATAGTCTTAGATAACAAGTCTCCAGTATATGCGATGTCAAACATGTGCAGCAAATAAGTGCAGCAAACAATGCACGATGCAAAGTATGCACATGGTGCAATGACATGTGTCACCCCTGACACCAGACAGAATCATCGTACACCTGTCATAGGGACGTCTGAAAAGGTAGGGCTCTGACAACTGTACACCCTGCCATCACTGCTCCTGAGTGACCGGGTGGCCAGGATGCTGGTGGAGACTCCGCTCCGACCCCAAGCAATGGGGGAGTCAAGCTCTCATCTCCTCGTGGCTCAGTACGAGAAGGGATCCTTGCTTGCTACCACGCCCGCGCTCACCCTCCAAATAGTGGCCGAACGGAGCAATACAGGGCAAATGCACACATCTACGGTATCCACTAACCCATGAGTGGCCGTGTGTGCCCGTCATGTACCGGAAAACGATTAGGCTCAACCACAAGGGAGTCGCTGATCGCCGGCATGCAATGCAAGGATGGTGTATGATAGATACACATACCTCCCTCCCCAAGTCCCCAGTATACTGGGTCTCAGTCTGAAATCCTACAACAGGAAGTACAGGTAACCTACAAGGTATACTGGACTGAAATACAGATCCCTCAAGGTCAAATGCAAGAGATACACTACGATATCTAAGCATACATGTAGAGATGACAATACTAGAGACTGTATGGAACTAACAGCATAATAACTCAGGGATAAACAACAAGTATCCAGAACGGGCATAATAAACAGGGATAAACAAACCATATCCAGAACAGACATAATAACCAGGGATAGCGTAGGATCTTACTGCTATCTATAACATTCTATGCATAACAGAATGACAATATCAAGATAGATAAGTCAAAGGGTACCCGCCTCCAAGAGTGAAGTCTGTATCAAACGAGACAGAACCACCCGTCAAAATAAGTAGCAATAAATCTGATCAATCTCCTGTATCAAGGATGTAATTAATTAGCTATTACAAACAAATAGTAGCTAGCTAATTAAATTTCTAATCCGTATTAGGGTTTAACCCAGTTGCCCCCTTTTCATTTAGTTACGTCTGATTAAATGGCACGGCTTCTAATTACTTCTCGTAATTGAAATTAGGTCCAACCCTCAATCCTAAGTAGCATAATTAGGTTTGATTTTAATCCCTACAACCTATTCCAATTGGAGATTAACAACTCACGGCTGTGACATAGAGGCAGAAAACTAATGTTCATTCCAAAACCCAAAATCATCATAGTTTCTCTACACGGCAAGGTTCAAATTCACAAATCGATCCAATTCCAATCAACTGAGCAGATTGGAACAACCTACACTGAATTCCACTAGTTCTTGAAGTATACAGAACCAATCCAAAACCCAGCTCACCTGAGGATGCGCCGGAACCCTATCTCCCTTGCACAACTTTGACACAATCCCACCTCACGGCGCAGCGAGAATGACTCCTGGAATCAAAATCGGAGATCAGTACACCAAATCCACTGAAACTAGGAAGAAGAACTTCGCATTCTCACATCCGCACGATAAGAACCACCTACCGTCTTGTTGATGATCCGTGAGTGTTATCAGTACCCAACACTCCTCCCTCTCGACGATGCTTGCTCGGAGCAAGGGCGTCGGCGGAAGACGAATGAAACACACCGCAATCGCAGCACCTGGTCAGCCCAAGCTCGAGGTGATGTGGAACAGGTAGGTGCGTTGCAGTGATGGCTCGCGGCACGACCCCTATCCTCCCGTTCGTTTCCAGGCCAGGAGGGTGGAGATGACAGCTGGTCTTCACCGGTCGATCGGCCAGTTTCTGGCGCCGGCGATCCGCGAGGAGGAGGAGGTAGGCGAATGGGGGAGTTCGGCTGCTGGGTTTGCTCGAGCAACGTGGGATGGAAACGGCTGCAGACACCGAGCCCTAGCCCTAGCCGCCCCCTTTTAAGTCGGTCATTTACACTTTAGTCCCTAGGGTTTAAAATTTTCCTTACACATTAGCCCTTGAAACTTTTAGTTTTATTACATTTTTGTCCCTAATTTTATATTCAAGGACTCGGAACCCCGGAATCTATCTGGTAATTCTCCGAAAATTTCCGAAACCAAATCAAAAGTGTCGGATTTAACAGAAAGGGTCCGACTTATGCTGAGAATGTTGCGACCCGAAATAGCTCTGAAAGTGGCTGGCAGAGTTAACCGACCGCAGACTGCCGAGGAGCTATTTAGTAGCGCTCTACTCACTGAGCACTATCTGAATAACATCAATCAACAAAGGAAGGCACTAAATGAAAGTAAGGATCAAGTTCACTCAGGGATTCTCGATTCTTCCTTCCATTATCGTTGATGTTTTCCTTTCATTACCGCTCAGGAAGGCAGAAACCCCAGGGCGCCAATAACAACTGGAAGGGAGACCAGAGCGGTAAACGGAAGCCATGGAACAACCCTTAAGGAGGGCTGGCGAATAAACAGACCAAACCTATCCTGTGCGTGACACGCGGAAAACGGCACCCCGGGGAATGTCGAAGAGGTACTAATCGGTGTTTCACCTGTGGAGTGGAAGGGCATATGGCGGCTTACTGTCCTACCAGGAGCCAGGCACCTTCCCAACAACTCGTCCAGTACCAAGGTGCCCCAGCGAAACTACACTATATGCAAGCTGAACCAGAAGGTACCCCGATGCTGGAGGCCCCACCGACTATGATAAATGCCAGGGTTTTCTCGGTTACCAAGGAATACGCTGCGGAAGCTTCTACGGTTGTCACAGGTCAGATACTCATTTTCAGTCAGTATGCTACTGCATTATTTGATACTGGGGCAACACACTCGTTCATTTCTGTGCCATATACCAAGAAGATAGATAGGTGTCCGCAAGTGTTAGACTGCAGGTTCTTAACGACCCTACCCTCGGGAAAAAGAATAACATCCACTCATGTGATGCGTGCGGTGCCGGTCGGAATTGCAAGAAGGGAACTTTACTGTGATCTGATAGTACTCGACATGCAAGATTATGATGTTATAATGGGAATGGACTTCCTGGGTAAATACGGTGCTTCTATTGAGTGCCGTAAGCGAAAGGTGGTCTTTCGACCTGAGGTAGGTTCTATGTTCAAATTCATAGGAGAGCCAAGGAAAAGAACCGGGAAATATTTATCAACTCTCCAAGCTCAGAAGATGTTAGACAAAGGGTGTATTGGATTTCTAGCATATGTGGTTGATGCCAGTCAAATGACGAATCAGAAGCTGGAAGATGTCCGGGTGGTATGCGATTACCCAGAGGTCTTCCCAGATGACTTACCAGGATTAGCTCCTCATAGAGAGATGGAATTTGAGATTGAATTGGTTCCTGGTACTAACCCGATCTCCAATGCACCTTACCGTATGGCGCCGGTGGAATTAAAGGAGCTTCAGGAATAGCTGCGGGAGTTGCTGGATAAGAGATTTATTCGCCCTAGTCATTCTCCGTGGGGAGCTCCGGTACTGTTTGTGAAGAAGAAGGACGGATCTATGCGAATGTACATAGATTACCGAGCGCTGAACAACGTAACGATCAAGAACAGGTATCCCCTTCCGAGGATAGATGACCTGTTTGACCAATTAAAGGGAGCCACTATTTTCTCAAAAATTAATTTGAGGTCTGGTTATCACCAAGTTAGAGTAAAACAAGAGGATATTCCAAGGACTGCTTTCCGAACAAGGTACGGGCACTTCGAGTTTGTGGTTATGCCCTTCGGCGTGACGAATGCTCCTGCCATGTTATGGATCTTATTAATCGGGTATTCTCGTCATTCCTCGACAAATTTGTGATCGTCTTCATCGACGATATCCTTATTTATTCGAGGACCCAAGAAGAGCACGCTGAGCACCTGAAGATAGTATTAGAGATTCTTCGGGAAAAGCAACTGTACGCAAAATTTTCCAAGTGTGAGTTCTGGCTCGACCAAGTGAGCTTTTTGGGCCATATCATTTCCAAGGACGGGGTTATGGTAGATCCAATAAAGATTGAGGCTGTGAATAACTGGAGCCGGCCGAAGAACGCCAGTGAAACCAGAAGTTTTCTTGGGCTGGTAGGCTATTATAGAAAATTTGTGGAGGACTTCTCAAGGATTGCAGCCCCTTTGACGGCTCTCACCCGGAAGGATAAGAAGTATGAATGGACGGAAAGCTGTGAAAGGAGTTTCTTGGAAATAAAAAGGAGACTTACAAGCGCTCCAATCCTTACCCTCCCAGAATGTAATCAGAGCTTTGACATGTATAGCGATGCCTCCAAACTAGGACTTGGAGCTGTACTTATGCAGAATGGAAAGGTTATTGCCTACGCCTCTAGACAACTCAAGGAGTATGAACAGAATTACCCCACTCATGATCTGGAGCTGGCCGTGGTAGTCTTCGCTCTTAAAATATGGAGGCATTATCTCTATGGAGCGCAGTGTAAGATCTATACAGACCACCAGAGTCTGCGATATTTCTTCACTCAGAAAGACCTGAATATGAGACAACGCCGATGGCTCGAGTTGGTGAAGGACTATGACTGTGAGATCTTCTACCATCCAGGGAAGGCAAACAAAGTGGCCGATGCACTCAGCCGGAAGTCCAGTGCTACCTTGATGTCCATAGCTGTATTACCCCGACCACTCGAAGAAGAAATTATGAATTTTGGGGTTGAAGTCATCTCCGGGCGACTTTCCACCATGACCATATCACCCACGCTATTTGAGGACATATTGGAAAAACAAAATGGGGATTTGAGTCTTGAGAAAATAAAACAGGAGATCCTAGAAGGAAAGGGCGACGGTTTCCCTATCGCCAAAGGGGGAGTACTCTACCTTAGGGATCGTCTATGTATTCCTAATGATCCGGAGCTTCGAAGGGAAATACTGGCAGAAGCTCACGGAACCCCTTATTCGATGCACCCAGGATCCACCAAGATGTATCAAGATCTGAAGGAGAAGTTTTGGTGGTCCGGAATGAAGAGGGATGTGGCTCAGTATATTAGTACTTGCATGACTTGCCAGCAAGTAAAAGCAGAACACCATCGACCTGGAGGAGTTCTGCAGCCGCTCGCAATTCCGGAGTGGAAATGGGAAGACATCTCTATGGATTTTATTTCAGGACTTCCCAGGACTACGAATGGATATGATGCAATTTGGGTAATTGTGGACAGGCTGACGAAGTCTGCTCACTTTCTGGCAATCAAGATGACTGATTCAATGGAGCAACTGGCTTAATTATATGTTAAGGAGGTAATCAGACTTCATGGAGTTCCCAAGACCATCATCTCAGATAGGGATGGTCGCTTTACTTAGCATTTCTGGGAGTGTGTTCAGAAGTCTCTGGGCACTAAATTGCGATTTATCACCGCCTTTCACCCTAAGACTGATGGGCAAACGGAACGGGTGAATCAAGTTCTAGAAGACATGTTGCGAGTTTGTACCTTGGATTTTAAAGGGAGCTGGTGTCGATATCTATGCTTAGCGGAATTCGCTTATAACAATAGCTACCAAGCTACGATTGGAATGGCACCTTATGAAGCGTTGTACGGGAGGAGATGTAGGTCTCCTATCTGTTAGTACGAGGGTGGTGAAAAGAAGGAAATGGGGCTCACAACGGAGGTCATCGACAGCACCACCCGAGCTATACAGAATATTCGACAACGGATAGAAGTTGCTCAGAGCCAGCAGAAGAGTTATGCCGATGTCCAGCGTAGACCACTGGAATTTAATGTTGGAGACTTGGTGTTCCTCAAAGTGGCTCCGATGAAAGGGGTGACAAGATTTGGGAGGAAAGGAAAACTAAGTCCGCATTATGTGGGGCCGTACCTGATTCTGAAAAGAGTTGGTAAGGTGGCATATGAGCTGGAGCTGCCTTCAGAGATGTCGGCCATCCATAATGTGTTCCATGTGTCAACACTTAAAAAGTGTATCCCAAATATGGACCAAGTGATCGAGCCACAGACAGTACAAGTACAGGAGGACCTAAGCTATGAAAGCAGACCTATCCAGATCTTGGATCGGGAAGTCAAGAAGCTAAGGAGTAAGGAGGTACCCTTAGTCAAGGTTCTATGGCAAAGTCAGCGGTTCGAAGAAGCTACCTGGGAACGCGAGGACGAGATGAGGCGCAAGTACCCGGAGCTATTCTAAGTTCGAGGACGAACTTTCACGAGGTATGGGGGATTGTAACGAGCCGAAAAATTCTCTTAATATTTCTTTAAAATATTGAGCATGACTAGATAATTTTTCGAGGGACCTAGGAATATTAACACGAATTTTAACCTAGAAATCCATGTTTTTTCCATTTAAATTGGAGAAATAGGCCCTAATGGGCCTTATATGGGCTTTCTAGCACCAAGATTATTGGTAAATTTTAGGTAAAATTTATAGAAATATAAAGGTATTTTGATGAGAAATATTAACATAATTATGGGGGAATTTTTAGAGGATTTTCGAAATATTAGAAAAATAAAATAAAAATAAATGAAAAAAATTAGTGCATGCACCAAGGATTGAACCTTGGACCTCTTGTACAACCATGCATGCTCTAACCAATTCACCTAGCAAGGGAGTGCTATGAGGAAATGAAGTGGATTATGGTTAAGGCTTAGGGGGAAATGAAGAGACACCATAACTCTTCACTTGCCCTCCTAGATGAGTTATAAAGAGAGGCATGGGGGGTTACTTCTCTTCTTCCATCAAGTCACCTTTCTTCCTCCCTCCTTCTCCATCCTAGCCAAACACCCCAAGAGGGGTTCTCCCTTGGAAAAAAATTCACCTAAGGCTCCATCTCCAAGATCCAAGGCTTTTACAAGGGTACAAGGGCTAGGGGTGGTCAAGAGGCAACAAGATCTTCATCCTTCTTCCAAATCTAAGGTTTGTAATCAAGATCAACCAATGTAAGACTCCCTCACCTCTGGTATAATAGTTCCTTTGTGATTTTTAGCATAATATAAAGTTGGTTTTGAGTTTGATGTTGAGGAAACTATGCTTTGGACCCCTATCATATTCGGCCACCATGGGTTTAGGGTCCATAATGATGTTAAAAATCTAAATCATGTTTTCTAATGTGTTATCATGATGAATATGGAATAAATATAATTTTTGAGGAAGTTTTGGAGTACCCTAAAGACCCCTTAGGGTTTGGGACTCTCACCATGATTCTTTGGTTAGGATTGGGCCTAACCTTTCAAGTATGTACTTTGGGTATCCCCATGATTGAAAAAGAGGTTTAAAGTGAATTGGGTGAATTTTCACAAGGTCTTGTGACCCATGTAGGTTTCGGCCAAGAAGGGTCTAGGGCAAAAAGGTTAGGACTTCCCTCAAGCAAGGGTCCAAATGGCCCTATGGTAGAGTATGGTTGGTGTTTAATGTTTGATTGGGGTTTTTATGGAATTTTTCCATGCACCCATGGCCTTGTAGGGTTTCGGCCAGCCCTAGGAAAGAGGGCTAAGGGTTAGGGATAACCCTAATCATGAGCCCTAATGGCTCCCCATGGTCTTATAAGTAATGTATGGTTGTTTCTTCACCTTATTCTATCTTACATGTTAATTGAATGATGGAACCCTTCCCTATAGGTTTCGGCCAAACAAGGAATTTAGGGTTTGGATGGAGTTAGGGTTTGAAGAATGATGGTTTATGGTTTATTATGAAGTATATATAAAGGTTCAAGCATGTGGTAGCAATTAAGTTACCTATAACCCTAACTCTAAGCACCATGTTTCATGTTTGTATGTTTATGATTGGATGCCATGCTTAATAGGGTTTATTTATGAATGTCTTATGTCCTATGCCATGCACTTGAATGGTAGGTAGTATGTTTATGGAAGTCCTACTTATGTATGCTTGGGATGAATACCATGCTTATGTATGAAATGCAGTGTTTACCTTAGATATCATGATCATGCAAACTCTATGGGTTAGGATAATTGTCTATGCAAACATGTCATGTTCAAGGAATATAATGCAATGCTTACCTTATATGCCATGATCATGCAAGCACTAGGAATAAGAATGATGTTTATGTAAGTATGCCATGTTCTATGAATGAAGATGCATGTTATGATTATAATGGAGATGCATGTTATGTTTATGAATGAAAGTGCATGCTATGTTCTATGAATAAAGATGCGTGCCATGTTATGAATGACGACACGGTCGATGGTCGACGGTACGACGGTACGACGGTCGTGAGGACCGGTAAATGGGCCGGTAGACGGGCCGGGTCGTTACGCATGCCATGTTTTATGAATGAAGATGCATGCCATGTTTTATGAATGAAAATGTATGTTGGTGCAGATTGCACCCAAGTCAAACCTGTGTTTTGATATTGGCAAAAGGGTTCAAAAGTTAAGGGTTAATTGGTTCTAACAAGTTTCTTGAGTGTACAGGAAAAGCCCTAGCGAAGGAATGCTAGGCACTGGCGAAGGACTGCCAGAATGGACAAAGCCCTAGCGAAGGAATGCTAGGCACTGGCGAAGGACTGCCAGAATGGACAAAGCCCTAGCGAAGGAATGCTAGGCACTGGCAAAGGACTGCCAGAAGAAAAGACCTAGCGAAGGGCTGCTAGGCACCAAGCGAAGGGCAGCTTGGTACCTCAAGACCTGGCGAAGGACTGCTGGGCAAAAGTCCAACTGGAGGAGCCGGTTGGCACCAGGTAAATTCTCCCGAGAGGAGTAGGTGAGGACGCATTCCCCTTGAGGGAACATTAGGCATCGGTTCGACCTAGGGCTCCATTTTAGAGACCAAAGTCAGAACCAAGACAGCTGAGGCTGTATAACCTATTATTTTATTGTTTTATTGTGTTTTGGACTAACCCTGGATGCAGGACCGAAGGATCGAGTGTCTGCAGCTCAGAGTGCCTCAAAGGAGTGAGGCAACCACTGACCAGGGCGCCCGGAGTGTCCCGGGCGCCCCCATGGTGACCACAAAACACAACAAGACAAGAAAGACTTCGACAGTACATACACAGGGCGCCCCCGCTGTCCCGGGCGCCCCCATTGCAAATTAACTCTGTCGCGTCTGCGCTACATACACAGGGCGCCCCCGCTGTCCCGGGCGCCCTCAGGCAGATTTACCAAAGTAGACTCAGCGCTGCGGATAAGAGTTGGCCGAGTCAACCAGGGCGCCCCCAGCGTACAGGGCGCCCCAGTCAAGACCTTATCCCGAGGTTCAAGGGATAAGTTGTTGACTGCGCTTTGTGTGGATCTGCTGCCACGTGGGGGGGCGCCCCAAGGCCCTATATAAAGGACCCTCGACCTCCTTCTTCAGATCATCAATCACTGCGACACTTCTGCGCTCTTCTGCTTCCGCGACACGCTCCAGAAATCTTCCAACTCGAGCTGACGACGTCCCGCTGCTCCGAAACTTCAATCTACACCGGACGTCGGTAACGAAGAGCTGTATTTAAAGTTTACTAAACTGTTCTTGTTATCATCTTTCTTGTAAACTTTTACGAACTTATAGAATTGCCCGCAGAAAACGGTCAACGACCGTGGGCCTTGGAGTAGGAGTCGACCCAGGCTCCGAACCAAGTAAAACGACCGTGTTAGCGTTGTTTTGCTCTGTTTTATTCCGCTGCGCACTTACTCTCTTTTAATCCGAACGAATTGCGACATTCACCCCCCCCCTTCTCTCGCATTTCTCGATCCAACAAGTGGTATCAGAGCGGGGAATTCAAACTTGGTGCAACCACCAGTTTGAAAATTTTTCGGATTTCTTTCGTTTTTCTCTCTCAATTTTTTTTAAATTTTCGTTCGAATTTTTCTTTCAAGGTTGGTGCAACACCCCTTGAAATTGTTTTTATTTCTTTTCTTCCTGCACTACTAATCCAAGACCAAGTCTTGGAATATTCTTGTTTTTTTTTGTTTGCAATTTCAGAACGAATGGCCATCCAAGAAGGCTTTAGCACCGCCAGACCTCCACTTTTCAGTGGAGAAGACTTTCCTTACTGGAAAAGTCGAATGGAGGTCCACCTGAAAACCCAGGTGGATATGTGGATAATCATCCAGTCTGGACTGATGATTCCCACAAATACTGATGGCGTACCACAAAACTACTCAGAATGGGACACTGCCCTCAAACGCAAAATTGAAGCTGACGCCAAGGCAACTCAGACTCTTCAATGCGGACTGACAAAAGAGGAGCTGAACTGCGTAGGCCCATTCAACAGTGCCAAGGAGCTATGGGCTAAACTGATCAAGCTCCACGAAGGAACGTCAGATACGAGGATCAGCAAACGGGACCTGCTACTGAACAAGCTCTTCACCATCAAAATGGCAGATAACGAGACTGCAACCCAGCTCCATGCCAGAATCCAGGAATTGATGAACGGTCTTCACGCAATAGGTCATCAGGTTCAAAACCGTGATCTTATAAGGTATGCCCTAAACGCGTTCCCTAGGACCACCTTGTGGGCATCTATGGTAGATGCATACAAGGTCTCTAGAGATCTTTCAAAAATTAAGTTAGATGAGTTATTCTCTGAACTTGAACTGCATGAACAAACTAACTGCAATTTAGCCGAGAAAAGTATAGCTTTCTTTGCAGGGAAAACAGGAAGAATGACTAAGAAGAAAACTCAAGTTGAACCCGAGTCTACCTCAGATTCAGAAACAGAAGATCAAGAAGAAGATCAATCTGAACTGGTCCGGCTAGCTCGAAGCTACTACAAAAAGTTGAAGAACCAAACCAACACACGGAGAACAAGCCGAAGAAAGGATGAACTGTTGGGACCGGGTGCATGTCGACAAGGATACGAGTTCGTAAAATTCAAAATTTTTACGTGCAGCGGAAGAGTTTGCATAAAATAATTTCCTAAATTATTTTAACTTCGTATCTAGCATGCAACCTTACATTGTGTTGACATAATCATAAAATAAAACTTTGCGGAAAAGTAAACAAATTTACCAAGTACCTCTCGTAACTCGAAGTAAGGGACGAGATCCAACCGTAGCGTCCCTTGGAAGCTCCGCCTCTATTCGCGTCCACGCCGAGTTCTCTTCGGGATGACTTCGCAAAGTCACGAGTTTTGTGCCGACGAGAACTACTAGATACTCGGAAGGCACAACTAGAAGAATAAAAGAAAATAACGGAAGACTAACCAACGAAGTAACGAAATCGAATTCCGGGAAGAGAGGAGTCGCTATCCACTTCTTCTTCTTCGTGTTCGGGTTCTCCTTCTTCTTCAATGCTCACGGCAACTTCACCTTCTTGGATTTGGTTGGGCGCCGGCCCTAGAGGAGCTAGGGTGCGCCGGCCCTAAGGGAAGAAGAAGAGAAGGAGAGGAGAGATTAAGAGAGAGAGGGAGAGAGTAATTAATCTCTTGATTAATTGATTGGATTAAGGGCTAGCCTTTGGTTCCTTTATATAGTAGCAACTCCTTTGCTAAGTCTCCCTCTAAACTGAATTAACAGAATTAACGGAATTAGTTATAAGAAATTTATCTTATAAATTTTCTTATTAATTATTCCGTTTAAACTGAGTCTTTATTATAAACCAATTTATAATAAAACTAATTCTTCTTCTCTTTAAATTATGGAATAAATTTTTATAAGAAATTTATAAACTTTCTTATTATGGAAAAATCAATTCATAATTGATTTTGTAAAATTAAAATAAACCAATTCATGGATTATTTTAATCTTCCATAAAAGAATAAATTTCTATAAATTTTATTTATATAAATTTCTTTATACAAATTTATTTATCCATAATTTATAAAACAAATCACACTAGATTTATTTTATTAATTAAACCAATTAAATTGGTTTAATCTCCCTTTAATGGCCGGCCACCACAAGGAGGGTTAGGACCCTCTTTGGCCGGCCAAACCAACCCGAACCGGTCGCGAATTAAACTCATTTAATTCGCCCAAAAAGCCTTCAAAAGACTTAGCCATTTTAGCTTCCATTGCGCCTCTGATTAACTCAGATTCGGCTTTATTTCTCTTGATCGGAAAATCCAATTTTCAACTCGTTTTAAATCCCTCGGATTACTCGTAGTGCGTGTGACTAAATAGGCTTTCGATTTATGTTGGCCGTCTATAATTAACTAATTATAGAACGATCTTGAGTGGCACCTAGTAGTACATCATGATCCCCAATTAATCGAAAGATCAACGGTTTGACCTCAGAAGAAATTATTCTGAAACCCTTCAGCAGCTCTACTAAATCGTGCGTCATTCCCTTCACCACCTTATACCCACTTGGTTCAGGACACGGTCTATGGTGTCAGTCCCCACTAGGCTGACTACGTCACACCTAGCCCAAGTAGTGTCTTTCTCGTCCTTTGGATTTCTAATTACTCTCATGTATTTTAGAGACTCTCACTCTAAACATGATATACTCTGGCCAGAGGTTTCTGAGTATCAATCCGACGATAGGCCTGGGTATACATCTCCTCGCAAGGAGTGGTGAATCCTTTGTAGGCTGTTCAAACATCTTCGGGCACTTTGGCTTATACCCAACCATCCTGGGACCACACCTCCTTGGAGATGCTTGCTTAAGATGTTAAAGTATACGTCTCCATGACCAAGATGACTTGAACACCGCAAGTCAAAGGAACATCGCACTTAAGCTGCAGTAAGAACTTCATTGACATATCTTTATAGATAACCATATGAAGTCTTACAGCTAGTCACTCCGATGAACTAGTTCCCTTAACTAGCATCCATGTTTATCTCCGGACATCCCAATGTCACCAGCCAGTGAGAATCAGCTGATTAGAGAATAACCCATGCTAGTCTCAACAGAATTGATAGTGTCCGTTTTTATCAATTCATCGACTAGGGATAATTTCAATACTTCACAATTGCACATTTAGAGATAATCACTAGTTGTGATCCCATCACAAATTCTCTTATGCTGTGAGTTGTATTGCGGACATTCAGTAGATGAGTTTAAGATCCCAATCAAATACACAAAACATGTATACTCAAATAGTGAATTATCATTTATTAATATAAATGTTTACATCGTAAGGCGATTGCCTTAGGACACTTCTCTCATATCACTAACAAACTCCCACTTGGCCTAATGCCAATCGCTACGGTACCCAATACCATAGGCTCTAACATGTCCCTCAAACTTGCTTTGAGGCAAGGCCTTAGTTAAAGGATCCGCTATATTCCTTTCAGTGGGAACTGTCTCAATTTGTATGTCATTCCTACCTATAATCTCTCTGATTAGATGATAGCGTCGAAGCACGTGTTTGGATCGTTTGATGAGACCTTGGTTCCTTTGCTTGTGCAATAGCTCCATTGTTGTCGCAGTAAACCGGCACTGCTTCATCAATGGTTGGAACCTCATCATGTTTCGAGACAAACTTCTTGATCCAAACTGCTTCCGTGGTATAATTCGCTACGGTGTCTTGTTTGGAACTTTTCCAACTTACTGTGCCTCCATTCAAAGTAAATACGTATCCAGACTGCGATTTGGAGTCATCCTTATCTGTCTGGAAACTGGCATCTGTATACCCACGTATTACCATATCTCCTTCTCCATATATTAGGAACACATCCCTAGTTCTTCTTAAGTACTTAAGGATTGTCTTTACAGCCGCCCAATGATCCATTCCTGGATCCGACTGGTATCTGCTTGTGACGCTCAAAGCATACGATACATCGGGCCTTGTACATAACATAGCATACATGATAGATCCTATTGCGGATGCATAGGGAATCTTATTCATGCAAATCCTCTCGTCTTCTGTGCGCGGACACATAGACTTTGAAAGGTTGATCCCATGCCTGATGGGAAGGTTACCTTTCTTGGATTCCGACATGCTAAACCGTTTTAGCACTCGGTCTATATATGTAGACTGCGAAAGACCAAGCAACCGTTTTGATCTATCTCTATAGATTCTAATCCCAAGGATATAGGTTGCTTCTCCCAGGTCTTTTATGGAGAAAGTTTTGGACAACCAAATTTTAACTGTTTGTAAAACTGATATATCGTTTCCTATAAGTAAGATGTCATCGACATATAATACTAGGAATACGACTGCACTCCCACTAACCTTCTTGTACACACAAGGTTCGTCAGGATTTTGTGAGAAATCAAACTCTTTGATTGTCTCATCAAAACGGATGTTCCAGCTCCTTGATGCTTGCTTCAGTCCATATATGGATTGTCGAAGCTTGCATACTTTGGTTTTATCAACCGATGTGAAACCTTCAGGTTGTATCATGTATACATCCTCAAGCAGGTTTCCATTAAGGAAAGCTGTTTTCACATCCTTTTGCCATATCTCATAATCACAATGAGCTGCTATGGCTAGGAGTATCCAAATGGATTTAAGCATAATTACCTTCCATGTCGGTTTTCTTCTTGAAAACCCACTTGCACCCTATGGGTTTAATCCCTTCAGGTGGGTTAACCAAGTCCCATACTTGGTTTTGGTACATGGAATCCATTTCCGACTTCATGGCCTCAAGCCATTTGTCCCTTTCTGAACTTTTCAGAACATCTTCATAACTGATAGGTTCGTCATCACCAATGAGCAACACGTCGTTCGATTCACTTACGAGAAATCCATATCTCTCTGGAATGTTGCGTGTCCTATCAGACCTACGAAGAGGTGGTGTAGTTTTAGGTTCAACTGATAGCTCATCACTATGAATTATCGGTTGTGGGTCTAGACTAGGTGTCTCTTTAATGTCTATTGGAGTCTCTTGAACTTCATCAAGCTCAATACTACTCCCACTGTTTTCTTGTAAAAGAAATTCTTTTCTAGAAATACAACATGCCTTGAAACAAACACCTTTTGTTCCAAGGGATGATAGAATTGGTAACCCTTCGTTTCCTTAGGGTATCCAATAAATAGACATTTATTAGACTTAGCATCCAATTTGTCTGATACAACCCGCTTCACATAAGCAGGACAACCCCATATCTTAAGGTGAGTTAAGTGAGGTTTCTTACTATTCCAAATCTCATATGGAGTAGTAGAGACTACCTTGGTCGGGACTCTGTTTAGCAAGTAAACAGCTGTCTTAAGTGCATAACCCCAAAAGGATTTTGGAAGAGTTGCATGATTCATCATAGACCTAACCATGTCCATCAAGGTTCGGTTTCGCCTCTCAGATACACCATTATGCTGTGGTGTATACGGCGGAGTCCATTGGGACAATATTCCATTGTCCCTAAGATAATCTTGAAACTCTTGACTTAAGTATTCACCACCCCGATCGGATCGAAGTATTTTAATACTTTTGCCAAGTTGTTTCTCTACTTCATTTCTGAACTCTTTGAATTTCTCAAAGGCTTCAGATTTGTGTTTCATCAAGAACACATACCCGAATCATGAGTGATCATCGATAAAGGTGATGAAGTAGTTATAGCCTCCTTGTGCTTGAGTTGACATTGGTCCGCATACATCGGTATGTATTAGACCAAGCAACTCTGCCACTGGATTACCTTTTCCGGGAAAGGGTAATTTGGTCATCTTGCCTTTTAAGCACGATTCGCATGTATCAAATGAACCGGGTTCAAATGATTCCAAAATTCCACATCGGTGTAATTCGGTCATGCGTTTCTTACTTATATGGCCAAGACGACAATGCCACGTGTAGGAGTCTATTTGATTATCTATTCGAGAACGTTTGTTGCTAACTTCGATATTGAAAACGTCACTGGATAAATCTAACGTGTAGATGCCATTGCACAAAGTTCCATTCCCGTAAAGAACGCCATTTAAAGTTATGTAACAACAATTGTTACTAAAAGTTAAATGATAACCTTTTTCATTCAAACATGAAATAGATACAATGTTCTTTATTAATGAAGGAACAAAATAACAATTATCCAATTCTAAGACACGTCCAGTGGGGAGCTTTAGCAAATAGGTTCCGATGGCAACAGCAGCAATCTTTGCTCCATTTCCAACTCGCATATTTGCTTCTCCTTTGACAAGTCTTCTTCTATTCCTTAGCCCCAGTATGTCATTACATATATGTGAGCTACACCCAGTATCAAGTACCCAAGTGTTTGAGGAAATAGAGTGACATTTAATAACGAAGATACTTGAAGAGGATGGGGCATCGGATGCCTTCTCTTTCAAGGACTCAAGATAAATCTTGTAGTTTCTTCGCAAGTGACCCTCCTTGCCACAGTGATGGCAAGTGCCTTTTTAGGGTATTTTCAGTCTTTTTGGCCCTTTTCTCCTTTCCCTTATTCTGTTCTTTGGCCTTCCTCTTAGAACCTTTCTTCGAGGAACCAACTAACAGTACCGTCTTTAGATCCTGCTTTACAGAAGGCTCTACAGTCTTCAGCAGGTTGAGCAACTCAGGAATGGTGGTCTCTAGTTTGTTCATCAGATAGTTCATCACAAATTGTGAATAACTTTTGGGCAAACAATTCAGAATTAAGTCAATATAGTTCATGATCCATTGAAAACCGAGTGTGCTCAGTCGCTCAATGTACCCCAACATCTTTAACACAAACTGCGAGGCAGAAGTGTCTTCCTGCATCTTAGTGGTGAAGAGGAGTCTGGAGACTTCGAACCTTTCAGATCTCGCCTGCTCTTCAAACAACTCATGAAGATGGAAGATGATGGAATAAGCATCCATATGCTCATGCTGCTTTTGCAGCTCAGGTACCATAGAGGCTAGCATAATGCAACTCGCATGTTTAGAATCGGTCACATGTTTCTGATAGGCCAACAATTGGTCTGGAGTTGCATTTTCTGGAGGATGGTTGGGAAGTTGATCTTCTAGGACATAAGCAAGCTTCTCTGCCTTAAGGACTATCCTTAGGTTTCGAAGCCAGTCCATGAAGTTTGGCCCGGTCAGTTTATTGGTGTCCAAAATGGAACGCAAGTTTAGGGAAGACATGATCGAGTGATTATCCTAGAAATACAAATTGAGATTATGTGAGAAGATTTATTAAAGAATGTATCAACATACATAAATTAAATCCTATTTATTTTACGAATTGAATCACCCTTATTATCAATTCGGGAGATTGTAGGAACATCTCCAAATAGGTTGATATCCAACCATAGATAAGAACCACCATGGCTGTGGCCATCAAGTTTTTCTTAGCTATGAAGGTAGGTAATTTTACCGATTACACATCACATATATGTAACTATCACTTTATGCTATCAACTAATTGAATGTTTGCATAAATCATTGGGTTGTTAACTCATTAACAAGTATGTATCATTATACATAGCACCCAACTGCACCTCTCTTTACATCGACCTTGGCTGTGGCACAACAAATCGATGCTCCAAGCTTAAGGCTGACCCATTAATCAAGAAATAGTTTTAACATGGTTGGAGCTCATTCAACCGTTAGTCAGGCTTGGATGTGTCCAACAACCAAAACTAATGATTGACCTCTGACTCGAACTATATTATTCATAAACTAATTCCATGGTTTGAACATGTTGAGGTTCAAGTCGGGCATGGATGTGTCCATCAACCCAATCGAGAAACAAAACTCCGGTTCTAACCATATTAATGGAAGGTGTTAGCCTTAATATTTTGTAAGGGGTTTTTGGGTCTCATCTTTTCTAAGCACATTCATGACATAGAATTATGTCATGACTAACGATTTCCTTAATAAAGTATGTATGTGACTTAATTTATCAAGTCTCATGAATTAAATTAGGAACCGGATTTCCTAATTATAATTTCATACTTTATTAAAGGAATTGTTTTGGGAAACAATTTCCTAAATTGTCATAATTAATTTCGGAAATAATATGTTCAAGACTTTGATTTCTCTAAATCAAATCTTATTAAATTAAGGGACAAATCCCTTAATTCAACTACATATTATTTTCATGAAAATCTCATTTAAGAAAACTCTATAGGAAACCATTTTCCTAATTAATTTTGGAGACAACAATATATAAGAGCATCACCTCTTAAAACATATTTTATTCATGGATTTAATTAATTACAACAAATCGTTTTCTAAGGGTGGCTCCCCGAGGCTCAGATACCCAAAGAAAAATAATGTGTTGTAAATCCAATTGGACGGCTCCCCGAGGCTCAATCCAAATCAAACATGACAATTTCAATTAAAAATTGAGAAATTAAATTACAACAACTAACTTTAAATTGGACGGCTCCCCGAGGCTCAATCCAAAGTAAAGAATTTTGTTGTCAATTTAAAAACCAATTCAAATTTAATTGTCAATTAACTGTCCATGAATTTGTCTAGACTTTCTTAAAAGAAAGTGCCCAAAATTGCGAGATTTCGAAAATAGGTTTTCAGAATAATTGTAAGTTTCTGGTACAAAGAAAACTTACATATTTCCAAAAATTGGAAAATTTCTAAAATGGAAAAATTTCCAAAATTGGAAAGTTTCCAAAGATGGGAAGTTTTCACAATTATTATAAAATTTCAGAAACTAGAAAATTTCAAACGTTTGCGAAATTTCATGAGGATTTCCAAACTTTGAAATTCCTAAATCTAAAATTTATTATAATTTGAAAGTTTCCATAATTGAAAATTTTCCGAAATTGAGATCATGACAAAGTTTTCCACAAAACAATTATATGATAAGTCGAACACTAACCGGCTCTGATACCACTGTTGGGACCGGGTGCATGTCGACAAGGATACGAGTTCGTAAAATTCAAAATTTTTACGTGCAGCGGAAGAGTTTGCATAAAATAATTTCCTAAATTATTTTAACTTCGTATCTAGCATGCAACCTTAATTGTGTTGACATAATCATAAAATAAAACTTTGCGGAAAAGTAAACAATTTACCAATACCTCTCGTAACTCGAAGTAAGGGACGAGATCCAACCGTAGCGTCCCTTGGAAGCTCCGCCTCTATTCGCGTCCACGCCGAGTTCTCTTCGGGATGACTTCGCAAAGTCACGAGTTTTGTGCCGACGAGAACTACTAGATACTCGGAAGGCACAACTAGAAGAATAAAAGAAAATAAGGAAACTAACCAACGAAGTAACGGAATCGAATTCCGGGAAGAGAGGAGTCGCTATCCACTTCTTCTTCTTCGTGTTCGGGTTCTCCTTCTTCTTCAATGCTCACGGCACTTCACCTTCTTGGATTTGGTTGGGCGCCGGCCCTAGAGGAGCTAGGGTGCGCCGGCCCTAAGGGAAGAAGAAGAGAAGGAGAGGAGAGATTAAGAGAGAGAGGGAGAGAGTAATTAATCTCTTGATTAATTGATTGGATTAAGGGCTAGCCTTTGGTTCCTTTATATAGTAGCAACTCCTTTGCTAAGTCTCCCTCTAAACCGAATTAACGGAATTAACGGAATTAGTTATAAGAAATTTATCTTATAAATTTTCTTATTAATTATTCCGTTTAAACCGAGTCTTTATTATAAACCAATTTATAATAAAACTAATTCTTCTTCTCTTTAAATTATGGAATAAATTTTTATAAGAAATTTATAAACTTTCTTATTATGGAAAAATCAATTCATAATTGATTTTGTAAAATTAAAATAAACCAATTCATGGATTATTTTAATCTTCCATAAAAGAATAAATTTCTATAAATTTTATTTATATAAATTTCTTTATACAAATTTATTTATCCATAATTTATAAAACAAATCACACTAGATTTATTTTATTAATTAAACCAATTAAATTGGTTTAATCTCCCTTTAATGGCCGGCCACCACAAGGAGGGTTAGGACCCTCTTTGGCCGGCCAAACCAACCCGAACCGGTCGCGAATTAAACTCATTTAATTCGCCCAAAAAGCCTTCAAAAGACTTAGCCATTTTAGCTTCCATTGCGCCTCTGATTAACTCAGATTCGGCTTATTTCTCTTGATCGGAAAATCCAATTTTCAACTCGTTTTAAATCCCTCGGATTACTCGTAGTGCGTGTGACTAAATAGGCTTTCGATTTATGTTGGCCGTCTATAATTAACTAATTATAGAACGATCATGAGTGGCACCTAGTAGTACATCATGATCCCCAATTAATCGAAAGATCAACGGTTTGACCTCAGAAGAAATTATTCTGAAACCCTTCAGCAGCTCTATAAATCGTGCCCCATTCCCTTCACCACCTTATACCCACTTGGTTCAGGACACGGTCTATGGTGTCAGTCCCCACTAGGCTGACTACGTCACACCTAGCCCAAGTAGTGTCTTTCTCGTCCTTTGGATTTCTAATTACTCTCATGTATTTAGAGACTCTCACTCTAACATGATATACTCTGGCCAGAGGTTTGAGTAACAATCCGACGATAGGCCTGGGTATACATCTCCTCGCAAGGAGTGGTGAATCCTTTGTAGGCTGTTCAAACATCTTCGGGCACTTTGGCTTATACCCAACCATCCTGGGTCCACACCTCCTTGGAGATGCTTGCTTAAGATGTTAAAGTATAAGTCTCCATGACCAAGATGACTTGAACACCGCAAGTCAAAGGAACATCGCACTTAAGCTGCAGTAAGAACTTCATTGACATATCTTATAGATAACCATATGAAGTCTTACAGCTAGTCACTCCGATGAACTAGTTCCCTTAACTAGCATCCATGTTTATCTCCGGACATCCCAATGTCACCAGCCAGTGAGAATCAGCTGATTAGAGAATAACCCATGCTAGTCTCAACAGAATTGATAGTGTCCGTTTTTATCAATTCATCGACTAGGGATAATTTCAATACTTCACAATTGCACATTTAGAGATAATCACTAGTTGTGATCCATCACAAATTCTCTTATGCTGTGAGTTGTATTGCGGACATTCAGTAGATGAGTTTAAGATCCCAATCAAATACACAAACATGTATACTCAAATAGTGAATTATCATTTATTAATATAAATGTTTACATCATAAGGCGATTGCCTTAGGACACTTCTCTCATATCACTAACAAACTCCCACTTGGCCTAATGCCAATCGCTACGGTACCCAATATACCATAGGCTCTAACATGTCCCTCAAAATTGCTTTGAGGCAAGGCCTTAGTTAAAGGATCCGCTATATTCCTTTCAGTGGGAACTGTCTCAATTTGTATGTCATTCCTACTTATAATCTCTCTGATTAGATGATAGCGTCGAAGCA
>JAGFNQ010004510.1:550254-641057 GCA_024364735.1 Boesenbergia rotunda
GACTTAGCCATTTTTAGCTTCCATTGCGCCTCTGATTAACTCAGATTCGGCTTATTTCTCTTGATCGGAAAATCCAATTTTCAACTCGTTTTAAATCCCTCGGATTACTCGTAGTGCGTGTGACTAAATAGGCTTTCGATTTATGTTGGCCGTCTATAATTAACTAATTATAGAACGATCATGAGTGGCACCTAGTAGTACATCATGATCCCCAATTAATCGAAAGATCGACGGTTTGACCTCAGAAGAAATTATTCTGAAACCCATCAGCAGCTCTACTAAATCGTGCCCCATTCCCTTCACCACCTTATACCCACTTGGTTCAGGACACGGTCTATGGTGTCAGTCCCCACTAGGCTGACTACGTCACACCTAGCCCAAGTAGTGTCTTTCTCGTCCTTTGGATTTCTAATTACTCTCATGTATTTTAGAGACTCTCACTCTAAACATGATATACTCTGGCCAGAGGTTTCTGAGTAACAATCCGACGATAGGCCTGGGTATACATCTCCTCGCAAGGAGTGGTGAATCCTTTGTAGGCTGTTCAAACATCTTCGGGCACTTTGGCTTATACCCAACCATCCTGGGTCCACACCTCCTTGGAGATGCTTGCTTAAGATGTTAAAGTATAAGTCTCCATGACCAAGATGACTTGAACACCGCAAGTCAAAGGAACATCACACTTATGCTGCAGTAAGAACTTCATTGACATATCTTTATAGATAACCATATGAAGTCTTACAGCTAGTCACTCCAATGAACTAGTTCCCTTAACTAGCATCCATGTTTATCTCCGGACATCCCAATGTCACCAGCCAGTGAGAATCAGCTGATTAGAGAATAACCCATGCTAGTCTCAACAGAATTGATAGTGTCCGTTTTTATCAATTCATCGACTAGGGATAATTTCAATACTTCACAATTGCACATTTAGAGATAATCACTAGTTGTGATCCCATCACAAATTCTCTTATGCTGTGAGTTGTATTGCGGACATTCAGTAGATGAGTTTAAGATCCCAATCAAATACACAAAACATGTATACTCAAATAGTGAATTATCATTTATTAATATAAATGTTTACATCATAAGGCGATTGCCTTAAGACACTTCTCTCATATCACTAACAAAAATAATTAATTTTAAAATCAACCAGCATCTCAAAACATCAAGAATTTCGCATGCCACGTTAGTGTGGACGTATACGAATTATACATTTGTAAGAGCAGGTTTTACCCATTAATTTTACTATCTTGTCAACCTAACTTTTTGACAAGTAAAATTAATAGTTGGTCCTCTTCAGCTCTACAAATAATAGCAGTGACTCCGTTGGGGAGGATACTAATTTTGTATCTAAGTGTTTACCATTACACGACACTAAGAAAATTATTTCCAATTATGTGTCTTCCGTTGGGGAAGTACACACGCTCTTTAATAATTTTCTATAATCTTTTCTGACCCAGTGATCCGCAGAACAAGTCTATACGTTATGGAGGAAGACACTCAAAGCTAATGCGCAGGCTTGTTCGTATCACTTGTCAAATTGTAATGGAAGCCGCGGGGCCCTTAGGGTCCCTCTCCCACTTAGTTATTTAATTTTGAGGATTTGCATGCACATAAACACAACAAGCACATAAACCAACATAATAAAAAAAAATCGTAGATTTTCCAACTATCATGGCCTTGGTCTCCAATGCACCTCTAGTCGTGTCGTCACCTCATCCACTCCTCCCTACCCATGTGCAAGCCTCCATGAAGGGATCTCCGAGCCAAGATGATTAGTTACTTATTTACATCCATTGATTCTATACACCACAAAGGAGTGTACATATAGTCTTGATCAAAAGTAAATAAAAGCTCGGCTAAACAGGTGCCGTATTTAATTACAAAAATTAAATACCTAATTTAGCCTCGTCAACCCCGAGGATTCAATTAATTACAAAACACACAATCAATCACATACAATTCATCATTAATGCCATAATAGTTGGAATCTAGTGTCTGCAACAGCCTATGCACATCCAAATATTATCCAGCAAAAATAAAGTACATGATAATATGCGGAAAAGTAATCGAATCCTAAATACACAAAATTGAAAACCTCAGCTCTGATACCACTTGATGGAGTTGGCTCCAGGTATGGCTTGGCGGGTTTCCTAAGCAACCACGGGGTCGATCATGAGAGACCTCTCTATGTCTACGGATTAAAAATTTAATCCGAATAGAGACCCGTCTCCCAAATGTCTGTCTCGTCATCGTATCAATTGATTCAAGTCACAACTTAGCCAAACTCAAGAGTAAGGCCTTGTAACTTTTCGAATCAAGTGACCGCAAAAAAGATGACGAATGGATCGTCGGATTTTATGTTTATCTTCGGGGTCCATGACACAATTAATTATCAATATTAATTAGCAACTAATTAAACTATGATAATTAATAAACATGCATGCGATAACAAAAATCACATAAAATAACAAAAACAAAGACGGAGCTAAAGAGAGGTATACCTCGTCTTTTACCTCGAAGTCTTCTACCGTATGACTCTCTCCTCATGGACGTCGTGTGGGCGACGAGCTACCAAGATGCGGAATCACCAAGGTCTCACATTCTTCCTCTCTCTAGCTTGGCCGAAACCCTAGGAGAGAGAACAATTATCTTCTTCTTCCTCCTTGCCTTGGACTCGTCAGAAACCTAGCTTACAAGGTGTTACCTCGGCAAACTCCCTCTGCCTTTTCTCCCTCACGTGCTGCCACAAAGTGAAGAAGAAGAAGGAGCATAGGAAGAGAGAAGAAACCAACTCAAAGTCTTTCTTCTATCTTCTTTCTTGCGCCGACCGCCGGAACCCTAGCTACCTCACCAAAGCGCCGCCGGCCTGACTCCTACTCTAGGAGATGGCAGCCAATGGAGAAGAAGTCGAGGGTGAACAAGAATCATAGAAAGGAGCAGAGAAACCACTCCTTTCTACCAAACCCCAACCGAACAACTCCCTCCTTCCCTCTTGCCGCCGGCGACAACAAAAGAAGGAAGAACTTCTTTTATCCCTCACCACCGGCCACCGTTCTTCTCTCTATGGGTTCGCGCACGCTCTGGGAAGGAACAAGAGAAGAAAACCAAGATGAAGGGCTTCCAATCTCCCTCAGCCGGCTGCGTCTTCTCCCTCTATCCTGCCGGCACCAATAAGCCCTAGGAGAGAGAAGAATTAAGGAAAAACAAAAGGAGAGACTTGGGGTTTGATACGGATGATTCATCCTTGGTTTCATGATACCATGGGGTATTTATAGGGCTATGGTAGGGACCATGAGGAGGAGTTGGGTCTTGGCCCGCCAATGGATCCAAATCTGATCTATTAATGGAGATCCATTCAACTAAAGGATCCCATTGAACATCCTCACCAACCCCCATATTTTCACATGGGCTCCACGTATTATGAGTCATCCAACTCCCCATGTTTATGATATCGAATGCCCGGCGATTTATTTAAATTATTGACAATATTAATTAATCATCTTCTTGATCCTTGACTAGTACCACACAACCATTTCATTATGTCAGACCATAGTCCATTTGGAAGACTTAACACGATGATCCTTATGAGCTCATCAAGGGTGCATCATCATCCCGATTCACCAGGACACAAATTCCGTCAATAATCAACGTCACACCATATAATTAATATTATTTCCTAATTTACCGGGCCTATCGATTTAGCAGAATAAATCTCGCCCATTGGTAAGTCAAAGAAATAATAATTAATTATACGTGCCCGTTATTATTTTAGGATTTAGAGATTGTACTCCATAATATAAATCCGAGATCTAATCCAATTTATAAAGTCAGAACAAAATTAGATGACCTCTATTTTGGTCCTACTCAATGCATACAAATTGCACTAGTGTAATGTTCAGACCGGGTGCATGTTGACATGGATGCGGGTTCGTAATTTCAAAATTAATTACGTGCAGCGGAAGGTTTAGCATAAATAATTTCTCTAAATCATTTAACCACACATCTAAGCATGCAATTTTATCTTGTGTAGACATGATCATATATTTAAAATTTTGCATAAACGTAAACTAATTTACGTATTACCTCACGTAACTCGAAGGAAGGGACGAGATCCAACCGTAAGCGTCCCTTGGAAGCTTCGCCTCTATCCGCGTCCACGCCGAGTATCTTCGTGATGACTTCGCAAAGCCACGAGTTTCGTGTTCTCGAGAACTACTAGATTCTCCTAGAACGCGACGAGAAAAACAAAGAGAGAAGTCGGAAGACTAACCACAAAAGGATGGCCGGAATCAAAATTCCGACGAAGCAAAAGAAGAGGCTTGCGGCAAAAAGATCCTTGCGGCAAACTCTAATTCCGGCAGCACCTTCTTCCGGCCAAGAGATGGCCGGAGTGTTGGGACTGGGTGCATGTTGACATGGATGCGGGTTCGTAATTTCAAAATTAATTACGTGCAGTGGAAGGTTTAGCATAAATAATTTTTTAAATCATTTAACCACACATCTAAGCATGCAATTTTATCTTGTGTAGACATGATCATATATTTGAAATTTTGCAGATACATAAACTAATTTATGTATTACCTCGCGTAACTCGAAGGAAGGGACGAGATCCAACCGTAAACGTCCCTTGGAAGCTCCGCCTCTATTCGCGTCCACGCCGAGTATCTTTGGGATGACTTTGCAAAGCCACAAGTTTCGTGTTCTCGAGAACTTCTAGATTCTCCGAGAACGCGACGAGAAAAACCAAGAGAGAAGTCGGAAGACTAACCACAAAAGGATGGCTGGAATCAAAATTCCGGCGAAGCAAAAGAAGAGGCTTGCGGTAAAAAGATCCTTGCGGCAAACTCTAATTTCGGCAGCAACTTCTTCTGGCCAAGAGATGGCTGGAGCTTCCTTCTCCAGCAGTAGGTGGTGGTCAGCAGGGAAACGGCAGGGTGGCCGGCTGGTGCTCCTTCTTGGGGCTGGTTGGCGCACGACAAGAAGGGGAGAAGAGAAGGAGAGAAAGAGAGGGAGAGAGCCTATGCCTTCATCTCTATATTTCACACCCAAGCCTTGCCTTGGGTCCTTTATATAGTGGCCTCTCAACCATCAAGCCTCTCAAATATGGAATAACTTATTCCATCATGCCAAGTTTGAATTTATATCATGGTTAAAATCATATTTTAATTCATGATAAAAATCTTCTCTCCTATGGAATAAATTTCCTTATCATGGTAAATCAATCCATGATTGATTTTATAAAATAAACCAATCCATGGTTCATTTTAATTTCCATGAAAAATAAACCAAACCTTGGTTTATTATATAAAAATTTATATCATCCATAATTTTATAAAACAAACCACACTTGGTTTATTTTATAAATTGAACCAAAAACTTGGTTCTCTCCCTTTGTTGTGGCCGGCCAAGCAAAGAGGATGGAGGCCCTCTTTGGCCGGCCCATCCAAGCCACGCCCCATTGAATTAAACATATTTAATTCATCTATTAAGTCTTCAAAAGACTTAGCCATTTTACACTTCCGATACGTCTCTGAAAAATTCAGATTCGACTTATTGTTTGGCTCAACCAAACCTAGCTAATCTCTCTTGATTGGAAAATCTAATATTCAACTCATTTTAAATCCCTCAGATTACTCGTAGTGCGTGTGACTAAATAGGCTTTCTATGTATGTTGGTCGTCTATAATTAATTAATTATAGAACGATCATGAGTGGCACCTAGTAGTACATCATGATCCCCAATTAATCGAAAGATCAACGGTTGACCTCAGAAACAATTCTGAAACCCTTCAGCAGCTATAATGAATCGTGCCCCATTCCCTTCACCATCTTATACCCACTTGGTACAGGACATGGTCTATGAGTGTCAGTCCCTACTAGGCTGACTACGTCACACCTAGCCCAAGTAGCGTTTTCTCGTCCTACGGATTCTTATTACTCTCATGTATTTAAGAGATTCATACTCTGAACATGTCATGCTCTGGCCAGAGGCTTCGAGTAACAATCTAACGATAGGCCTCAGGTATACATCTCCTCGCAAGGAGTGGTGAATCCTTTGTAGGCTATTCAAACATCATCGGGCACTTCGGCTTATACCCAATCATCCTGGGTCCACACCTCCTTGGAGATGCTTGCTTATGATTTCAAAGTATAAGTCTCCATGACCAAGATGACTTGAACACCGCAAGTCAAAGGAACATCGCACTTAAGCTGCACTAAGAATTTCACTGACATATCTATATGTAGACTACCATATGAAGTTTTACAGCCAGTCACTCCAATGAACTAGTTCCCTTAACTAGCATTCATGTTTATCTCCGGACATCTCAATGTCATCAGCCAGTGAGAATCAGCTGATTAGAGAATAGCCCATGCTAGTCTAAACAGAATTGATAGTGTCCGTATTTATCAATTCATCGACTAGGGACAATTTCAATACTTCACAATTGCACATGTAGAGATAATCACTAGTTGTGAATTCATCACAAATTCTCTCATGCTGTGAATTGTATTGCGGACATTCAGTAAATGAGTTTAAGATCTCAATCAAATACACAAACATGTATACTCAAATAGTGAATATTCATTTATTAAAATAAATGATTACAATCATAAGGCGATTGCCTTAGGACACTTCTCTCATATCACTAACAAACTCCCACTTGGCCTAATGCCAATCGCTACGGTACCCAATACCACAGGCTCTAACATGACCCTCAAACTTGCTTTGAGGCAAGCCTTAGTTAAAGGATCCGCTAAATTCCTTTCAGTGGGAATTTTCTCAATTTGTATATCATTCCTACTTATAATCTCTCTGATCAGATGATAGCGGCGAAGCACATGTTTGGATCGCTGATGAGACCTTGGTTCCTTTGCTTGTGCAATAGCTCCATTGTTGTCGCAGTAAACCGGTATTGCTTCATCAATGGTTGGAACCACACCAAGTTCTGAGACAAACTTTTTGATCCAGACTGCTTCCTTTGCTGCTTCGAAGCTGCAATATATTCCGCTTCCGTGGTAGAATCCGCTACGGTGTCTTGCTTGGAACTCTTCCAACTTATTGCGCCTCCATTCAAAATAAATACGTATCCGACTGAGATTTGGAGTCATCCTTATCTGTCTGGAAACTGGCATCTGTATACCCACGTATTACCATATCACCTTCTCCATATATTAGGAACACATCCTTAGTGTTTCTTAAGTACTTGAGGATTGTCTTGACAGCCGCCCAATGATCCATTCCTGGATCAGACTGGTATCTGCTTGTGACGCTCAGAGCATACGATACATCGGGCCTAGTACATAACATAGCATACATGATAGATCCTATCGCGGATGCATAAGGAATCTTATTCATGCAAATCCTCTCGTCTTCTGTGCGCGGACACATAGACTTCGAAAGGTTGATCCCATGCCTGATGGGAAGGTAACCTTTCTTGGATTCTGACATGCTAAACCTTTCTAGCACTCGGTCTATATATGTAGACTGCGAAAGACCAAGCAACCGTTTTGATCTATCTCTATAGATTCTAATCCCAAGGATATAGGTTGCTTCTCCCAGGTCTTTCATGGAGAAAGTTTTGGACAACCAAATTTTAACTGACTGTAAGACTGATATATCATTTCCTATAAGTAATATGTCATCGACATATAACACTAGGAATACGACTGCACTCCCACTAACCTTCTTGTACACACAAGGTTCGTCAGGATTTTGTGAGAAATCAAACTCTTTGATTGTCTCATCAAAACGGATGTTCCAGCTCCTGGATGCTTGCTTTAGTCCATATATGGATCGTCGAAGCTTGCATACTTTGGTTTTATTAACCGATGTGAAACCTTCAGGTTGTATCATGTATACATCCTCAAGCAGGTTTCCATTAAGGAAAGCTGTTTTCACATCCATTTGCCATATCTCATAATCATAATGAGCTGCTATGGCCAGGAGCATCCGAATGGATTTAAGCATAGCTACTGGCGAATAGGTTTCGTCATAATCAATTCCTTGTTTCTGACGATATCCTTTTGCCACTAATCTAGCCGTTAAAGGTAACAACATTACCTTCCATGTCAGTTTTCTTCTTTGAAAACCCACTTGCACCCTATGGGCTTAACCTCAGGTGGGTTAACAAGTCCATATTATTTTTGTCCTTTCTGGTCTAGACTAGGTGTCTCTGTAATGTCTATTGAGTTTCTTGAACTTCTTCAAGTTCAATGCTACTCCCACTGTTTTCTTGTAAAAGAAATTCTTTTTCTAGAAATACAACATGCCTTGAAACAAACACCTTTTGTTCCAAGGGATGATAGAATTGGTAACCCTTCGTTTCCTTAGGGTATCCAATAAATAGACATTTATCAGACTTATCATCCAATTTGTTTGATACAGTCCGCTTTACATAAGCAGGACAACCCCATATCTTTAGGTGAGATAAATGAGATTTCTTACTATTCCACGTCTCATATGGAGTAGTAGAGACTACCTTGGTCGGGACTCTGTTTAGTAAGTAAATAGCTGTCTTAAGCGCATAGCCCCAAAAGGATTTTGGAAGAGTTGCATGATTCATCATAGATCTAACCATGTCCATCAAGGTTCGGTTACGCCTCTCAGATATACCATTATGCTGTGGTGTATATGGCGGAGTCCATTGAGACAATATCCCATTGTCCCTAAGATAATCTTGAAACTCTTGACTTAAGTATTCACCACCCCGATCGGATCGAAGTATCTTAATACTTTTGCCAAGCTGTTTCTCTACTTCACTTCTGAACTCTTTGAATTTCTCAAAAGCTTCAGATTTGTGTTTCATTAAGAACACATACCCGAATCGTGAGTGATCATCGATAAAGGTAATGAAGTAGCTATAGCCTCCTTGTGCAAGAGTTGACATTGATCCACATACATCAGTATGTATTAGACCAAGCAATTCTCCCACTGGTTTACCTTTTTCGGAAAAGGGTAATTTGGTCATCTTGCCTTTTAAGCATGATTCGCATGTATCAAATGAACCGGGTTCAAATGATTCCAGAATTCCACATCGGTGTAATTTGGTCATGCGTTTCTTACTTACATGGCCAAGACGACAATGCCACATATAGGAGTCTATTTGATTATCTATTCGAGCACGTTTGTTGCTAACTTCGATATTGAAAACGTCACCGGATAAATCTAACGTGTAGATACCATTGCATAAAGTTCCGGTCCCATAAAGAACATCATTTAAAGTTATGTAACAACAATTGTTACTAAAAGTTAAATGATAACCCTTTTCATTCAAGCATGAAATAGATACAATGTTCTTTATTAACGAAGGAACAAAATAACAATTATCCAATTCTAAGACAAGTCCAGTAGGGAGCTTTAGCAAATATGTTCTGATGGCAACAGCAGCAATCTTTGCTCCATTTCCAACTCGCAAATTCACTTCTCCTTTGACGAGTCTTCTTCTATTCCTTAGCCCCTGTATGTCATTACATATATGTGAGCTACACCCAGTATCAAGTACCCAGGTGTCTGAGGAAATAGAGTGACATTCAATAACGAAGATACCTGAAGAGGATGGGGCATCGGATGCCTTCTTCTTCAAGGACTCAAGATAAACCTTGCAGTTTCTTCGCCAGTGGCCCTCCTTGCCGCAGTGATGGCAAGTGCCTTTTGATGCCTTTTCAATCTTTTTGGCCTTTTTCTTCCTTCCCTTATTTTGTTCTTTGGGCTTCCTCTTAGAGCCTTTCTTTGAGGAACCAACTAACAATACCGTCTTCTGATCCTGCTTTACAGAAGGCTCTATAGTCTTCAGCAGGTTAAGCAACTCAGGAATGGTAGTCTCCAGTTTGTTCATCCGATAGTTCATCACAAAATGTGAGTAACTCTTGGGCAAACAATGCAGAATTAAGTCAATACTTAGTTCGTGATCCATTGCAAATCCTAGTGTGCCTAGTCGCTCAATGTACCCCAACATCTTCAACACAAACTGTGAAACAGAAGTGCCTTCCTACATCTTAGAGGTGAAGAGGAGTTTGGAGACCTCAAACCTTTGGGATCTCGCCTGCTCATCAAACAGCTCATGAAGATGGAAGACGATGGTATGAGCATCCATATGCTCATGCTGCTTTTGTAGCTCAGGTACCATAGCGGCCAGCATGATGCAACTCGCAAGTTCAGAATCGGCCACATGTTTCTGATAGGCCACTAACTGGTCTGGAGTTGCATCTTCAGGAGGATGGTTGCGAAGTTGTTCTTCAAGGACATAAGCAAGCTTTTCTGCCTTGAGGACTATCCTCAGGTTTCGAAGCCAGTCCATGAAGTTTGGCCCAGTCAGCTTATTGGTGTCCAAAATGGAACACAAATTTAGAGAAGACATGATCAGGTGATTATCCTAGAAATACAAATTGAGGTTATGTGATGAGAATGATAAAGAATGCATCAATATACATTAATTAAATCCTATTTATTTTTCGAATTGAATAACCCTTTTTATCAATTCGGGAGATCGTAGGAACATCTCCAAATAGGTTGATATCTAACCATAGATAAGAACAACCATGGCTAGAGTCCATCAAGTTATTCTTAGCTATGAAGGTAGGTAATTATACCGATTACATATTATACATATGTAACTATCACATTATGCTATCAACTAATTGAATGTTTGCATAAATCATTGGGTTGTTAACTCATTAACAAGTATGCAACAATATACATAGCACCCAACTGCACCTCTCTTTACATCGACCTTGGCTGTGGCACAACAAATCGATGCTCCAAGCTTAAGGCTGACCCATTAATCAAGAAATAGTTTTAATATGGTTGAAGCTCATTCAACCGTTTAGTCGGGCTTGGATGTGTCCAATAACCAAAACTAAGGATTGACCTCTGCTCCAACTATATTAATCAAAAACTAATTCCATGGTTTGAACATGTTGAGGTTCAAGCCGGGCATGGATGTGTCCATCAACCTAAACGAGAAACAAAACTCCGGTTCTAACCATATTAGTGGAAAGTGTTGGTCTTAATATTTTGTAAGGGGTATTGGGTCTCATCCTTTTCTTATATGCACATTCATGACATATAATTATGTCATATTCTAACGATTTCCTTAATAAAGTATGTATGTGACTTAATTTATCAAGTCTCATTAATTGAATTAGGAACCGGATTTCCTAATTCTAATTTCATACTTTAATGAAGGAATTGTTTAGGGAAACAATTTCCTGAATTATCATAATAAATTTCGGAAATAATATGTTTAAGACATTGATTTCTCTAAATCAAATCTTATTAAATTAAGAGACAGATTCTCTTAATTCAACCACATATTATTTTTATGAAAATCTTATTTAAGGAAATATATACTCTATAGGAAACAATTTTCCTAATTAATTTTGGAGACAATAATATGTAAGAGCATCACCTCATTAATTAAATAAGGAAACTACCGTTTGAGAATCACCTCAAAAATCTCCAAGATTTGAACACATATTTTATTTATGGAAAATTAATATCAATAACTTAATTTAGATGGCTCCCCGAGGTTCAATCCAAAATAAGCATTGGACAATTTAAATTCAATTTAAAAAATTTAATTATAACAACTAACATTAAATTGGACGGCTCCCCGAGGCTCAATCCAAAATAAAGAAATTTGTAAATAATTTAATTTTCAATTATAAATTTAAATGCCAATTAATATTCTCATAATTTGTCTAGACTTTCTTGAAAGAAAGTGCCTAAAATTGCGAGCTTTCCATAAATGGAAAGTTTCCAAAAATAAAAGGTTTTCAGAATAATTGTAAGTTTCTGGTACAAAGAAAACTTACGTTTTTCGAAAATTAGAAAATTTCCAAAATTGGAATGTTTCCAAAAATGGAAAGTTTTCACAAATATCATAAAATTTCAGAAACAGAGATATTTCAAAAGTTTGCAAAATTTCATGAGGATTTCCCAACTTTGAAATTCCTAAATCGAAAATTTTCCATAATTGGAAAGTTTCCATAATTGAAAATTTTTCCAAAATTGAGATCATGATAAAGCTTTCCGCAAAACAATTATATGATTATGTCGAACACAAACCTCGGCTCTGATACCACTGTTGGGACCGGATGCATGTTGACATGGATGCGGGTTCGTAATTTCAAAATTAATTACGTGCAGCGGAAGGTTTAGCATAAATAATTTCTCTAAATCATTTAACCACACATCTAAGCATGCAATTTTATCTTGTGTAGACATGATCATATATTTGAAATTTTGCAGAAACATAAACTAATTTACGTATTACCTCACGTAACTCGAAGGAAGGGACGAGATCTAACAGTAAGCGTCCCTTGGAAGCTCCGCCTCTATTCGCGTCCACGCCGAGTATCTTCGGGATGACTTCGCAAAGCCACGAGTTTCGTGTTCTCGAGAACTTCTAAATTCTCTGAGAACACGACGAGAAAAACCAAGAGAGAAGTCGGAAGACTAACCATAAAAGGATGACCGGAATCAAAATTCCGTCGAAGCAAAAGAAGAGGCTTGCGGCAAAATGATCCTTGCGGCAAACTCTCATTCCGGCAGAAACTTCTTCCGGCCAAGAGATGGTCGGAGCTTCCTTCTCCGGCAGCAGGTGGTGGTCGGCTGGGAAAGGGCAGGGGCGGCCGGCTAGTGCTCCTTCTTGGGGCTGGTTGGCGCACGACAAGAAGGGGAGAAGAGAAGGACAGAAAGAGAGGGAGAGATCCTATGCCTTCATCTCTATGATATTATTCACACCCAAGCCTTGCCTTGGGTCTTTTATATAGTGGCCTCTCAACCATCAAGCCTCTCAAATATGGAATAACTTATTCCATCATGCCAAGTTTGATTTTATATCATGGTTAAAATCATATTTTAATTCATGATAAAAATCTTCTCTCCTATGGAATAAATTTCCTTATCATGGTAAATCAATCCATGATTGATTTTATAAAATAAACCAATCCATGGTTCATTTTAATTTCCATGAAAAATAAACCAAACCTTGGTTTATTATATAAAAATTTATATCATTCATAATTTTATAAAACAAACCACACTTGGTTTATTTTATAAATTGAAACAAAAACTTGGTTTTCTCCCTTTGTTGTGGTCGGCCAAGCAAAGAGGATGGAGGCCATCTTTGGTCGGCCCATCCAAGCCAAGCCCCAATCAATTAAACATATTTAATTCATCTATTAAGTCTTCAAAAGACTTAGCCATTTTACGCTTTTGATGCGTCTCTGAAAAATTCAGATTCGACTTATCGTTTGGCTCAACTAAACTTAATCTCTCTTTATTGAAAAATCTAATTTTCAACTCGTTTTACATCCCTTGGATTACTCGTAGTGCGTGTAACTAAATAGGCTTTCGATTTATATTGGTCGTCTATAATTAATCAATTATAGAACGATCATCAGTGGCACCTAGTAGTACATCATGATCCCCAATTAATCGAAAGATCAATGGTTGACCTCAGAAACAATTATGAAACCCTTCAGCAGCTATATTGAATCGTGCCCCATTCCGTTCACCATCAAATACCCACTTGGTTTAGGACATGGTCTATGTGTGTCAGTCCCCACTAGGCTGACTACGTCACACCTAGCCCAAGTAGCATTTTCTCGTCCTACAGATTCTAATTACTCTCATGTATTTAAGAGATTCATACTCTGAACATGTCATGCTCTGGCCAGAGGCTTCGAGTAACAATCCGACGATAGACCTCAGTTATACATCTCCCCGCAAGGAGTGGTGAATCCTTTGTAGGCTGTTCAAACATCTTCGGGCACTTCGGCTTATACCCAATCATCCTGGGTCCGCACCTCCTTGGAGATGCTTGCTTAAGATGTCAAAGTATAAGTCTCCATGACCAAGATGACTTGAACACCGCAAGTCAAAGGAACATCGCACTTAAGCTGCAGTAAGAACTTCACTGACATATCTATATGTAGACTACCATATGAAGTTTTACAGCCAATCACTCGAATGAACTAGTTCCCTTAACTAGCATTCATGTTTATCTCCGGACATCTCAATGACACCAGCCAGTGAGAATCAACTGATTAGAGAATAACCCATGCTAGTCTCAACAGAATTGATAGTGCCCGTATTTATCAATTCATCGACTAGGGACAATTTCAATACTTCATAATTGCACATGTAGAGATAATCACTAGTTGTGAATTCATCACAAATTCTCTCATGCTGTGAATTGTATTGCGGACATTCAGTAAATGCGTTTAAGATCTCAATCAAATACACAAACATGTATACTCAAATAGTGAATATTCATTTATTAAAATAAATGATTACAATCATAAGGCGATTGCCTTAGTACACTTCTCTCATATCACTAACAAACTCCCACTTGGCCTAATGTCAATCGCTACGGTACCCTATATCACAGGCTCTAACATGACCCTCAAACTTACTTTGAGGTAAGGCCTTAGTTAAAGGATCCGCTAAATTCCTTTCAGTGGGAATTTTCTCAATTTGTATATCATTCCTACCTATAATCTCTCTAATCAGATGATAGCGGCGAAGCACATGTTAGGATCGCTGATGAGACATTGGTTCCTTTGCTGGTGCAATAGCTCCATTGTTGTCGCAGTAAACCAGTATTGCTTCATCAATGGTTGGAACCACACCAAGTTCTGAGACAAACATTTTGATCCAGACTGCTTCCTTTGCTGCTTCCGAAGCTGCAATATATTCCGCTTCCGTGGTAGTATTCGCTACGGTGTCTTGCTTGGAACTCTTCCAACTTATTGCGCCTCCATTCAAAATAAATACGTATCCGGACTGAGATTTGGAGTCAATCTTATCTGTCTAGAAACTGACATCTGTATACCCACGTATCACCATATCACCTTCTCTATACATTAGGAACACATCCTTAGTGTTTCTTATGTACTTGAGGATTGTCTTGACAGCCGCCCAATGATCCATTCCTGGATCAGACTGGTATTTGCTTGTGACGCTCGGAGCATACGATACATCGGGCCTAGTACATAACATAGAATACATGATAGATCCTATCGTGGATGCATAAGGAATCTTATTCATGCAAATCCTCTCGTCTTCTGTGCGCGAACACATAGACTTCAAAAGGTTGATCCCATGCCTGATGGGAAGGTAACCTTTCTTGAATTCCGACATGCTAAACTTTTCTAGCACTCAGTCTATATATGTAGACTGCGAAAGACCAAGCAACCGTTTTGATCTATCTCTATAGATTCTAATCCCAAGGATATAGGATGCTTCTCCCAGGTCTTTCATGGATAAAGTTTTGGACAACCAAATTTTAACTGACTTTAAGACTGATATATCGTTTCCTATAAGTAATATTTCATCGACATATAATACTAGGAATACGACTGCACTCCCACTAATCTTTTTGTGCACACAAGGTTCGTCAGGATTTTGTGAGAAATCAAACTCTTTGATTGTCTCATCAAAACGGATGTTCCAGCTCCTGGATGCTTGCTTTAATCCGTATATGAATCGTCGAAGCTTGCATACTTTGGTTTTATTAACCGATGTGAAGCCTTCAGGTTGTATCATGTATACATCCTCAAGCAGGTTTGCATTAAGGAAAGTTGTTTTCACATTCATTTGCCATATCTCATAATCCTAATGAGCTGCTATGGCCAGGAGCATCCGAATGGATTGAAGCATAGCTACTGGCGAATAGGTTTCGTCATAATCAATTCCTTGTTTCTGACGATATCCTTTTGCCACTAATCTAGCGTTAAAGGTAACAACATTACCTTACATGTCGGTTTTCTTTTTGAAAACCCACTTGCACCCTATGTGCTTAATCCCCTCAGGTGGGTTAACCAAGTCCCATACTTGATTTTCGTACATGAAATCCATTTCCGACTTCATGGCTTCAAGCCATTTATCCATTTCTGAATTTTTCAGAACATCTTCATAACTGATAGGTTCGTCATCGTTAATGAGTAACACGTCGTTCGATTCACTTATGAGAAATCCATATCTCTCTAGAATATTGCGTGTCCTATCAGACCTACGAAGAAGTGGTGTTGTTTTAGGTTCAACTGATAGCTCATCATTATGAGTTATTGGTTGTGGGTCTAGACTAGGTGTCTCTGTAATATCTATTGGAGTTTCTTGAACTTCTTCAAGTTCAATGCTACTCCCACTGTTTTCTTGTAAAAGAAATTCTTTTTCTAGAAATACAACATGCCTTGAAACAAACACCTTTTGTTCCAAGGGATGATAGAATTGGTAACCCTTCGTTTCCTTAGGGTATCCAATAAATAGACATTTATCAGACATAGCATCCAATTTGTTTGATACAGTCCGCTTTACATAAGCAGGACAACCCCATATCTTTAGGTGAGATAAATGAGATTTCTTACTATTCCACGTCTCATATGGAGTAGTAGAGACTACCTTGGTCGGGACTCTGTTTAGTAAGTAAATAGTTGTCTTAAGCGCATAGCCCCAAAAGGATTTTGGAAGAGTTGCATGATTCATCATAGATCTAACCATGTCCATCAAAGTTCGGTTACGCCTCTCAGATACACCATTATGCTTTGGTGTATATGGCGGAGTCCATTGAGACAATATCCCATTGTCCCTAAGATAATCTTGAAACTCTTGACTTAAGTATTCACCACCCCGATCGGATCGAAGTATCTTAATACTTTTGCCAAGATATTTCTCTACTTCAATCCTGTACTCTTTGAATTTCTCAAAAGCTTCAGATTTGTGTTTCATTAAGAACACATACCCAAATCGTGAGTGATAATCGATAAAGGTAATGAAGTAGCTATTGCCTCCATGTGTAAGAGTTGACATTGGTCCACATACATCAGTATGTATTAGACCAAGCAATTCTCCCACTGGTTTACCTTTTTTGGAAAAGGGTAATTTGGTCATCTTGCCTTTTAAGCATGATTCTCATGTATCAAACAAATGAACCGGGTTCAAATGATTCCAGAATTCCACATCGGTGTAATTTGGTCATGTGTTTCTTACTTACATGGCCAAGACGACAATGCCACATATAGGAGTCTATTTGATTATCTATTCAACCACGTTTGTTGCTAACTTCGATCTTGAAAACGTCACCGGATAAATCTAACGTGTAGATATCATTGCATAAAGTTCCGGTCCCATAAAGAACCCCATTTAAAGTTATGTAACAGCAATTGTTACAAAAGTTAAATGATAACCCTTTTCATTCAAGCATGAAATAGATACAATGTTCTCTATTAACGAAGGAATAAAATAACAATTATCCAATTCTAAGACAAGTCCAGTAGGGAGCTTTAGCAAATATGTTCCGATGGCAACAGCAGCAATCTTTGCTCCATTTCCAACACGCAAATTCGCTTCTCCCTTGACGAGTCTTCTTCTATTCCTTATCCCCTGTATGTCATTACATATATGTGAGCTACACCCAGTATCAAGTACCCAGGTGTCCGAGGAAATAGAGTGACATTCAATAACGAAGATACCTGAAGAGGATGGGGCATCGGATGCCTTTTTCTTCAAGGACTTAAGATAAACCTTGCAGTTTCTTCGCCAGTGGCACTCCTTGCCGCAGTGATGGCAAGTGCCTTTTAGTACCTTTTCAGTCTTTTTGGCCATTTTCTTCCTTCCCTTATTTTGTTCTTTGGCACACCTAATTACACTGTTAGTGATATGAGAGAAGTGTCCTAAGGCAATCGCCTTATGATTATAATCATTTATTTTAATAAATGAATATTTACTATTTTAGTATACATGTTTGTGTATTTGATTGAGATCTTAAACTCATTTACTGAATGTCTGCAATACTATTCACAGCATGAGAGAATTTGTGATGAATTCACAACTAGTGATTATCTCTACATGTGCAATTGTGAAGTATTGAAATTGTCCCTAGTTGATGAATTGATAAATACGGACACTATCAATTCTATTGAGACTAGCATGGGTTATTCTCTAATTAGCTGATTCTCACTGGCTGGTGACATTAAGATGTCCGGAGATGAAGTTGAATGCTAGTTAAGGGAACTAGTTCATTCGAGTGACTGGCTGTAAAACTTCATATGGTAGTCTACATATAGATATGTTAGTGAAGTTCTTACTGCGGCTTAAGTGCGATGTTCCTTTGACTTACGGTGTTCAAGTCATCTTGGTCATGGAGACTTATAATTTGACATCTTAAGCAAGCATCTCCAAGGAGGTGTGGACCCAGGATGATTGGGTATAAGCCGAAGTGCTCGAAAATGTTTGAACAGCCTACAAAGGATTCACCACTCCTTGCGAGGAGATGTATACCTGAGGCCTATCGTCGGAATGTTACTCGAAGCCTCTGGCCAGAGCATGACATGTTCAGAGTATGAATCTCTTAAATACATGAGAGTAATTAGAATTCGTAGGATGAGAAAACGTTACTTGGGCTAGGTGTGACGTAGTCAGCCTAGTGGGGATTGACACACATAGACCATGTCCTGAACCAAGTGGGTATAAGATGCTGAAGGGAATGGGGCACGATTCATTATAGCTGCTGAAGAGTTTCAGAATTATTTCTGAGGTCAACCGTTGATCATTCGATTAATTGGGGATCATGATGTACTACTAGGTGTCACTCATGATCGTTCTATAATTGATTAATTATAGACGGCCAACATAAATCGAAATCTTATTTAGTCACACGCACTACGAGTAATCCGAGGGATTTAAATTGAGTTGAAAATTGGATTTTCCAAGCAAGAGAGATTATGTTTGGTTGAGCCAAACGATAAGTCGAATCTGAATTTTTCAGAGGCGCATCGGAAGCGTAAAATTGCTAAGTCTTTTGAAGACTTAATAGATGAATTAAATAAGTTTAATTCATTAGGGCTTGGCTTGGATGGGCCGGCCAAAGTGGGCCTCCATCCTCTTTGCTTGGCCGGCCACAACAAAGGGAGAGAACTAAGTTTTTGGTTCAATTTATAAAATAAACCAAGTGTGGTTTGTTTTATAAAATTATGGATGATATAAATTTTTATATAATAAACCAAAGTTTGATTTATTTTTCATGGAAATTAAAATGAACTATGGATTGGTTTTTTTATAAAATCAATCATGGATTGATTTACCATGATAAGAAATTTATTCTATAGGAGAGAAATGACTTGATTGATTTTTTGTCATGAATTAAAATATGATTTTAACCATGATATAAAATCAAACATGGCATGATGGAATAAGTTATTCCATATTTGAGAGGCTTGATGGTTGAGAGGCCACTATATAAAGGACCCAAGGCAAGGCTTGGGTAATAATCGAAGAGATGATGGCATAGGCTCTCTCCCTCTCTTTCTCTCCTTCTCTTCTCCCCTTCTTGCCGTGCGCCAACCAACCCCAAGAAGGAGCACCAGCCGGCCGCCCCTGCGCTTTCCCTACCGACCACCACATGCTGCTGGAAGAAGGTGCTGCCGGAATTAGAGTTTGTCGCAAGGATCTTTTTGTCGCAAGCCTCTTCTTTTGCTTCTCCGAAATTTTGATTCCGGCCATCCTTTTGCGGTTAGTCTTCCGACTTCTCTCTTGGTTTTTCTCGTTGCGTTCTCGGAGAATCTAGTAGTTCTCGAGAACACGAAACTCATGGCTTTGCGAAGACATCCCGAAGATACTCGGCGTGGACGCGAATAGAGGCGGAGCTTCCAAGGGACGCTTACGGTTGGATCTCGTCCGTTCCTTCGTGTTACGCGAGTGGTATCAGAGCCGAGGTTTGTGTTCGACATAATCAAATAATTGTTTTGCGGAATGCTTTATCATGATCTCAATTTTGGAAAAATTTTCAATTATGGAAACTTTCCAATTATGGTAAATTTTCGATTTAGGAATTTCAAACTTTGGAAATCCTCATTAAATTTCACAAACTTTTGAAATATCTCTGTTTCTGAAATTTTATGATAATTGTGAAAACTTTCTATTTTTGGAAACATTCCAATTTTGGAAATTTCTTATTTTGGAAAATTTCCAATTTTGGAAAAACATAAGTTTTCTTTATACCAGAAACTTACAATTATTCTGAAAACCTTTTATTTTTGGAAACTTTCCATTTATGAAAAGCTCGCAATTTTGGCCACTTTCTTTCAAGATAGTCTAGATAAATTATGGAAATATTAATTTACATTTAAATTTATAATTGGAAATTAAATTATTTACAAAATTCTTTATTTTGGATTGAGCCTCGGGGAGCCGTCCAATTTATAGTTAGTTGTTATAATTAAATTTCCTAAATTGAATTTAAACTGTCAAATGTTTAATTTGAATTGAGCCTCAGGAGCTGTCTAAATTATATTATCAATAAATTCTTATTTTGGATTGAGCCTCGGGGAGCCGTCCAAATTAAGTTATTGATATTAATTTTCCATAAATAAAATATGTGATCAAATCTTGGAAACTTTTGAGGTGATTCTAAAACGATAATTTTCTTATTTGATTTATGAGGTGATGCTCTTACATATTATTGTCTCCAAAATTAATTAGGAAAATTGATTCCTATAGAGTATATTTCCTTAAATAAGATTTTCATGAAAATAATATGTGGTTGAATTAAGGGAATCTGTCTCTTAATTTAATAAGATTTGATTTAGAGAAATCAAAGTCTTAAACATATTATTTCCAAAATTGATTATGATAATTCAGGAAATTGTTTCCCAAAATAATTCCTTGAATAAAGTATGAAATTAGAATTAGGAAATCCGGTTCCTAATTCAATTAATGAGACTTGATAAATTAAGTCACATACATACTTTATTAAGGAAACCGTTAGAACATGACATAATTATATGTCATGAATGTGCATAAAAGAAAAGGATGAGACCCAAAATCCCTTACAAAATATTAAGGCCAACACCTTCCATTAATATGGTTAGTGTTGGGTTTTTCGGGCCGCGAAAACTGCCTTTTCGCGTCGCGGAAACCCTGAGAACCCAAAGCCATGGATCTCGTGCGAAGAAAAATTTCGAAACAAAAATTCACGTATTCATTTCATGCTCAAAACTCGATCTACTCCTAGATCTAATGAGGGATAAACCATTTTACCTTTGGTGCGTGCCCTGCTTAATCCCGCTCGTTCCTTTTGGATGTCGGATCTCTAGGACGTCAAGTGCCGTCCCTCTAGAAGTATCCACGCGAACAAAGTGGATGGAGGAAACCCTTTAGGTGTGCTAGCACCTTTCAAGGGTTCAGCCAAGAGGAGAAGAAGAAGAAGAGCTCCAACACTTGGAGGAGGAAGAAGAGAAGACTCACCAATGAGAAAAATGGAACAAAACCTTGTTTTGTTCTCTCATTGTGGCCGGCCACATAATGGCCATTAATGGCCATTAAGTGGCCGGCCATAATGGTCATTAATGGCCATTAAGTGGCCTGCCATAACCCCTTTTCAATTTGAATTCAAATTCAAATGGGGGGGTTACAACCTTTGGAGATGATGTGGAGCATCATCATTGGTCAAATACCAAGCCAAGTCATCACTTGGTCAAGTCAAGGTGAGGTGGCCTTTTGGTCAAGTCAAACTTGCCTTTTATGGACTTTCCATATTTAGTCAAGTCAAACTTGACTCCATTTCTTCTCCCATGTCAAGTCTAACTTGAAGTGGAACCAAGTCAAGTCAAACTTGATTTGGATTTGGGTCAAGTCAAACTTGCCTTTTATGGACTTTCCATATTTAGTCAAGTCAAACTTGACTCTATTTCTTCTCCCATGTCAAGTCTAACTTGAAGTGGAACCAAGTCAAGTCAAACTTGATTTGGATTTGGGTCAAGTCAAACTTGCCTTTTATGGACTTTCCATATTTAGCCAAGTCGAACTTGACTTCATTTTTTCTCCATCTATTTGTTCTTTGCGTGTGACCCTATAGGTTCTTGTAACTTTGGCAATGCTTCTAACCTCTTAGAAACATAAGCAATGAGCGGTATCTACAACACATCATTGCTACCCAAGTTACAAGAATGTTGAGATCCAACATCACCAATGTGACTACTAATTATGACTTTCATAATATGTGACAATGTCCTTCTATCGTCGATATCTAGATTGATCTTCTATGAAGCATAGACCGTGTCATCCTCCAATCAATCTATGTGTCTTGAACTCCAAGTAGACTCACTATAATCAAATAAGCTCAATATCTCATATTGCCTTATTTGGGCATGGCCATGCACTTAGTGATCTCACTCTATCAAGACTATGATATCTCTCCCGTCATATAGGAGGGATAGATCCCATCTACATCACTCACATCCCTCCGCATAATTTGTTACATACCCAATAATCACCTTTATAGTCCACCCAGTTACGGGTGACGTTTGACGAAACCAAAGTACATAACTCCTTATGTAGGGAACTATGGTGACTTCAGGTCTAAGGACTAATAGTCATACTAATAGTCACATGAGAAAGTATATGACACTCATATAACGATCAATGATACTTTCTCATGGTGGGTCATTCAGTATACATTCTCCAATGCATACTCATGTGTCAACTTGATATCTCATATCCATGACTTGTGAGATCAAGTCATCGTGTTGACCTACATGCTAGTCTCTATGCATTAACATTGTCCCTGAATGTTAATACTTGACCAGGAATAATTAAGAGTAGTGTTCTCTATATCATCTCACTATCGATTCAACCAATCGATTGATATAGATATGAACCTACTACCAAGGACGTTATTACACTTAGTTATTTGGCACCAATACAAGTAAGTATAATAACCATAATCAAATGCCTTTATATATATATATGAAATATCATACAATGAGTCCATACAACAACCATCACATGATTGGCTCTAGGGCTCTCACTAACAATCTCCCACTAGAACTAATGCCAATCACTGTAGTATCTAATACCCAATGACCTAGTGTGACCATCATGCTTGGTCTGTGCCAAAGCCTTGGTCAAGGGATCTGCAATGTTAGCCTCTGTGGGTACTCTGCATATCTTCACATCTCCTCGATCGATGATCTCTCGAATGAGATGGAAACGCCGTAGTATGTGTTTGGTCCGCTGGTGTGACCGAGGTTCCTTAGCCTGCGCAATAGCTCCATTGTTGTCACAATAGAGCTGTACTGGGTCGGCTATGCTAGGAACCACTTCAAGCTCAGTAATGAACTTGCGGATCCAAACTACCTCCTTTGCTGCCTCAGATGCAGCAATGTACTCAGCTTCTGTTGTAGAATCAGCAACTGTATCCTGCTTTGAACTCTTCCAGCTGACAGCGCCACCATTTAAGCAAAACACGAACCCTGACTGCGATCTGTAGTCATCCTGGTCAGTTTGGAAGCTTGCATCACTGTAACCTTTTACAGTTAGCTCCTCTTCGCCTCCAAATATCAAGAAATATTCTTTAGTCCTTCTCAAGTACTTAAGAATATTCTTGACTGCTATCCAGTGACGTTCACCTGGATCTGACTGGTATCTGCTCGTCATGCTCAAAGCATACGAGACATCAGGACGAGTACATAACATGGCGTACATGATAGATCCTATGGCTGAGGCATAAGGGATCTTGCTCATGCGGTCTCTCTCCTCTCTAGGAGAGGGACCTTGAGTCTTCGAAAGACACACGCCATGTGACATTGGCAGATTTCCCTTCTTGGAATTCTGCATGGCAAACCGTTGCAAAACGGTATCAATGTATGTACTCTGACTTAGGCCAAGCAATCTCTTAGATCTATCTCTATAGATCTTTATGCCTAGAATATAGGCTACTTCACCTAAGTCTTTCATTGAGAAGGAATTCCCCAACCAAGTCTTCACAGACTGTAGTGAAGGAATGTCATTCCCAATGAGTAGTATGTCATCTACATACAAAACAAGGAAGACAACTGTGCTCCCACTAACCCTTTTGTAGACACAAGGTTCATCTTCATTCTTGATGAAACCAAACTGTTTGATTGCATCATCGAATCGAAGATTCCAGCTTCGAGAAGCTTGCTTTAGTCCATAAAGGGACTTATGCAGCTTGCATACTCTACCAGTATGCTTTGGATCTACAAAACCCTCAGGTTGTGTCATGTACACTTCCTTGAGGAGGTTTCCATTCAGAAACGCAGTTTTGACGTCCATCTGCCAGATCTCATAATCGTGGTATGCTGCAATAGCAAGCAAGATCCTAACAGACTTGAACATCGCGACTGGAGAAAAAGTTTCATCATAGTCAATACCATGAATTTGCTTGAAACCTTTAGCTACTAGTCTACCCTTATAGGTATGTACAACTCCATCCATGTCAGTCTTTCTCTTAAAGACCCACTTACACCCAATGGGTTTGACCCCTTCAGGTGGATCAACCAAAGTCCATACTTGGTTGGTGTAAATGGAATCCGTCTCGGATCTCATGGCCTCTAGCCATTTCTCAGAATCTGGGCTCATCACAGCTTCCTGATAGGAGGTAGGCTCGTTCTCAACGAGCATAACGTCGTCATGGTCAGACAAGAGAAATGAGTATCTCTCAGGCTGACGACGTACCCTATCAGACCTGCGAAGAGGTAGGTCTACATGAACAGGTTGTTGTTCCACAGCTCCTTGTGCAACAACCTCATCAACCACCACACTTTGTGGTTCCTGTTCAACTTCCATCAAGGCTTCAGTGATATTGTCCATGTCTTGAACTTCTTTAAGACTGAACGTACTCCCACTAGTCTTTCTAGAGACAAAGTCCCTTTCTAGAAATACTCCAGTCTTAGCAACAAACACTTTGTGCTGACTAGGAATGTAGAAGTAATATCCCTTCGTTTCCTTGGGATACCCTATGAAATAACACTTATCATATTTGAGTCCCAGTTTGTCTGAGACTTGACGTCGTACGTAAGCCTCACAACCCCAAACCCTCATGAAAGACATCTTGGGACTCCTCCCTGTCCATATCGTATATGGTGTCTTCATGACAGCAAGTATTAATCACCTTCATATCATGCCAGCATAAATCATCTTTATCAATATCATTACTGTACATGAAATAATATAAGCGAGTTAGGATTTCTTACTTGGAAGCGGCAGGAGGAAGCTTGATGTGTGTGTGGTGGAGGGGAAATCTGCTCTGATACCAACTTGTAACGCCCGTCCTTATATCTACCCTTAAGGCGGGGTTACGGGTCCATACATTCAAATCATTTATCATCTTAAGCATGTATATCCAAACAAAACAGTTACAATAAAAGAAGTGTAGTAAGCATGCTTATTGAAGACTAATTTACCAAGCAAGGTTTTTCATTTCTTTTATATCTACATGCATTTACAACCTAATAGGAAGATCATTTAACACACTATAGCATGAAATCTCAAGTAGGAATATAGCAAGAGTTATCTAGTCTTAGATACATGCAAAAGAAGCATTCATAAGAAACAGAAAATAGTAAATATCTAGCATTTTACTTAGCATGCATACTACAAAGTTTAGACATTAATGATAGTGTTATCTAGCATGACATAGGTTCCATATCTCTAACTTAATCACAGTCGAGTAGTCATGATCATCACACATTCAGAGTATAGCAATACAATTTCAATCTTTCATTGGAAGCAGTTTAGATTCTAGACAAAAACAAGGTAGATAGAATCTTTCGTTCTTTCCTGAGCCATCACCACACACATCCTCTAGCCTTCCCTCTGCCTCTTCCTTAGTTCGAGTATTTCTTACCGCCATCTACAGCATAAGAAACAACATGAACTAGTAAGCAAAACATGCTTAGTAAGAATCCGGGCCTACTCGCAAAACCATATCGATACTTCATATCATGTACTCAGTAATCAAGATAGAACAAGATTATAAGCATCATAAACATCTCATCAAAGCATCATAAACATCACATCAAATATCTCTAAGTACTTTACAGAACAAGATTATCTCACAATGAGAAAATAATATATTTTTCAGAAACAGTTCCATAATGGTAAGTACTTGAAAATATAATATCTCCAAGGGCCCAGTTGTAGTACCACATCATGCGCGTTCCCTAATAAATTGGGGTAGCGAGCCACCAATCTAATTAGAGCAGGACCCTTCCGTCCTACCAATGCTATGACCTTCAGTTAACATGCACATTGGATTTGTTTAACGACCCCCTTCCGAGTCGGGTACACAACTTTCCAAAGTAAAGTAATTTATCATACAATTACTCATATATGTATATGCCTAAAGGTACTCTTAATCACTTCTCAAAGGGACACACCACACATTCGGGTGCTCTTGATCCCCTAGGGACACACCACACATTCGGGTGCTCTTAATCCCAGTTTTAATAGAGTATCCTTTTTTTTTAAGCATATTATCAACCACATCTCAACCACATCATGCTCATGTCATAAGAGTGCCCCATGGGCTATAAGGCATACTTTTATACCTAACAAGATAGGTCACATAATTTATACACACATCATATAAGTGTAGCATGCTTCATGGTTTCATTAAGGACTTCCCAACCCTAGGACTAGAGTTGGCCGAAAGTCACATGTAAGGAAATTTGGTTTTCCAATCATGCATTCATTCAAGCATTCTTACAAACACTTCACTTATACCATTAAGCATGGATATATCATAAGGAAAATCATACAACCTTAAATCCTAATTCCCTTAGGGTTGGCCGAAACCTTGTAGGGTACCAAACCCTAATTTTTATCCTTCTACAAATTGTAAACATCACATATGAGTATACCCTAGGTCTTAAGGGTTATTTTCATGTAACGAAAAGTTGCCAAGCACATCCCTTAGGAAGTGGCCGAAACCCACACAAGGACAACCCTAGGTTTTTGTTCTTGACACCATGAAGAAAAATCCATCTACATGTATACCCTAAGTCCCAAAGTCTTCCCATGCATCAAAGTTGGATCAAACCTTTCTCTTGGACCCCCAATCCTAGGGTGGCCGAAACTTCTACAAGGAAGTTCCTTATGATTTTTCAAAAGAAACACACAAACAAACATTTAATAGCAATTATACTGCAGGCGAGAGGACACTTACATCCTAGCGCTGGAATTTAACCTTCTTTAAATCGTAGGGTACCCTACACTTGGAGGGTATGCGAAGATCCTTTTCTTCCAAATCTTCTCTCTAGTATTCCTTGGTCTTGGTAGAGAGAAATGGCTCTTGGACTCTCCTTCTTGTAATTGCCCTAGGGTTAAAATTTCGAAAGGGAAGGGGGAAGGCTAGGCTCGGCAAGGAAGAAGAAGAAGGGAGGAAGAAGAATGAAAAAAAAGAAACTTCTTTCTAACTTCCTTCTCTTACTCTTATTTATACACCTCTTGTGAAAAGACATGTCTCTTCTTTGCCCAAGCCTTAACACGCATGTCTCCCCTTCTCCTAACACGAAACACCCATTAGAGCATTTGGTTAGGAAGGAGTTAGTGCAAGTGATAGGTTCAAGGTTCGATCCTTGCTTCCTCCACTTTGCACTTTCTTTTTATTACCTCTTAATAATTCATTTCCAAGCCTATCATGGAATTTCATAATATTAATAATATTTCATGAATCTAATATTTCATGATAATATTTCATGATAATAATATTTCATGAATCTAATATTTCATGATAATATTTCATGATAATAACATTTCATGAATATAATATTTCATGCTAATATTTCATGATAATAATATTTCATGAATATAATATTTCATGTATGCATGACATTTCATAGCATGGGATTGCATGAAATTTATATCATTTCATTATAACCATTTTCATATATTGTCATGATTTTACATTGACAAATTTGGGGTGTTACAGAGTTAGCTTTGGCTAAATCGCCCAAGACTTAGTATGATCGGTAGGTACTAATTACCAATTACATCTCTATGCAACTCTTGTTTATAGGATCAAGAATTAACATTTATGAATAATCTTGAGTTAGCTTTGGCTAAATCGCCCAAGACTATTGATAAATGCGATCTTGTCCTACCTTTCCAACTATTGGAGTATGCCTATAGTTAGGCTCGATCCAATTGAGCTAACTAGTTACTCAATCTAATTGAGCTCAATCTAACCCAAGCGTGATAGGCGGGACCAAGGTTGTCCCTCCGCATCCCACCACGATTAAATGCATTGCTCTGCTTTGGCAGATTCAACAATCGCATATGATCGTGGTAGTGATGGGTATCAAGGCTCGTTAGGCATATACGAGTTGATTTCGATTTAGATCTAATCTAATCGATGATGTGCATCGTATTTAGGCATTTATTAAATCTAATTTAACCTAAATGTGTATTAGGTGCACATCAAGATGTGGTTCCCACATTACATGTGCATCACATACACTCATGTATATTCTATTCTATACTAACATGCATCACATACATATAAGCAAAAATAAAATATACAAGAAAATTAAAGTGTGATTAGTCATCGCCCTACTAAGATCTTCTCAAGCCAATGAGAAGATCCTTTGGTCAACCTAGGGTCTAGGCAGCAGCTTCTCCAAGCTCCTCCTTCCAGAACCCCATGTGTTGTCGGCTTGCTTCTCACGAGTCCGTCTTCTCCAGAATTTCCTTCATCTTCAATTTTGTACATTACAAAATTTATACTCGAGTTACATTCGAGTCTTAAACTAATTTTAACAGAAATAATAAATAAAAGGCTGACACGCAGGTCGCAATCACAATACAACACACACAACACAAATAACGGCACGCAGACCGTAATATGAATTACACACATATTTTAATCTAATTAAAATAGGGTCTTGGGCCATGACCATCACACTACTGTACATAATTCAAAATTATGTATTTTACAGAAATTTATCTAATTTTTCTATGTATTTTATGAATTTTATGAGTCACAACTCCACGGCGGTCCCGTTAAGCGGGTTTCGGGCACAATCACGTGACAAGGCCCCTTGTGGGGTTAGGGGCGGCGCCCCTACTCACGAAATTAATTTCGTGAGTGTCGTATCGTGATCTAACAGTGCCTAACCCGCTGTCCCAAAATCTATTTGGGCGAAACTTGCCGTATCGGAGAAGTTTTTCTCGGTGGTCGAAGTGTACAAGTGCTTCGCCTCTACGAGAAAAATACTCACAAAATCCTAAAAATTAGAAAAATTACAGAATCATAAACTACTCTAAATTTTGTATCCCATACAAAAAAAATAAATACGTGCTTCGCACGTGGCTCTGATACCACTGTTGGGTTTTTCGGGCCACAAAAACCGCCTTTTCGCGTCGCGGAAACCCCGAGAACCCAAAGCCATGGATCTCGTGCGAAGAAAAATTCCGAAACAAAAATTCACGTATTCATTTCATGCTCAAAACTCGATCTACTCCTAGATCTAATGAGGGATAAACCATTTTACCTTTGGTGCGTGCCCTGCTTAATCCCGCTCGCTCCTTTTGGATGTCGAATCTCTAGGACGTCAAGTGCCGTCCCTCTAGAAGTATCCACGCGAACAAAGTGGATGGAGGAAACCCTTTAGGTGTGCTAGCACCTTTCAAGGGTTCGGCCAAGAGGAGAAGAAGAAGAAGAGCTCCAACACTTGGAGGAGGAAGAAGAGAAGACTCACCAATGAGAAAAATGGAACAAAACCTTGTTTTGTTCTCTCATTGTGGCCGGCCACATAATGGCCATTAATGGCCATTAAGTGGCCGGCCATAATGGTCATTAATGGCCATTAAGTGGCCTGCCATAACCCCTTTTCAATTTGAATTCAAATTCAAATGGGGGGTTACAACCTTTGGAGATGATGTGGAGCATCATCATTGGTCAAATACCAAGCCAAGTCATCACTTGGTCAAGTCAAGGTGAGGTGGCCTTTTGGTCAAGTCAAACTTGCCTTTTATGGACTTTCCATATTTAGTCAAGTCAAACTTGACTCCATTTCTTCTCCCATGTCAAGTCTAACTTGAAGTGGAACCAAGTCAAGTCAAACTTGATTTGGATTTGGGTCAAGTCAAACTTGCCTTTTATGGACTTTCCATATTTAGTCAAGTCAAACTTGACTCCATTTCTTCTCCCATGTCAAGTCTAACTTGAAGTGGAACCAAGTCAAGTCAAACTTGATTTGGATTTGGGTCAAGTCAAACTTGCCTTTTATGGACTTTCCATATTTAGCCAAGTCGAACTTGACTTCATTTTTTCTCCATCTATTTGTTCTTTGCGTGTGACCCTATAGGTTCTTGTAACGTTGGCAATGCTTCTAACCTCTTAGAAACATAAGCAATGAGCGGTATCTAGCAACACATCATTGCTACCCAAGTTACAAGAATGTTGAGATCCAACATCACCAATGTGACTACTAATTATGACTTTCATAATATGTGACAATGTCCTTCTATCGTCGATATCTAGATTGATCTTCTATGAAGCATAGACCGTGTCATCCTCTAATCAATCTATGTGTCTTGAACTCCAAGTAGATTCACTATAATCAAATAAGCTCAATATCTCATATTGCCTTATTTGGGCATGACCATGCACTTAGTGATCTCACTCTATTAAGACTATGATATCTCTCCCGTCATATAGGAGGGATAGATCCCATCTACATCACTCACATCCCTCCACATAATTTGTTACATACCCAGTAATCGCCTTTATAGTCCACCCAGTTACGGGTGACGTTTGACGAAACCAAAGTACATAACTCCTTATGTAGGGAACTATGGTGACTTCAGGTCTAAGGACTAATAGTCATACTAATAGTCACATGAGAAAGTATATGACACTCATATAATGATCCATGATACTTTCTCATGGTGGTTCATTCAGTATACATTCTCCAATGCATACTCATGTGTCAACTTGATATCTCATATCCATGACTTGTGAGATCAAGTCATCGTGTTGACCTACATGTTAGTCTCTATACATTAACATTGTCCCTGAATGTTAATACTTGACCAGGAATAATTAAGAGTAGCGTTCTCTATATCATCTCACTATCGATTCAACCAATCGATTGATATAGATATGAACCTACTACCAAGGACGTTATTACACTTAGTTATTTGGCACCAATACAAGTAAGTATAATAACCATAATCAAATGCCTTTATATATATATATGAAATATGATACAATGAGTCCATACAACAACCATCACATGATTGGCTCTAGGGCTCTCACTAACAGTTAGAACCGGAGTTTTATTTCTCGTTAGGGTTGATGGACACATCCATGCCCGGCTTGAACCTCAACATGTTCAAACCATGGAATTAGTTTATGATTAATATAGTTGGAGTCAGAGGTCAATCCTTAGTTTTCATTGTTGGACACATCCAAGCCCGACTAAACGGTTGAATGAGCTCCAACCATATTAAAACTATTTCTTGATTAATGGGTCAGCCTTAAGCTTGGAGCATCGATTTGTTGTGCCACAGCCAAGGTCGATGTAAAGAGGGGTGCAGTTGGGTGCTATGTATATTGTTGCATACTTGTTAATGAGTTAACAACCCAATGATTTATGCAAACATTCAATTAGTTAATAGCATAATGTGATAGTTACATATGTATAATATGTAATCGGTATAATTACCTGTTGGTGCAGGAAGCACCAGATCGAACCTTGTTTTGATATTGGCAAAGGATTCAAAGTTAAGGGTTATTTGTTGTCTAACAATGCTGCTTGAGAGTGCAGGAAACAAAGTCCTAGCGAAGGGCTGCTAGGCACCTGACGATGGGCTGTCAGGAAACCAAGTCCTGGCGAAGGGTTGCTGGGCGAAAACCAAGTCCTAGCGAAGGGATGCTAGGCACCTGACGATGGGCTGTCAGGAAATCAAGTCCTGGCGAAGGGTTGCTGGGCGAAAACCAAGTCCTAGCGAAGGGATGCTAGGCACCTGACGATGGGCTGTCAGGAAACCAAGTCCTGGCGAAGGGTTGCTGGGCGAAAACCAAGTCCTGGCAAAGGGCTGCTAGGCGAAAACCAAGTCCTGGTGAAGGGCTGCTAGGCGAAAACCAAGACCTGGCGAAGGGCTGCCGGGCAAAAGTCCAACTGGAGGATCCGGTTGGCACCAGGTAAATTCTCCCGAGAGGAGTAGGTGAGGACGCGTTCCCCTTGAGGGAACATTAGGCGTCGGTTCGACCTAGGGCTCCATTTTGGAGACCAAAGTCAGAACCAAGACAGCTAATGCTGTATAAAATAATAATATTGTTATTTGGACTAACCCTGGATGCAGGATCGAAGGACTGAGTATCTGCAGCTCAGAGAGCCTCGAAGGAGTGAGGCAGAAGCTGAGCAGGGCGCCCCGGACGACCAGGGCGCCCCCAAGGTCAACCCAAGTATGTAACAACCTCGACGTGTTTTCGCCCCGCTTGTCGCGGGCGCCCCGCGTGTCGCGGGCGCCCCCACTGCCAGCTGTCGAAGCGCATCCCTGCGAAGCCGAAGAGATGAGGCCTTGACCGGTCAAGCCGGGCGCCCCGAGTCCTCCGGGCGCCCCGGTCAAACCGGATCCCGAGGATAATGGGATCAGACGGCGACCGAGCTACAGCCGGATCGGCTGCCATGTGGGGGGTGCCCCCGTCGACCAGGGCGCCCCTAGGCCCTATATAAAGGGCCCTCGACCTCCTTCTTCAAATCATCAATTCTTCGGACACTTCCACGCTCTTCTGCTCTCATGCTTTGCTCCAGATACTGCCCAACTCGAGCCGACGACGTCCCGCTGCCCCGAAATCTTCGATCTACTCCGGACGTCGGTAAAAGAAGAGCATAATTCTTATTATATAAGTTTACTGCACTTATTCTGTATTCAATAATTGTAAACTGGTTTACGAACTTATAGAATTGCCCGCAGAAAACGGTCAACGACCGTGGGCCTTGGAGTAGGAGTCGACCCAGGCTCCGAACCATGTAAAACGACCGTGTTAGCGTTGTTTTTGCTCTGTTTTATTCCGCTGTGCACTTACTCTTTTTAAATCCGAACGCATTGCGACATTCACCCCCCCTCTCTCGCATTTCTCGATCCAACATTACCTACCTTCATAGCTAAGAATAACTTGATGGACTGTAGCCATGGTTGTTCTTATCTATGGTTAGATATCTACCTATTTGGAGATCTTTCTACGATCTCCCGAATCGATAAAAAAGGGTTATTCAATTCGAAAAATAAATAGGATTTAATTAATGTATATTGATGCATTCTTTATCATTCTCATCACATAACCTCAATTTGTATTTCTAGGATAATCACCTGATCATGTCTTCTCTGAATTTGTGTTCCATTTTGGACACCAATAAGTTGACTGGGCCAAACTTCATGGACTGGCATCGAAACCTGAGGATAGTCCTCAAGGCCAAAAAGCTTGCTTATGTCCTTGAAGAACAACATCCCAACCATCCTCCTGAAGATGCAACTCCAGACCAGTTAGTGGCCTATCAGAAACATGTGGCCGATTCTGAACTTGCGAGTTACATTATGTTGGCTGCTATGGTACCTGAGCTACAAAAGCAGCATGAGCATATGGATGCTCATACCATCATCTTCCATCTTCATGAGTTGTTTGACGAGCAGGCGAGATTCGAAAGGTTTGAGGTCTCCAGACTCTTCTTCACCTCTAAGATGCAGGAAGACACTTCTGTTTCACAGTTTGTGTTGAAGATGTTGGAGTACATTGAGCGACTAGGCACACTCGGATTTGCAATGGATCACGAACTAGGTATTGACTTAATTCTGCATTGTTTGCCCAAGAGTTACTCACAGTTTGTGATGAACTATCGGATGAACAAACTGGAGACTACCATTCCTGAGTTGCTTAACCTGCTGAAGACTGTAGGGCCTTCTGTAAAGCAGGATCAGAAGACTGTACTGTTAGTTGTTCCTCAATTAAAGGCTCTAAGAGGAAGCCCAAAGAACAAAATAAGGGAAGGAAGAAAAAGACCAAAATGATTGAAAAGGCACCAAAAGTCACTTGCCATCACTGCGGCAATGAGGGCCACTGGCGAAGAAACTTCAAGGTTTATCTTGAGTCCTTGAAGAAGAAGGCATCCAATGCCCCATCCTCTTCAGGTATCTTCGTTATTGAATGTCACTCTATTTCCTCGGACACCTGGGAACTTGATACTGGGTGTAGCTCACATATATGTAATGGCATACAGGGGCTAAGGAATAGAAGAAGACTCGTCAAGGGAGAAGCGAATTTGCGAGTTGGAAATGGAGCAAAGATTGCTGCTGTTCCCATCGGAACATATTTGCTAAAGCTCCCTACTGGACTTGTCTTAGAATTGGATAATTGTTATTTTGTTCCTTCGTTAATAAAGAACATTGTATCTATTTCATGCTTGAATGAAAAGGGTTATCATTTAACTTTTAGTAACAATTGCTGTTATATAACTTTAAATGGTGTTCTTTATGAGACCGAACTTTATGCAATGGTATCTACACATTAGATTTATCCGGTCACGTTTTCAATATCGAAGTTAGCAACAAACATGCTCGAATAGATAATCAAATAGACTCCCATATGTGATATTGTTGTCTTGGCCATGTAAGTAAGAAACGCATGACCAAATTACACCGATGTGGAATTTTGGAATCATTTGAACCCAGTTCATTTGATACATGCGAATCATGCTTAAAAGGCATGATGACCAAATTACCCTTTTTCGAAAAAGGTAAACTAGTGGGAGAATTACTTGGTCTAATACATACTGATGTATGTGGACCAATGTCAACTCTTGCACAAGGAGGCTATAGCTACTTCATTACCTTTATCGATGATCACTCACGATTCGGGTATGTGTTCTTAATGAAACACAAATCTGAAGCTTTTGAGAAATTCAAAGAGTTCAAAAGTGAAGTAGAGAAACAACTTGGCAAAAGTATTAAGATACTTCGATCCGATCGGGGTGGTGAATAATTAAGTCAAGAGTTTCAAGATTATCTTAGGGACAATGGGATATTGTCTCAATGGACTCCGCCATATACACCACAGCATAATGGTGTATCTGAGAGACGTAACCGAACCTTGATGGACATGGTTAGATCTATGATGAATCATGCAACTCTTCCAAAATCCTTTTGGGGCTATACGCTTAAGACAGTTGTTTACTTACTAAACAGAGTCCCGACCAAGGTAGTCTCTACTACTCCATATGAGACGTGGAATAGTAAGAAATCTCATTTATCTCACCTAAAGATATGGGGTTGTCCTGCTTATGTAAAGCGGACTGTATCAGACAAATTGGATATAACTCTGATAAATGTCTATTTATTGGATACCCTAAGGAAACGAAAGGTTACCAATTCTATCATCCCTTGGAACCAAAGGTGTTTGTTTCAAGGCATGCTGTATATCTAGGAAAAGAATTTCTTTTACAAGAAAATAGTGGGAGTAGCATTGAACTTGAAGATATTCAAGAAACTCCAATAGACATTACAGAGACACCTAGTCTAGACCCACAACCAATAACTCATAATGATGAGCTATCAGTTGAACCTAAAACAACACCACTTCTTCGTAGGTCTGATTGGACACGCAATATTCCAGAGAGATACGGATTTCTCATAAGTGAATCAAACGACGTATTACTCATTAACGATGATGAACCTATCAGTTATGAAGAAGTTCTGAAAAATTCAGAAAGGGATAAATGGCTTGAAGCCATGAAGTCGGAAATGGATTCCATGTACAAAAATCAATTATGGGACTTGGTTAACCCACCTGAAGGGATTAAGCCCATAGGGTGCAAGTGGGTTTTCAAGAAGAAAACCGACATGGAAGGTAATGTTGTTACCTTTAAGGCTAGATTAGTGGCAAAAGGATATCGTCAGAAACAAGGAATTGATTATGACGAAACATATTCGCCAGTAGCTATGCTTAAATCCATTTGGATGCTCCTGGCCATAGCAGCTCATTATGATTATGAGATATGGCAAATGGATGTGAAAACAGCTTTCCTTAATGGAAACCTACTTGAGGATGTATACATGATACAACCTGAAGGTTTCACATCGGTTAATGAAACCAAAGTTTGCAAGCTTCGATGATCCATATATGGACTAAAGCAAGCATCTAGGTGCTGGAACATCCGTTTTGATGAGACAATCAAAGTGTTTGATTTCTCACAAAATCCTGACGAACCTTGTGTGTACAAGAAGGTTAGTGGGAGTGCAGTCGTATTCCTAGTGTTATATGTCGATGACATATTACTTATAGGAAATAATATATCAGTCTTACAGTCAGTTAAAATTTGGTTGTCAAAAACTTTCTCCATGAAAGACCTGGGAGAAGCAACCTATATCCTTGGGATTAGAATCTATAGAGATAGATCAAAATGGTTGCTTGGTCTTTCGCAGTCTACATATATAGACCGAGTGCTAGAAAGGTTTAGCATGTCGGAATCCAAGAAAGGTTACCTTCCCATCAGCATGGGATCAACCTTTCGAAGTCTATGTGTCCGCGCACAGAAGACGAGAGGATTTGCATGAATAAGATTCCTTATGCATCCGCGATAGGATCTATCATGTATGCTATGTTATGTACTAGGCCCGATGTATCGTATGCTCTGAGCGTCACAAGAAGATACCAGTCTGATCTAGGAATGGATCATTGGGCGGCTGTCAAGACAATCCTAAAGTACTTAAGAAACACTAAGGATGTGTTCCTAATATATAGAGAAGGTGATATGGTAATACGTGGGTATACACAAGCCAGTTTCCAGACAAATAAGGATGACTCCAAATCTCAGTCCGGATACGTATTTATTTTGAATGGAGGTGCAATATGTTGGAAGAGTTCCAATAAAGACACCGTACCGGATTCTACCACGGAAGCGGAATATATTGTAGCTTCGGAAGCAGCAAAGGAAGCAGTCTGGATCAAAAAGTTTGTCTCAGAACTTGGTGTGGTTCCAACCATTGATGAAGCAATACCGCTTTACTGCGACAACAATGGAGCTATTGCACGAGCGAAGGAACCAAGGTCTCATCAACGATCCAAACATGTGCTTCACCGCTATCATTTGATCAGAGAGATTATAAGTAGGAATGATATACAAATTGAGAAAATTCCCACTGAAAAGAATTTAGCGGATCCATTAACTAAGGCCTTGCCTCAAAGCAAGTCTGAGGGTCATGATAGAGCCAGTGGTATTGGGTACCGTAGCGATTGGCATTAGGCCAAGTGGGAGTTTGTTAGTGATATGAGAGAAGTGTCCTAAGGCAATCGCCTTATGATTGTAATCATTTATTTTAATAAATAAATATTCACTATTTTAGTATACATGTTTGTGTATTTGATTGAGATCTTAAACTCATTTACTGAATGTCCGCAATACAATTCACAGCATGAGAGAATTTGTGATGAATTCACAACTAGTGATTATCTCTACATGTGCAATTGTGAAGTATTGAAATTGTCCCTAGTCGATGAATTGATAAATACGGACACTATCAATTCTGTTGAGACTAGCATGGGTTATTCTCTAATCAACTGATTCTCACTTGCTGGTGACATTGAGATGTCCGGAGATAAACATGAATGCTAGTTAAGGGAACTAGTTCATTGGAGTGACTGGCTGTAAAACTTCATATGGTAGTCTACATATAGATATGTTAGTGAAGATCTTACTGCGGCTTAAGTGCGATGTTCCTTTGACTTACGGTGTTCAAGTCATCTTGGTCATGGAGACTTATACCTTGACATCTTAAGCAAGCATCTCCAAGGAGGTGTGGACCCAAGATGATTGGGTATAAGCCGAAGTGCCCGAAGATGTTTGATCGGCCTATAAAGGATTCACCACTCCTTGCGAGGAGATGTATACCCGAGGCCTATCGTCGAATTGTTACTCGAAGCCTCTGGCCAAAGAATGACATGTTCAGAGTATGAATCACTTAAATACATGAGAGTAATTAGAATCCGTAGGACGAGAAAACATTACTTGGGCTAGGTGTGACGTAGTCAGCCTAGTGGGGAATGACACACATAGACCATGTCCTGAACTAAGTGGGTATAAGATACTGAAGGAATGGGGCACGATTCATTATAGCTGCTGATGGGTTTTAGAATTATTTCTGAGGTCAACCGTTGATCTTTCGATTAATTGAGGGTCATGATGTACTACTAGGTGCCACTCATGATCATTCTATAATTGATTAATTATAGACGGCCAACATAAATCGAAAGCCTATTTAGTCACACGCACTACGAGTAATCTGAGGGATTTAAAACGAGTTGAAAATTAGATTTTCCAAGCACGAGAGATTAGGTTTGGTTGAGCCAAACGATAAGTCGAATCTGAATTTTTCAGAGATGCATCGGAAGCGTAAAATGGCTGTCTTTTGAAGACTTAATAGATGAATTAAATAAGTTTAATTCATTGGGGCTTGGCTTGGATGGGCCGGCTAAAGAGGGCCTCCATCCTCTTTGCTTGGCCGACCACAACAAAGGGAGAGAACCAAGTTTTTGGTTCAATTTATAAAATAAACCAAGTGTGGTTTGTTTTATAAAATTATAGATGATATAAATTTTTATATAATAAACCAAGGTTTGGTTTATTTTTCATGGAAATTAAAATGAACCATGGATTGGTTTATTTTATAAAATCAATCATGGATTGATTTACCATGATAAGAAAATTTATTCCATAGGAGAGAAGAGACTTGATTGATTTTTTATCATGAATTAAAATATGATTTTAACCATGATATAAAATCAAACTTGGTATGATGGAATAAGTTATTCCATATTTGAGAGGCTTGATGGTTGAGAGGCCACTATATAAAGGACCCAAGGCAAGACTTGGGTAATTATCGAAGAGATGATGGCATAGGCTCTCTCCCTCTCTTTCTCTCCTTCTCTTCTCCCCTTCTTGCTGTGCGCCAACCAACCCCAAGAAGGAGCACTAGCCGGCCGCCCCCTGCCGTTTCCCTGCCGACCACCACATGCTGCTGGAAGAAGGTGCTTCCGGAATTAGAGTTTGCCGCAAGGATCTTTTTGCCGTAAGCCTCTTCTTTTGCTTTGCCGGAATTTTGATTCCGGCCATCCTTTTGTGGTTAGTCTTCCGACTTCTCTCTTGGTTTTTCTCGTAGCGTTCTCAGAGAATCTAGTAGTTCTCGAGAACACGAAACTCGTGGCTTTGCGAAGTCACCCCGAAGATACTCGTCGTGGACGCGAATAGAGGCGGAACTTCCAAGGGACGCTTATGGTTGGATCTCGTCCCTTCCTTCGAGTTACATGAGGTAATATGTAAATTAGTTTACGTTTATGCAAAATTTTAAATATATGATCATGTCTACACAAGGTAAAATTGCATGCTTAGATGTGTGATTAAATAATTTGAGAAATTATTTATGCTAAACCTTCCGTTGCACGTAATTAATTTTTAAAATTACGAACCCGCATCCATGTCAACATGCACCCGGTCCCAACATACACTACAACCATCCCAATGGTTTGTCCAATTCCATCTCGGTTGTGAGCCTCTTTCTTATACTTCTACAAGGAACTGATAACACGATCTTCTGTGTGTCACCACGCACCATGTTATCTACAATGCAAAGTATCAGATAGAGGACCAAATGCAGCCATAATTATTGCTGACCGGAATTGCACCATTCTTAACCGATGGAGGGATGATAGGCGGACTATTGAGATTGACATTGGGGACTCACCATGACCGTGTATACATTGATAGACTTTGAAGCTACTGAGGAGTGGCCAGATAGAGGACTACCCAGACTGTGGAGGGATGAGGAGGATAAGCTGCGACCGATGGATCAGCGGATGACTACAGAGTGCATTGGTGATGAGGGATGTACTATTGTGGTTGTATCGTGTGTTTGTATTGGGATTGTGTATGTACTTGATGGTGATGTAGGTTGGTTATGCTGAGCATACACCAACCCATCTGACGATACTGCATGAGTACCTCACCTGATCTGGAAGATGTCCAGAGATGAGGGGCATGGACCCGCGGTATTATTGGTTTTTGTATGTTTTTGATAAGCAATACATAATTTACCTTTCATCAAAAAAAAATACAATGCAAAGTATCAGACATTTTGTGCATATACTAATATAAATATGCAACATGTGATTATGTGATTCTTTTTAAAATGTAGATGTATATAAAAAAGACAAGGCTTTTAGTATACATCCCAACAACAGCCTCAGAGGAAGCCAAGGAAGTTGTATGGCTCAGGAACATCATCATGGACTTGGATATGATTCTTGGTTGACCCAGATCTATCACAATCTTTTGTGATAGTAGTGATGAAGTTGTAAACCCAAATGAACCACGAGCCCATAAGACGAGTAAACACATAGAGCGCAAGTACTACCTGATACAAGAAATCGTAAAGCGAGGAGCAGTAGTTGTCACCAAGATTGCATCGGAGGACAACATGGCGGATCCTTTCACTATGGCCCTTTCGGCGAGAGCTTTTTATCGGTATATGGAGGATATGGGGGTCAGATGTATGGCAGTCAGAGAACTATAGAGTCTTTGAGTATAATTGGGAGATTGTTAGATGTGTATACTAAAAGACTTGTTCTTTTTATATATATATTATCATCTACATTTTGAAAAGAGAATCACAACAACACACATGTGTGCTTACATTAGTATATGCATAGAAGTCCAATACTTTGCATTGTAAATAACATGGTGTGTGGTGACAAACAGAAGATCATGTTATCAGTTCCTTGCATAGTATAAGAAGAGACTCACAATTGAGATGGAGTTGGACAATCCATCGGGATGGTTGTAGTGTAATTAGGTGTGGTTTATCTTGACCATAGAATTACACTACTGTGCTTTGTGTGCATTGAGCAGAACCAAAACTAGAAGGTCATCCAATTTGTACTTACTTAATAATTGGATTGGACCACAGATTATTATGAAGTATAATCCCTAAATCGCGATATAATAAAGGGCACGTATAGTTAATATTTTATTTCTTTGATTTACCAATGGGCGAGATTTATTTTGCTAAATCGATAGGCCCAGTAAGTTGGAAAATTATATTAATTATATGGTGTGCCATTGATTATTGATGAAATCCGTGTCCTGGTGAGTCGAGATAATGATGCCCCCTTGATGAGCTCATAAGGTTCATCATGTTAAACCCTGCAAGTGGATTTGATCTGACATGATGATAAGGTTGAGTGGTGCTAGTCAAGGATCCAGAAGTCGATTAATTAAAATTGTCAGTAATTTAAATTAATCAACAGGCATTCGATATCTTAAACATGAGGGGATGGATGTACTCATAATAGGTGGAGCTCATATGAAAACATGGGGGTTGGTGAGGATGTTCAATGTAGATCCTTTAGTGGAATGAATCTTCATTAATGGATCGGTTTTAGATCCATTAGCGGGCCAAGATCTAACTCCTCCTCATGGACCCTACCTTAGCCGTATATATACCCCATGGGATCATGAAACCAAGGCTTAATCAATTGATCACAACCCAAGGCTTCTCTCCTCTCCTCTCTCCCTTCTCTCTCCTAGGGCATACGACCGGCGCAAAGAGGAGGAGGTTCTCCTTCTCTTTTCTTCTTCCCTTCTCTATCATGTTGGGGCAATCGGCCCAAGTGTGATCGGGAGGATAATAGGTTTTGATGTGTGTGTCAATATGGTTAAGTTAGGGTTTGTTGTTGGTCTAATATATGTATGTGAGTGTGTAGGTTTGCAGGTACACATAGACTTGGTTGATGTCTTTAGGTGAAGGGTGGCATGGAGGCAAACCGTGGGCTTGCGTGCACATCCGAGGGACCATGGACAAAGCAGGTACGATGAGCCGAGGGAAGCGGACTTCGAGGCGTATGTGAAGGATGGCATGGAGGCAAGCCGCGGGCTTGTGTGCGTATCCAAGAGACGAGGGCCAAAGTCAAAGAGGGCTTGAAGGCGGCAGATCGAGGCTGCTGGAGTAGAGATGATGAGCCAAGGGATGCGGACTTCGAGGCATGCGTGAAGGATGGCATGGAGGCAAGCCGAGGGCTTGCGTGCGCATCTGAGGGATGGGAGCCGAAAATGAAGAGGGCACAGAGGCAACAGAACGAGACTGCTATTTTAAGAGTCAACTAGGTTGTGAGGGTCCGAGTGTGAGTGTTTGTACTCAGGAACTAAGCCGGGAGGGTTCGAGTACAGAGAGAAATGTACTTGGGAGGGAAACCCTAGGCTTAGGGGAAGACCAGTCGACTGCCCCAGGGGCAGTTGACTGGCCAACGATCACATCTCAGCTCGAGCTCTCTTTAAAGGAGCTCGTTTCAAGTTGTTTACCCCTAGCGAAACTTGCTTGGTAGAGTTCATGTAACGACCCAGAAAATTTTCTCAATATTTTTTTAAAATATTGATCATGTCTAGATAGTGTTTGAGGAACCTAGAGATACCAGTACAAATTTTAGCCTAGTTATCCATGATTTCCCCATTTAAATTGAGAAGCTAAGTACTAATGAGCCTTATATGGGCTTCTTTAGTACCATGGTTATTAGTGGATTTTAGGTAGAATTTAATATAAATATAAATGAGTTTTAATTAGGAATATTAGCATGATTATGGGTGAGTCTTAGGGGAATTTTCAAAAATAAGAAAAAATAATAATAAAAATAAAATAAAAATAAAGTGCATGCACCAAGGATTGAACCTTGGACCTAGTATAGCATCATGAATATACTAACCAATTCACCTAGCAAGGGAGTGCTATGAGGGAATGAAGTGGATTTTTGTTAAGGCTAAAGGAGGTGAAGAGTCACCATGAGAGGAGGCACCATGTCTCTTCACTTGCCCCCTCTTCATTGTGTATAAATGAGAGGGATGATAACTTAACACTTAAGATAGTTATTCCTCTTCTCTTCATCCACCAAGCCTCTCCTCTCCTTCTTCTTCCTCCTTCTAGCCAAACCTCATAGGAGGGTTCTCGCTTGGGAAAAGTTCACAAGAAGGCCTCTCCTTCAAGATCCAAGGCTTTTTACAAGGTTACAAAAGCTAGGGGTGGTCAAGGGACAACAAGGTCTTCATCCTCCTCCCTATCTCAGGTCTATAACCAAGATAAACCAAGGTAAGACTCCCTCACCTGTGGTATAATAGTTATATGTTTATCATGATTTAAGATGATTGTTTAGGATTGGTATTGAGAAAAACCATGGATTATGACCTTGTAAGTTTCGGCCACCATGCTTTTTGGGTCCAAAAATGATGTTAAAAATCTCACTCATGTTTTCTAATGCTTTCTTATGATGAATAAAGAATAAAATAGGATATGGAGAATTTTTGGAGTACCCAAATACCCTCTAGGGTTTCGACCACCACCATGGTTTCATGGTTGGGTTTAGATCTAACTCTTCAAGCAAGTTCCTTATGTTTCCTCATGTTACAAGGGGTGTTAATGGTGATTGATATGAATTTTTATAAGCCTTGTGACCCTTGTAAGGTTCGGCCAAGATGAGTTTTAGGGCAAGGGGTTAGGGTTAACTCCAAGCAAGGGTTCTAATGGCTTCCTATGGTATTATATGTAAGGTATTAGATGTAAAATAGGAATTATATGAATTTTTCCATGTGCTTGTGACCCTCTAGGGTTTCGGCCAAGGTCAAGGGTAGGGCTAATAAAATTAGGGTTAGCTCCAATTATGAGGTCTAATGATTCCCTATGGCTTTGTATGTAATGTATGAATTTCCTTTTTACTTATGGAACCTTTCATGTTGATTGAATAAGGGAGCCTCCACCCATGAACATTCGGCCAAGTCAAGAAACTAGGGTTTGGGTTGGGTTAAGGTTCCAATGATATTTGTTTATAGGTTACTATGATGTATGTATATGTTAAGGATGTTGCAAGAATGTTTATGCTACCTACAACCCTAGCTTTATGGGTTATATGCCATGACCTTGTATGTTTAAGTTATGTTCTATGTCCATTCATGAATGTTTTAACCATATTCCATGAACACATGTATTTGATGTAGGGTCATGCTATATAGAATGATGCATGTATGTTGTTAAATGCCTATAATAGGTATATGTTTATGAAGGTCTATGCATGTTCTATGATGAATGATATGAACCTAAGTAATGTAGGATGCCATGAACCTAAGTCGTATGTACGACTCGGTTCGGGGACTACCATAGCTGTCCTTACCCTAGTAAGTCGAGACTAGCTACCTCGTATTTACTTAGGGATGCGCGCATATGATGTATGTATGTGGTACAAGCCATGGACCCCAATGATGTTATGATTATGTTTAAGTATTTAAAAGTATGATTTAAAATTAAACATCCTTATGTATATGCATTTGACTCATGCATTCATTCATGTTATGCATTATACCATGATAGAAAATGTTTTACGCTTATGTTTTATGTTAAGAATTATGCCATGATAGAAAATGTTTTATGCTTATGTTTTATGTTAAGAATTATGCCATGATAGAAAATATTTTATGCTTATATTTTATGTTAAGAATTATGCCATGATAGTAAATGTTTTATGCCTATGTTTTATGTTAAGAATTATGCATGATAGTAAATGTTTTATGCTTATGTTTATATTAAGAATATGCCCATGTTTTATGTTAGGAATCATGTCATGTTAAGTATATTTATGTTTATATGTATGCCATATATCATGCCATGTTAATGTTAGTGATATGAGAGAAGTGTCCTAAGGCAATCGCCTTATGATTGTAAACATTTATTTTAATAAATGATAATTCACTATTTGAGTATACATGTTTGTGTATTTGATTGAGATCTTAAACTCATCTACTGAATGTCCGCAATACAACTCACAGCATAAGAGAATTTGTGATGGGATCACAACTAGTGATTATCTCTAAATGTGCAAATGTGAAGTGTTGAAAATATCCCTAGTCGATGAATTGATAAAAACGGACACTGTCAATTCTGTTGAGACTAGCATGGGTTATTCTCTAATCAGCTGATTCTCACTGGCTGGTGACATTGGGATGTCCAGAGATAAACATGGATGCTAGTTAAGGGAACTAGTTCATTGGAGTGACTAGCTGTAAGACTTCATATGGGAATCTACATGTAGATATGTCAATGAAGTTCTTACTGCAGCTTAAGTGCGATGTTCCTTTGACTTACGGTGTTCAAGTCATCTTGGTCATGGAGACTTATACTTTAACATCTTAAGCAAGCATCTCCAAGGAGGTGTGGACCCAGGATGATTGGGTATGAGCCGAAGTGCCCGAAGATGTTTGAACAGCCTACAAAGGATTCATCACTCCTTGCGAGGAGATGTATACCCAGGCCTATCGTCGGATTGTTACTCAAAACCTCTGGCCAGAGTATATCATGTTTAGAGTGCGAGTCTCTTAAATACATGAGAGTAATTAGAAATCCAAAGGACGAGAAAGACACTACTTGGGCTAGGTCTGACGTAGTCAGTCTAGTGGGGACTGACACAAACAGACCATGTCCTGAACCAAGTGGGTATAAGGTGGTGAAGGGAATGGGGCATGATTCATTAGAGTTGCTGAAGGGTTTCAGAATTACTTCTGAGGTCAAACCGTTGATCTTTCGATTAATTGGGGGTCATGATGTACTAATAGGTGTCACTCATGATAGTTCTATAATTAGTTGATTATAGACGGCCAGCATAAATCGAAAGCCTATTTAGTCACACGCACTACGAGTAATCCGAGGGATTTAAAATGAGTTGAAAATTGGATTTTCCGATCAAGAGAAATAAGTCGAATCTGAGTTAATCAGAGGCGCAACGGAAACTTAAAATGGCTAAGTCTTTTGAAGGCTTAATGGGCGAATTAAATGAGTTTAATTCGCGATGGAATCGGCTTGGTTTGGCCGACCAAAGAGGGTGTCCACCCTCTTGGTTTGGCCAGCCATTAAAAAGGGAATAAGCCAATTTAATTGGTTTAATTAATAAAATAAATCTAGCGTGATTTGTTTTATAAATTATGGATAAATAAATTTGTATAAAGAAATTTATATAAATAAATTTATAGAAATTTATTTCTTTCTGGGAAATTAAAATAATCCGTGGAGTGGTTTATTTTAATTTTATAAAATCAATTATGAATTGATTTTTCCATTAAAAGAAAAATTTATAAATTTCTTATAAAATTTATTCCATAATTAAAGAAGAGAATAATTTGTTTTATTATAAAGTTAGTTATAATAAAACTAGGCATAACGGAATTATTCATAAGAAAATTTATAAGATAAATTTCTTATGAAAATTAATTCTGTTAATTCCGTTAAAGAGTAGACTTAGCAAGGGAGAGGTAACTATATAAAGGAACCAAAGGCTAGCCTTCAATTTGAATCAATTAAGTTGATTAAGAGTTAATCCTCTCCCTCTCTCTCTCTTATTCTCTTCCTCCCTTTTCCCCTTCTCAACCCTAGGGTCGGCGCCCCTTGAGGCAACTAGGGACGGCGCCGCTTCATCCACCTAGGGCCAGCGCACTTCTTCCCTTAGGGTTGGTTGCCGTGAGCTATCAAGGAGAAAGAGAAGCCAAGACAAGAAGAAGAAGACGCGGATCACAACTCCTCTCTTCCCGGAATTTAGATTCCGTTTCTTGTTGGTGAGTTTCCATTCTTTTCTCTTGTTCTTCTAGTTGTGCCTTTAGAGAATCTAGTAGTTCTCGTCGGCACAAAACTCGTGACTTTGCGAAGTCAACCTGAAGAGAACTCGGCGTGGACGCGAATAGAGGCGAAGCTTCCAAGGGACGCTACGGTTGGATCTCGTCCCTTTTCTTCGAGTTACGCGAGGTACAAAGTAAATTAGTTTACTTTTCCGCAATATTTTAATTTATGATTACGTCCACACATCATAAGGTCTCATGCTAGATACGTGGTTAAAATAATTTGTGAAATTATTTTATGCTAATTCTTCCGCTGCACATAAAATTTTAAAATATTATGAACCCGTATCCTAGTCAACATGCACCCGGTCCCAACAGTTGTATCAGAGCCGGTTAGTGTTCGACATAATCATAAAATTGTTTTGCGGAAAACTTTGTCATGATCTCAATTTTGGAAAATTTTTCAATTATGGAAACTTTGCAATTTTAATAAATTTTAGATTTAGGAATTTCAAAGTTTAGAAATCCTCATAAAATTTCGCAAACGTTTGAAATTTCCTAGTTTCTGAAATTTTATAATAATTGTGAAAACTTCCCATCTTTGCAAACTTTCCAATCTTGGAAATTTTCTATTTTAGAAATTTTCCAACTTTGGAAATATGTAAGTTTTCTTTGTACCAGAAACTTACAATTATTCTGAAAACCTATTATGAAATCTCGCAATTTTGGGCACTTTCTTTCAAGAAAGTCTAGACAAATTTATGGAAAATAATTGACAATTAAATTTGAATTGGTTTTTAAATTGACAACAAAATTCTTTATTTTGGATTGAGCCTCGGGGAGCCGTCCAATTTAAAGTTAGTTGTTGTAATTTAATTTCCCAATTTTAAATGAAATTGTCATGTTTAATTTGGTTGCGCTTCAGAAGCGGACCAAATTGGATTTACGACAAATTACTTTTCTTTGGGTATCTGAGCCTCGGGGAGCCACCCTTAGAAAACGATTTGTTGTAATTAATTAAATCCATGAATAAAACATGTTTTAAGAGGTGATGCTCTTACATATTGTTGTCTCCAAAATTAATTAGGAAAATGGTTTCTATAGAGTTTCTTAAAAGAGATTTTCATGAAAATAATATGACGTTGAATTAAGGGAATTGTCTCTTAATTTAATAAGATTTGATTTAGAGAAATCAAAGTCTTAAACATATTATTTCCGAAATTGATTATGACAATTTAGGAAATTGTTTCCCAAAACAATTCCTTCAATAAAGTATGAAATTAGAATTAGGAAATCCGGTTCCTAATTCAATTAATGAGACTTGATAAATTAAGTCACATACATACTTTATTAAGGAAATCGTTAGTCATGACATAATTATATGTCATGAATGTGCTTAGAAAAGAAAGGATGAGACCCAAAACCCCTTACAAAATATTAAGGCCAACACATTCCATTAATATGGTTAGAATCGGAGTTTTGTTTCTCGTTTGGGTTGATGGACACATCCATGCCCAGCTTGAACCTCAACATATTCAAACCATGGAATTAGTTTATGTATAATATAGTTGGAGTCAGAGGTCAATCCTTAGTTTTGGTTGTTGGATACATCCAAGCCTGACTAAACGGTTGAATGAGCTCCAACCATATTAAAACTATTTCTTGATTAATGGGTCAGCCTTAAGCTTGGAACATCGATTTGTTGTGCCACAGCCAAGGTCGATGTAAAGAGAGGTACAGTTGGGTGCTATGTATAATGTTGCATACTTGTTAATGAGTTAACAACCCAATGATTTATGCAAACATTCAATTAGTTGATAGCATAAAGTGATAGTTACATATATGTGATATGTAATCGGTATAATTACCTACCTTCATAGCTAAGAAAAACTTGATGGCCACAGCCATGGTGGTTCTTATCTATGGTTGGATATCAACCTATTTGGAGATGTTCCTACGATCTCCCGAATTGATAATAAGGGTGACTCAATTCGTAAAATAAATAGGATTTAATTTATGTATGATGATACATTCTTTAATCATTCTTCTCACATAATCTCAATTTGTATTTCTAGGATAATCACTCGATCATGTCTTCCCTAAACTTGTGTTCCATTTTGGACACCAATAAATTGACTGGGCCGAACTTCATGGACTGGCTTCGAAACCTGAGGACAGTCCTCAAGGCAAAGAAGCTTGCTAATGTCCTCGAAGATCAACTTCCCAACCGTCCTCCCGAAAGTGCAACTCCAGACCAGTTTCCTGAGTTGCTCAACCTGCTGAAGACTTTAAAGCCTTCTGTGAAGCAGGATCTAAAGACGGTACTGTTAGTTGGTTCCTCGAAGAAAGGTTCTAAGAGGAAGGCCAAAGAACAGAATAAGGGAAAGGAGAAAAAGGCCAAAAAGACTGAAAATACCCTAAAAGGCACTTGCCATCACTGTGGCAAGGAGGGTCACTTGCTAAGAAACTGCAAGATTTATCTTGAGTCCTTGAAAGAGAAGGCATCCGATGCCCCATCCTCTTCAAGTATCTTCGTTATTGAATGTCACTCTATTTCCTCAAACACTTGGGTACTTGATACTGGGTGTAGCTCACATATATGTAATGACATACTGGGGCTAAGGAATAGAAGAAGACTCGTCAAGGGAGAAGCGAATTTGCGGGTTGGAAATGGAGCAAGGATTGTTGCTGTTGCCATCGGAACATATTTGCTACAGCTCCCAACTGGACGTGTCTTAGAATTGGATAATTGTTATTTCGTGCCTTCGTTAATAAAGAACATTGTATCTATTTCATGTTTGAATGAAAAAGGTTATCATTTAACTTTTAGTAACAATTGTTGTTACATAACTTTAAATGGCGTTCTTTATGGAAATGGAACTTTGTGCAATGGCATCTACACGTTAGATTTATCCAGTGACGTTTTCAATATCGAAGTTAGCAACAAACGTGCTCGAATAGATAATCGAATAGACTCCTACACGTGGCACTGTCGTCTTGGCCATATAAGTAAGAAACGCATGACCGAATTACACCGATGTGGAATTTTGGAAACATTTGAACCCGGTTCATTTGATACATGCGAATCATGCTTAAGAGGCAAGATGACCAAATTACCCTTTTCCGGAAAAGGTAATCCAGTGGGAGAATTGCTTGGTCTAATACATACCGATGTATGTGGACCAATGTCAACTCTAGCACAAGGAGGCTATAGCTATTTCATCACCTTCATCGATGATCACTCATGATTCGGGTATATGTTCTTGATGAAACTCAACTCTGAAGCCTTTGAGAAATTCAAAGAGTTCAGAAATGAAGTAGAGAAATAGCTTGGCAAAAGTATTAAGATACTTCGATCCGATCGGGGTGGTGAATACTTAAGTCAAGAGTTTCAAGATTATCTTAGGGACAATGGGATATTGTCCCAATGGACTCCACCGTATACACCACAGCATAATGGTGTATCTGAGAGGCGCAACCGAACCTTGATGGACATGGTTAGGTCGATGATGAATCATGCAACTCTTCCAAAATCCTTTTGGGGCTATGCACTAAAGACAGCTGTTTACTTGCTAAACAGAGTCCCGACCAAGGTAGTCTCAACTACTCCATATGAGACATGGAATAGTAAGAAACCTCACTTAACTTACCTTAAGATATGGGGTTGTCCCGCTTATGTGAAGTGGACTGTATCAGACAAATTGGATGCTAAGTCTGATAAATGTCTATTTATTGGATACCCTAAGGAAACGAAGGGTTACCAATTCTATCATCCCTTGGAACAAAAGGTGTTTGTTTCAAGGCATGCTGTATTTCTAGAAAAAGAATTTCTTTTACAAGAAAATAGTGGGAGTGGCATTGAACTTGATGAAGTTCAAGAAACTCCAATAGACATTACAGAGACACCTAGTCTAGACCCACAACCAATACCTCATAATGATGAACTATCAGTTGAACCTAAAACAACACCACCTCTTCGTAGATCTGATAGGACACGCAATATTCCAGAGAGATACGGATTTCTCATAAGTGAATCGAACGACGTGTTACTCATAAGCGATGACGAACCTATCAGTTATGAAGAAGTTCTGAAATGTCCAGAAAGGGACAAATGGCTTGAAGCCATGAAGTCAGAAATGGATTCCATGTACGAAAACCAAGTATGGGACTTGGTTAACCCACCTGAAGGGATTAAGCCCATAGGGTCCAAGTGGGTTTTCAAGAAGAAAATCGACATGGAAGGTAATGTTGTTACCTTTAAGGCTAGATTAGTGGCAAAAGGATATCGTCAGAAACAAGGAATTGATTATGACGAAACCTATTCGCCAGTAGCTATGCTTAAATCCATTCGGATGCTCCTAGCCATAGCAGCTCATTATGATTATGAGATATGACAAATGGATGTGAAAACGGCTATCCTTAATGGAAACCTGCTTGAGGATGTATACATGATACAACTTGAAGGTTTCACATCGGTTGATAAAACCAAAGTATGCAAGCTTCGAAGATCCATATATGGACTAAAGCAAGCATCTAGGAGTTGGAACATCCGTTTTGATGAGACAATCAAAGAGTTTGATTTCTCACAAAATCCTGACGAACCTTGTGTGTACAAGAAGGTTAGTGGGAGTGCAGTCGTATTCCCAGTATTATATGTCGATAACATATTACTTATAGGAAATGATATATTAGTTTTACAGACAGTTAAAATTTGGTTGTCCAAAACTTTCTCCATGAAAGACCTGGGAGAAGCAACCTATATCCTTGCGATTAGAATCTATAGAGATAGATCAAAACTGTTGCTTGGTCTTTCGCAGTCTACATATATAGACCGAGTGCTAAAAAGGTTTAGCATGTCAGAATCCAAGAAAGGTTACCTTCCCATCAGGCATGGGATCAACCTTTCAAAGTCTATGTGTCCGCGCACAGAAGACGAGAGGATTTGCATGAATAAGATTCCTTATGCATCCGCGATAGGATCTATCATGTATGCTATGTTATGTACTAGGCCCGATGTATCGTATGCTTTGAGCGTCCCAAGCAGATACCAGTCGGATCCAGGAATGGATCATTGGGCGGCTGTCAAGACAATCCTTAAGTACTTAAGAAGAACTAAGGATGTGTTCCTAATATATGGAGAAGGAGATATGGTAATACGTGGGTATACAGATGCCAGTTTCCAGACAGATAAGGATGACTCCAAATCGCAGTCTGGATACGTATTTACTTTGAATGGAGGCGCAGAAAGTTGGAAAAGTTCCAAACAAGACACCGTAGCGGATTCTACCATGGAAGCGGAGTATATCGCAGCTTCGGAAGCAGCAAAGGAAGCAGTCTGGATCAAGAAGTTTGTCTCCGAACTTGGCGTGGTTCCAACCATAGATGAAGCAGTGCCGGTTTACTGCGACAACAATGGAGCTATTGTACAAGCAAAGGAACCAAGGTCTCATCAGCGATCCAAACACGTGCTTCGCCGCTATCATCTGATCAGAGAGATTATATGTAGGAATGATATACAAATTGAGAAAATTCCCACTGAAAGGAATTTAGCGGATCCTTTAACTAAGGCCTTGCCTCAGAACAAGTTTGAGGGTCATGTTAGAGCCTGTGGTATTGGATACCGTAGCGATTGGCATTAGGCCAAGTGGGAGTTTGTTAGTGATATGAGAGAAGTGTCCTAAGGCAATCGCCTTATGATTGTAAACATTTATTTTAATAAATGATAATTCACTATTTGAGTATACATGTCTGTGTATTTGATTGGGATCTTAAACTCATCTACTGAATGTCCGCAATACAACTCAAAGCATAAGAGAATTTGTGATGGGATCACAACTAGTGATTATCTCTAAATGTGCAAATGTGAAGTGTTGAAAATATCCCTAGTCGATGAATTGATAAAAACGGACACTGTCAATTCTGTTGAGACTAGCATGGGTTATTCTCTAATTAGCTGATTCTCACTGGCTGGTGACATTGGGATGTCCAGAGATAAACATGGATGCTAGTTAAGTGAACTAGTTCATTGGAGTGACTAGCTGTAAGACTTCATATGGGAATCTACATGTAGATATGTCAATGAAGTTCTTACTGCAGCTTAAGTGCGATGTTCCTTTGACTTGCGGTGTTCAAGTCATCTTGGTCATGGAGACTTATACTTTAACATCTTAAGCAAGCATCTCCAAGGAGGTGTGGACCCAGGATGATTGGGTATGAGCCGAAGTGCCCGAAGATGTTTGAACAGCCTACAAAGGATTCACCACTCCTTGCGAGGAGATGTATACCCAGGCCTATCTTCGGATTGTTACTCAAAACCTCTGGCCAGAGTATATCATGTTTAGAGTGCGAGTCACTTAAATACATGAGAGTAATTAGAAATCCAAAGGACGAGAAAGACACTACTTAGGCTAGGTGTGACGTAGTCAGTCTAATGGGGACTGACACAAACAGACCATGTCCTGAACCAAGTGGGTATAAGGTGGTGAAGAGAATGGGGCACGATTCATTAGAGCTGCTGAAGGGTTTCAGAATTACTTCTGAGGTCAAACCGTTGATCTTTCGATTAATTGGGGGTCATGATGTACTACTAGGTGCCACTCATGATCGTTCTATAATTAGTTGATTATAGACGACCAACATAAATCGAAAGCCTATTTAGTCACACGCACTACGAGTAATCCGAGGGATTTAAAATGAGTTGAAAATTGGATTTTCCGATCAAGAGAAATAAGTCGAATCTGAGTTAATCAGAGGCGCAACGGAAACTTAAAATGGCTAAGTCTTTTGAAGGCTTAATGGGCGAATTAAATGAGTTTAATTCGCGATGGAATCGGCTTGGTTTGGCCGGCCAAAGAGGGTGTCCACCCTCTTGGTTTGGCCGGCCATTAAAAAGGGAATAAACCAATTTAATTGGTTTAATTAATAAAATAAATCTAGCGTGATTTGTTTTATAAATTATGGATAAATAAATTTTTATAAAGAAATTTATATAAATAAATTTATAGAAATGTATATCTTTTTGGGAAATTAAAATAACCCGTGGAGTGGTTTATTTTAATTTTATAAAATCAATTATGAATTGATTTTTCCATTAAAAGAAAAATTTATAAATTTCTTATAAAATTTATTCCATAATTAAAGAAGAGAAAATTTGTTTTATTATAAAGTTAGTTATAATAAAACTAGGCATAACGGAATTATTCATAAGAAAATTTATAAGATAAATTTCTTATGAAAATTAATTCTGTTAATTCTGTTAAAGAGGAGACTTAGCAAGGGAGAGGTTACTATATAAAGGAACCAAAGGCTAGCCTTCAATTTGAATCAATTAAGTTGATTAAGAGTTAATCCTCTCCCTCTCTCTCTCTTATTCTCTTCCTCCCTTTTCCCCTTCTCAACCCTAGGGCCGACGCCCCTTGAGGCAACTAGGACCGGCGCCCCTTCATCTACCTAGGGCCGACGCACTTCTTCCCTTAGGATTGGTTGCCGTGAGCTATCAAGAAGAAGGAGAAGCCAAGACAAGAAGAAGAAGACGCGGATCACAACTCCTCTCTTCCCGGAATTTAGATTCCGTTTCTTGTTGGTGAGTTTCCATTCTTTTCTCTTGTTCATCTAGTTGTGCCTTTAGAGAATCTAGTAGTTCTCGTCGGCACAAAACTCGTGACTTTGCGAAGTCATCCCGAAGAGAACTCGGCGTGGACGCGAATAGAGGCGAAGCTTCCAAGGGACGCTACGGTTGGATCTCGTCCCTTTTCTTCGAGTTACGCGAGGTACAAAGTAAATTAGTTTACTTTTCCGTAATATTTTAATTTATGATTACGTCCACACATCATAAGGTCGCATGCTAGATATGTCGTTAAAATAATTTGTGAAATTATTTTATGCTAATTCTTCCGCTGCACGTAAAATTTTAAAATATTACGAACTCGTATCCTTCTCAACATGCACCCGGTCCCAACAGTTAAGTGTATTTTATGCTCATGTACTATGTAAGAACTATGTCATGCCAAATAATTTTATATGCTTATGTTCTATGTAAAGCACCAAGTCATGTTAATGTTTCATGTGCTCATGATTAAGTGACGAATGATTTTAGTGAGTAGGAAAGGGTCTTACTAAGCCTATTTGCTTATAGTCTTATTTTCCTTATACCGCAGATCAAGCAAGAGGACAATAAAGAAGCAGCAGGAGGGGCAAGAATGTGTGTGTGGTAGTGACTTGGTCAAGGAAAGATATACTTACAAGCCTTATGCTAAACCTAGGACGGTGTTGTCAAGAACAATTTACACTTGCTACCTATGTGCCTAATGGATGACTTATGTGATTTTATGACATGATGTTAAGTATGATGTTCATATGCTAAGTTCCCATGTCACTATGTTAGGAAGGATAGTTAGGTGCATGTATGTGTATGTTTAAATTATTCCGCTGCATTACGATGTTCACATGCCCCTATGTATGTTAGCGTAACGCCACTTTACGGGAAAAAAAAAGCGGGCGTTACAGTTCAGGTCTTGTGATGAGGTTTCTCCACCCACAAGGAGCGACAGCGAGCTAGCCGGAGTTGCTCCGGGGAATCATCCACCGAATGATTAGGGATCGTCCACCTTACGGACTAACGTGGAGTAGGAGCATCATCTCCGAACTACGTACATCGCTTGACGGTCACGATCTATCAAGTGATATTAGAGCGAAGGTCTGCTCATGTTGGAATAACCGCCAAAAGAGCACAAGCTAGAGGAGATGATGATGGAAGACAAGTTGGGTGATGACATCAACACTCCACCTCCTTATTGTTGGGACCAGGTGCATGTTGACAAGGATACGAGTTCGTAAAATTTAAAATTTTTACGTGCAGCGGAAGAGTTTGCATAAAATAATTTCCTAAATTATTTTAACTTCGTATCTAGCATGCAACCCTATGGTGTGTTGACATAATCATACAATAAAATTTTGCGAAAAGTAAACTAATATACTTTTATACCTCGCGTAACTCGAAGAAAAGGGACGAGATCCAACCGTAGCGTCCCTTGGAAGCTCCGCCTCTATTCGCGTCCACGCCGAGTTCTCTTCGGGATGACTTCGCAAAGTCACGAGTTTTGTGCCGACAAGAACTACTAGATTCTCTATGGGCACAACTTAGAAGATCAAGAGAAAAATTAGTAAACTAACCAACGAAGTAACGGAATCGAATTCCGGGAAGAGAGGAATCGCTATCCACTTCTTCTTCTTCGTGTTCGGGTTCTCCTTCTTCTTGAAGCTCACGGCCTCCACCACCTTGGATGTAGGTTGGGCGCCGGCCCTAAGGGAAGAGAGGGAGAAGGAGGAGAGGAGAGATTAAGAGAGAGAGGGAGAGAATAATTAATCTCTTAATTCATTAATTAATTGGGAATAAGGGCTAGCCTTTGGTTCCTTTATATAGTAGCAACTCCTTTGCTAAGTCTCCCTCTAAACCGAATTAACGGAATTAGTTATAAGAAATTTATCTTATAAATTTTCTTATTAATTATTCCGTTTAAACCGAGTCTTTATTATAAACTAATTTATAATAAAACTAATTCTTCTTCTCTTTAAATTATGGAATAAATTTTTATAAGAAATTTATAAACTTTCTTATTATGGAAAAATCAATTCATAATTGATTTTATAAAATTAAAATAAACCAATTCATGGATTATTTTAATCTTCCATAAAAGAATAAATTTCTATAAATTTTATTTATATAAATTTCTTTATATAAATTTATTTATCCATAATTTATAAAATAAATCGCACTAGATTTATTTTATTAATTAAACCAAAATTAATTGGTTTTCTCCTCTTATTGTGGCCGGCCACCAAAGGGGGTTTTGACACCCTCTTTGGCCGGCCAAACCAACCCGAACCGCCGCGAATTAAACTCATTTAATTCGCCCAAAAGCCTTCAAAAGACTTAGCCATTTTAGCTTCCATTGCGCCTCTGACTAACTCAGATTCGACTTATTTCTCTTGATCGGAAAATCCAATTTTCAACTCGTTTTAAATCCCTCGGATTACTCGTAGTACGTGTGACTAAATAGGCTTTCGATTTATGTTGGTCGTCTATAATCAACTAATTATAGAACGATCATGAGTGGCACCTAGTAGTACATCATGACCCCCAATTAATCGAAAGATCAACGGTTTGACCTCAGAAGTAATTCTGAAACCCTTCAGCAGCTCTAATGAATCGTGCCCCATTCTCTTCACCACCTTATACCCACTTGGTTCAGGACATGGTCTGTTTGTGTCAGTCCCCACTAGACTGACTACGTCACACCTAGCCTAAGTAGTGTCTTTCTCGTCCTTTGGATTTCTAATTACTCTCATGTATTTAAGTGACTCGCACTCTAAACATGATATACTCTGGCCAGAGGTTTTGAGTAACAATCCGACGATAGGCCTGGGTATACATCTCCTCGCAAGGAGTGGTGAATCCTTTGTAGGCTGTTCAAACATCTTCGGGCACTTCGGCTCATACCCAATCATCCTGGGTCCACACCTCCTTGGAGATGCTTGCTTAAGATGTTAAAGTATAAGTCTCCATGACCAAGATGACTTGAACACCGCAAGTCAAAGGAACATCGCACTTAAGCTGCAGTAAGATTCATTGACATATCTACATGTAGATTCCCATATGAAGTCTTACAGCTAGTCACTCCAATGAACTAGTTCCCTTAACTAGCATCCATGTTTATCTCTGGACATCCCAATGTCACCAGCCAGTGAGAATCAGCTGAATAGAGAATAACCCATGCTAGTCTCAACAGAATTGATAATGTCCGTATTTATCAATTCATCACTAGGGATATTTCAACACTTCACATTTGCACATTTAGAGATAATCACTAGTTGTGATCCCATCACAAATTCTCTTATGCTGTGATTGTATTGGCGGACATTCAGTAGATGAGTTTAAGATCCCAATCAAATACACAACATGTATACTCAAATAGTGAATTATCATTTATTAAAATAAATGTTTACAATCATAAGGCGATTGCCTTAGGACACTTCTCTCATATCACTAACAAACTCCCACTTGGCCTAATGCCAATCGCTACGGTATCCAATACCACAGGCTCTAACATGACCCTCAAACTTGTTTGAGCAAGGCCTTAGTTAAAGGATCCGCTAAATTCCTTTCAGTGGGAATTTTCTCAATTTGTATGTCATTCCTACTTATAATCTCTCTGATCAGATGATAGCGCGAAGCACGTGTTTGGATCGCTGATGAGACCTTGGTTCCTTTGCTTGTGCAATAGCTCCATTGTTGTCGCAGTAAACCGGCACTGCTTCATCAATGGTTGGAACCACACCAAGTTCGGAGACAAACTTCTTGATCCAGACTGCTTCCTTTGCTGCTTCCGAAGCTGCGATATATTCCGCTTCCGTGGTAGAATCCGCTACGGTGTCTTGTTTGGAACTTTTCCAACTTACTGCGCCTCCATTCAAAGTAAATACGTATCCAGACTGCGATTTGGAGTCATCCTTATCTGTCTGGAAACTGGCATCTGTATACCCACGTATTACCATATCTCCTTCTCCATATATTAGGAACACATCCTTAGTTCTTCTTAAGTACTTAAGGATTGTCTTGACAGCCGCCCAATGATCCATTCCTGGATCCGACTGGTATCTGCTTGTGACGCTCAAAGCATACGATACATCGGGCCTAGTACATAACATAGCATACATGATAGATCCTATCGCGGATGCATAGGAATCTTATTCATGCAAATCCTCTCGTCTTCTGTGCCTGGACACATAGACTTGAAAGGTTGATCCCATGCCTGATGGGAAGGTAACCTTTCTTGGATTCGACATGCTAAACCTTTTAGCACTCGTCTATATATGTAGACTAGCGAAAGACCAAGCAACCGTTTTGATCTATCTCTATAATTCTAATCCGCAAGGATATAGGTTGCTTCTCCCAGGTCTTTCATGGAGAAATTTTGGACAACCAAATTTTAACTGTCTGTAAAACTAATATATCATTTCCTATAAGTAATATGTTNCTCAGTACTTTCTATATATCAGCGTGTGTGTTTTTGGGTGTGTTATTCACAGATTCTAAGCCAACAAGAAGGTCGTTGAAGGGGCGGGGGTGGTCGCCAAAGAGATAGTTGAAGTCGCTGCTGTACTCAGCGGCGGTGAATGGAACAGTGTCACCGTTGGCATGGTGGAGCTCAAAACAGTCGGCCCGGGCGGCTGAGTGGCAGATCTTGCTGGCGAGGGGGTAGAGGTTGCGGAGAGCAACGGAGAGGGAGGACTAGAGGGCGGGGACTACGGAGTGGACGAAGTGGGAGGCGGAGACCGCGAGGGGGTAGAAGAAGGTGCGTTCTACCAACCCAGCTCCCAGCCAAATCAAGTCGAGGTAGGTGAGGGACAAGGTGGAGTCGCCTACTGTTCCTTGTGGGGGAGAGACTTGATAACTACTGATAACTCGGAGCTCCGGCGATGGGATCCGAGACATGTCGACTTCGGTGGCCATGAAATGTTCCAACATAAGAATGGAGCACGACTTGATGTTCTCGAAGACTAATAACTTATTATGTAAAATCTATAGGAATTAATAAAAGACGTGAAATGTTGAATTCGTAAGTCGTCGTCAGCTGCCAATGGTGACGAATTATTTTAGAGGACCGGTGAAAAATAGTTCATGGGATTATAATATCTGTAAATTGTCTTTAAATCCTCAATTATATTTTAAATTTTATCCTCAATCCCTATGTCAGAAAAAGTTCATTTTCACTCCCTGTATGCAAAGTTTCATTTGTTTAGCTCCCTAATATATATTGATTTATCTGATTGCCCCTATTATTTTTAAGTACAAAAAGTTTAAAATGAGGTATAACACTTCCTGAATTCAGTATCATATAATTAAAATTTAGTATATTTTTTATCAAATTGAGTACCAACCTTTTTTCGAATGCAGTAATAAGTATAATTTTTTTTTTAATTTAGTATATTTAAATTAGAATTTAGTATATTTTTTATTAAATTGAGCCCAATTCTTTTTCTGTCTGACCAATTAATTAGGAATTCATATCAATTGATTAGCTTAGGATGAATTGATTAGGCAATATTCAATTTGATAGAAAATATACTAGATTTTAATTAAATGATATTAAATTTATAAAGAATTATATATTATTTCAGACTTTTTTAGGATGAATTGATTAGGCAGTACTTAATTTGATAGAAAATATACTAAATTTTAATTAAATGATACTGAATTTATAAAGAATTATATTTTATTTTAGACTTTTTTATAAAAAAAATTGAGAGTAATTCGATAAATTTATAGTTGAAACACATGAAACTTTGTATATAGGGAGTGAAAATAAATTTTTTCTGATGTAAAGATTGAAGAGAGAGTTAAATTTGCATGTAGAAAGTTTAAGATAATTTCCCCTTATAATATTAGTCATCCGATTTAATTTGTATATATTTGATATCAATTAATATTCAAGCTGATCATGCATTCATATAAGTATATAATTTATTTTTTTAGTGATTTCAAGGGGAGAAATCTATTTTTTACTCATTTTATTTTTTTGAAAAAAATATAATATAAAAAATCGCACACAAAGCAAAGCCTTAAATTTCTAAACATGGGATTAAACCGATGTTAATAAAAAGATCCTTAATAATTAATTTGTATCAATGAAAACAAAAACCAAATTGAATGAATCAACGCAATAATATGACATGGTTGCGTGGGCCTATTTTCCATTCCGGTGTCATTTAAGAAAAAAAAGCTTGTGGTCCGCGTAAACCCTTTAAAGTTAAATATATATTTTCTAGAAATTGAGACTTCTCCGGAGTAAAATCAAACTTTTACTTGCCCCGTTATAACATTATAACTCATATTTGTAAAATCGTGATCCTAGACGTAAGATCGGACGATCATAGATCACAAATAGATCCAGAATTATACAGAATCGATTTTTGTAGCAGGATCGGAATAGAATCGGAGCAGAATCGATGAAAACTTTAAGAGGTCATAACTTTTGATTCGGATTGAACCACGTCACCTATAATATATCAAATCGTTACTCGTTCAAAGATCTATAATTAATTTTAAGGTTGAATTTCAAAAAATATTATTTAAAATCTTTTCAGAGACTTAGAAAATTTTTAATATTTTTTATTTTTACAAGGTTAGTATTAGAGTTTTAAGATTATTCAAACATCTATTTAATTATTTTTTAGTTAGTTTTTATTAATAATATTCTATTATAATTTTTTCTTAAAATGATGAATTTTTTTATATCTATTATCTAATAGGTTGACAATTAAATTGGATGATCTTGTAATCAATGGAATATTCTTGAAGTTGAACGTAGTTATTATCATTATAGTGTTAATAAAAATTATATATTCTTTAATTTTAAGGATTTTTGTTAGGATTGTACGATTTTACGATCTGATCTTGACCGATTCGATCCTGATCCTAAATTAATTCTGCGTAGGATTGTAATTTTATGAACTATGATTATAGCTCATGCTTCCCTCATGGATAAGCGTCATGTGCTCCTCACAATGGAGTGTAGTTGATGGGTTTGCTGGAATATAACTTGAGATTAACTTTTAATAAATATAAAATATATCGTTAGATGTTAAATTTTTCTTATAAAAATATTATATTAAAATAAACTATTTTTGTAATTTATATTATTTCAGAGAGTGTGAATATCCTAAAAAAGTTAGAGTTAGGAAGGTGACAATTTGACCTTTTTAGTAAAATAGGGTGGTCATTTAAGAAAAAAACGTCATGGCCCTTTCACCAATTTTTTTTTTTTGGTCATTAAGCAAAGATTCTCATGGTCCCCATAAACCCCCTACCGTTCAATAGCTTTCTAGAAATTCAAACTATTCTAGAGTCAAAGTCTAACTTTTACTTGTCATTATAATTATTTTAATGAAAGATAAATATATATCATAAATATATATATATATATATACATACAAAAATCAAAGACCCCTACATATATCATATGTGACGAAATGTAATATTTGTGAAGGTATCTAAGGTGTCGAATTTGCTATGCTGCGGACCGCGCCCTGCGGATCGCATGTGCGACAACGACTGATCGGTCACGGTGACCGATCAGGCAAAGCCTGATCGGCCACCGGAGGCTCGGGAGCGTCCTGATGGGTTCACCTCTATCCCGACGGGTTCACCGTACCCCCTAGGGTTCACCGCACCCCCCCTGGGTTATAATTTTTTTCGGGGGTAGCGGTCGAAGGCCGCCGTTGGTGTCGAGCAGGGGCGGAGTTAGAATATTAATTCAGTGTAGGCAATTAACAATATAATATAATTTATGAAAAATATATAAAATTTTATAATCACAAAGCATCACAAACTAATTACCTTATAATTGTTCTTTTCGAGTCTTCATATTTTGAAACCTTTGTACAATAGCTTCATTATCAACTGATAGAAATATATCTTTTTTTACGTAAACAATGAAACTATCATTCATCCAATCATCACTCATTCGATTACGCAACCTGTCTTTCACAATTCTCATGGCAGAAAATACTCTCTCTACCGTCGCAATCGCAACCGATAGAATTAATGTCAATGTCAAAAGCTTATAAACCAACGGGTATATCAAAATTTTCTTTGACAGGAACAAATAAATAGGGATTTAGAAATTAGGGTTAGGTGGTTACCTTGAGCCGTTTCGCTTTTATGTAATCTTGTAGAATATTAAGTATAAAGATTAGAAAATTTAACTCCCATGGAGTGTCACTGTGTCGGGGGCGGCGAGGCGACGAGTGCGATCTCCCATTTTCGGCGAGTCAGCGAGGGCGGCGTTGAGTCACGGTCTCACGGACGAAAACAAAATTTAATGTTTCTTTTTAGTTTTTTAATTTGTTTTTATTTTTTTAATTTGCATGTGACTGTGTTGAACGTTTCAAATTTTTTATTTTTTCCTTTTTTTAATTTATTATCGTGTTCACCTTTTCTTTTTTTTGTTTTTTTAATTTTTTATTATTACTAAACTTTGGTTGTTGGGCCCACACTGGGCCTTAATTGGCTCCGCCCATGGTGTCGAGGCTCGGGAAGTTCGTGACCGATCAGGGAAGTCCCTAATCGGTCATGCAGGGTCGGTCCGCACGGGGTCCGCAACGCGCGATCTGCAGCAGATCATTTCTCTCTAAGGTGTAATGTACAAGTGCTCTCTTGTATACCATCACTCTCACGTATAACAACAGCTCTCTAACCGCATCTCACCATCAGTTATGCTCCTGTCGATATTACGTAGCTTTCGTACAAACCACGGGAGATCGGGCATCGATCAATCTTGGTCATTAGTGTCAAACAGTCTCACTATCAGCATCCGTCTATAGGTGGCTCCACCAGTCTCTGCCATCATTGTCAAACAATCTCACCATCTCCACGTGTTGTCACTAGCTATTCTCACTAGCCATCCTCCTCTAGTGAACCGGCTCATCTAGAGTCCAAATGATGTGGATATGGTCATATCCTTAACTGCTCAAAAGTCACCATCAACGTCCCCTGTACACTTTTAATAAGTGGCCAACTATCAAAGGATTTGTAATGTAAGTTATTTATTGCGGACTAGATAAATCATTCCAGTGGATATATTCACCTTCATAGGTTTTTTAGCAAAACCTCGACTATAAATGGATTTGGGATGTATTTACCGTGAGTTATTTGCTACAAATTAGATATATCATTCATGGTGAATTTATTCACCTAAATCCTCACCATCGTGTGTGTGTTGTGTGTGTGTGTGTACGCACGCGCACGCTTTTACGCTCAAGATGTTTAATCTTATATGATGTGTGCACTCATCTCTCACTCTCTCAAGGCATACATAATCTTATCTCTCACTCATCAACTCAAATTGCATTTCAAAGCATACATAATCCCTCACACATGTGCTCTCACTCAAGATGGATAGACCTCATACATATATGCTACACTCCTACTCCAAAGCTCCATGCACCTCCATGTCTCACAAGGTCCTGGTAGGGCTCCATTGACTAAGATCGTCATTATAATTGATTTTGCTTGAGGTCGTCGACGAACAAGCCACCGATAAGTTAGCATTGCTATTAACCAAGTCTTCAATCACCCAGGAACAACAGAGACTTACGAGGAGTTTCACTAGTATATAGAGAAGAAACTAAGAGGAAGGAGAGGGTTAGAATGATGGCTAGGGCCGGGTTGCCCTTGCTCATTCACTCCGATGCTTAACATCAGTCTCCAAAATGGAAGAAAATGGAGAAGATAAATAGTACTTTGGCCCACGAAGGCATGCACTTTTTATAACACTGAGTGGGATGTGAGTCGGAGCATCTAAATGGCAATGTCGATCGAAGATGAACTCGATCGAGATCAGTGTGGCAACCAGGGATCGAAGGTCGGAGAGCTCCGGGAGATGGAGCATGGCAATGCGTCAATGAGGGCTTGGAGATCGAAGAGCTCTGGGAGGTAGAGCACAACAAGAGCGTGTAATGGCGAGAGCTATGAGATAGGAGGGCTGCGAGAGGCGAAGTACAGCAGGGGCACGTGGCAATGACGGTAGGTGGCAGCATCAACAACGGCGATGGGAGGAGGCGACAATAGCGACCGGAGGCAGTGACAATGACGACGAGAGGCGATTGCTGCAATTACCATGGCGAGGATGGAGAGGAAGTGACCTGCTGCAAGGTGGTTGGCGAGGAAGAGATCTAGTCGATGAAGGGGTGCGGCAACAATGCATGCTCGATGGCGAGAGAGGAGATGAAGTAGAGGACGTGATGGCAACATCTCAAAAGGGGTGGTCCTAGCGGCCCGTGAGAAAAATGGGGCTGATCAGGCCAGCAGAAGCAACGAGGTCGGCAGGAAGAGGGTACGATGAAAGAGAAGGAGATCGCCTGACAGAGAAGAAGGATGACAGTGTGGTAGACGGAGGAGAAACCCCTCACTATCGTCATTATTGTAGTAGGTGGAGTAGGTGGTTTTGAAGAGGAAGGCGGGAGAAAATGGAGGTATCAACGAGCTCAGACCAAGGCGGCGGCAACAATAGCATGAGGAAGGGCGGAGGTCTAAGAGACGGTGAGGGCGGTGTGATGGAGGAAAATAGGGTGGCCGCGTGAGCGTGAGCGTGAGCGTGAGAATGAGAGAGAGTTTAAAAAAAAACCAAAAAAGACTCATTTTCCTTCGACCCAAGAAAACCTTAAAAAAGAAATAGGCGCTCATCAACCCATGCACTAGCTACAGTATCCGATCTAGTAATTCCTATGATTTATCTCCTCCATATTAATCCTGAGACGATTTAGCGAGGGCATTAGGGGCGAATAAATCGTCTTTTGCCACCTAAAAGGGAAATAGGGAAAAAATCTCCTCCACATGGTCATCATCTCTTCCCCATATCAATAATATTTTCAATTAACACCTATTTTTCACATTTTTTGGGGGCAAATATTTTCAATTAACACTTGCTTGCAGTAGTAAACTAGCAACCTATACCTGAAAAAGAATGAAAAACAAATAATTTTAACAATAAAAAGAAAAAAATGAAATTCAATAATCACAAATAGAAATTATAAATATTTTTTTCAGTTGGGATTAAACCATACAAATCTATTGTTGCTACACCACTCTAATACAAATTTTTTGAAAATCAATATCAGATCTTCGAAATGCAGTATCACGGTGATACCATTCTTTGAAATCCAACATCACTGTCAATGATGCCCTTTTCCTTTGTTTGGGCTCCTCCTCTTCAAAAGCTATATTCGCCATCTAATAATTTGAGATTCGATGACCTAAGATTCTTAATTTAGTAACTGAATAGAGGATGAGAAGCTTGTCAGATGCAAGAGGAAGAAGAGGAATATAAGAATGAAAGTAAGTTTCGTGGAGAAGAGTCGCTTCTATGCACGAGAAGAAAATCATACCTCTACCTTACCTTCTTCGGTGATTATATAACTTATGAAAAAACATCTCCACATAGGTTGCTACGCATTCCCCAGCTATCCCCGCAAAGGTTGATTAGGGAACCAGATCCAACCACCATTAGATGGAATCTCCATACATGAGACATCACGTGCCCATCAATGGGCGATTAGGGGACCAGATCCTACCTCCATTAGATGGAATCTCCATATAAATTACTTGAAGTTAGAAACCGAGCACTAGCTTAACTAAGCACCACCTAGTCTCTGAATTTGACTTCCCAACCCAAATGAGTTGTTATTTGATGAGGTCTAAGCACCAAGAGATTAAGTCCGAATTGATTTCCTCGAGTCCAAGTGAAATGTTAGTGGGCCAAGTACTTTGGAGCACAAGTTCCAAACCTAGCTTTTAGTACTCGAGGATGTATATCCAGATATGGAGCTTTAATATTTGGACATGTCGATCTGGAGATGATATTTGGTGCTCAGTGATTCCAACCTGCAGATGACACTTGGTATCTAGAATGCCAACCCTTAGTATTCTGGAATGTTGAGTACCCGAGAATGCCAATCTAAAGAAACCCCCTTGTACTTGAGAGTGTCGACCCTTAGTACTCGAGAACACAAGGTGCTCAGGGATGTCTTTTCAGAGATGGATCTTTAGCGTTCATAAATGACAACCTATCAAGGATGTCAAGTGCTCGGGGATGTCTAGGGTTTGAGAATTGAATTTGACTGGTTAAGTTGTTTGGGAATGTCTAGTTTCTTGATCGGTCACTTGGGAAATTTGACATGTGGTCCATATCTGAGTGAAGGTCAATGCGAGGGATGTCACGGGTGAAAAAAAATCTATTACGATTTTTCATAACAGAGTTCTCTTATGATTTTTCATAATAGAATTCTATTATGGATTTTTGACTTTGTTTTGGCATGCTGAGGTTTCAGCACTATTTATAGGAATCATTGTAAATCTATTAGAGTACAATGAGAATGCATTTATGTATAGAGAATTCTAATAAAGTTTCGATCGTTTATAGAGTTACGATAACTCTTCTTCTGCCTCTTCTTCTCCCTCATGTTCGACCTTTCTTGTGTGTCTTTGTCTCGTTCTTTCCGCGATCTCTTTCTCTCTTTATCTTCTTCCGATTAGAGGTTGAGAGGTGTTGCTCCCCTTTGTGCAACAAATGGCATCAGAGTGAGATTTTGATGAATTTCTTCAACATGTCGGAAATATCTTCTGCAAAGTTTGATATGGTGAATTTGACAGAATCAAACAGTTTAGATTATGATAGAGAAAGGTCAAAGACTTGTTGGCGCAATAAGTCATGATGAAGGTGTTAGGTAAGGTGTGAATTTTGGTGGGGCGTATAGGATTTTTTTTTAAAAAAAAAACACAATCCCAATCCGAACCTGACCCAGACCTGAATACAAAACGACACCCCTAAACCCGAACCTGAATCCGACTAACCCGAAAAGCCTAATTCAAAATGATATCTTTTAGTTATTCTCCCTATAATTCTTCACTTTTATTTTAGTACTCCATCATTATCATACTAAAATTGATATTAACATAAATAAAAACATCTTAATTTTTAAATAAAATTTAATTTAACTCTCAAAAATCCACTAAACCTTAAATTTGGATCAACACGGGTCAACCCAAATCTGACCCGAAAAAGTTTCGACCTGAACTTGAAAATACCCAACCCGAACTTGATTTCTTTTCAGGTCGACTTGGGTCGGGTCGTCGGATCAGGTTCATTTTTTACACCCCTACCATTAAGAGAAAGGAAATCAAAAAGCATAGAGGTCAGATTAGAAAGAACTTTAGGCGAAAGAAGTAGCAACAATCAAGCTTTATAATACGGATAATGTGAAGTACTATGTCATGGACGAAGAGTTACCAGTGACAGTTTGGCAAAAGCTGAAAAGTTAGTACATGTCAAAGTCATTAACCAATAAACCATATCTCAAGCAAAAGTTATATGGATTAAAGATGATAGAGAGAACTGATCTGAGACAACATATTAATTTATTCAACCATATCATGAGCGATTTAAAATGAGTTTATGTGAAGATCAAGGACGAAGATAAGGCGCTGATGTTACTGAATTCTCTACCTTCTTCGCCTACATATAAAGAAACTCTTAAATTGGAGGAGATCACAGGTACATTGCTAGGTTTTCATTAAAGGAAGAAAACAAGTGATGAAGTTTCTTAGAGAGAATGTGTTGGATACGATTTTCCGAAGCAAAATTTTGATGTCATCGATCGTTGAAAGTCAAGTTTGACTTCAAAATCGAAATCTACATTTCGCGTAGATAAATCTGGACCATTTATTTGCTCAAAATCGATTAAGAGTGAATGAGAAATTTATTATTCAAGATACGCTCAAATGAACATTAAGGAAAAAGATGGGACTTTTAGTCCCACATTGCTAACCGGCGAGAGCCAGTGTTTCCTTATATGTGTTCTTGTGCTAATGTTGTTAATACAAAAGCACAGGAGATCTCTACCCTTGGGCAAACAGGTGCTCGTACTTGCGAGCCCGCCACCCCCACACGCACGCGCGCAATGGGCGCTTTGTTGGCGCACTTTGCACTTCGCATCGTCGCGAGGAGCTTTAATTTATGCTCCATGTGGCGATGACGTGTCGTGATAAGGTGACTCCACGTGGCATGTCGGATGACGTGTCGTGATCAGGTGACGCCACGTGGCATGTCGGGTGACGTGTCGTGATCAGTGACGCCACATGGCATGTCGATGTGACGTGTCATGATCAGGTTGTGCCACGTGGCATGTCGGTGACGAGGCAGTGCCTATGTGGCACGTGACTGTGTAGAGAACGATGACTGGATTGGGCGAACAGATGGTAGCCGTCAGATCAATGATCTAGACAGATCACAAGAAAGTGTGATCTGGAGCGTCGGATCAAAGATCTGGATAGATCGCAGGCAGGTGCGATCTGGAGCGTCGAATTCGAATCTGACTGTGAAGAGGGAGGATGAATATGAGGCGTCGGATTAAATGTTCTAATCTGACGGCTGAGATCAAGATGGGATCTAAAGAGTTATAACTCTTCAGATCAAGGGACGAGATTAAAAGACCTTTAAAGGGTTATACCCTTTCGTTATGAACGGTCCAGATCTGTCCAAAACCAAAGGGTAATTACCTCTTCACTCAATATAAATAGATCCCTCCACTTGATCATTTCATTCATTCAAGCATTGCAATCTAAAAGCATTTGCACTCATCCATCTTCTGCATCGAGAGTCCAAAAAGCCTATGGAAAGGTTCGCCGGTCTCAGAATTTGAAGTGCTACTATTCCGAGACGACGTCGTTGAATCTTGGAAACGAATTGCTGCTATCCGTGAGCACCAGTAGCGGAGCAATATCATTTTACGGAGATAGTGTCGAACACTAGCATCGACGTAAACTAATCAGTTTGCTTCTTCCAAAAGCAACCTCCCGGAAGATCCGATGGTCGTAAATCGACTAAGTCAAATACCGAGGAGATACAAGTCAGCAACTAACAATCGTAAAACGATATTGGCAAACTGATATGGCCGGAATCAACGATGTACCAACCGTCGTCCCTCACGCCGAGAAGTCGGAGAAATTCAACGGAGCCGACTTCAATGTACCAACTGTCGTCCCTCACGCTGAGAAGCCGGAGAAATTCAATGGAGCCGACTTCAAAAGATGGCAGCAGAAGATGCTGTTCTACCTGACCACGTTGAACCTTGTACGGTTCCTGCGTGAAGACCCGCCAGCCGCTACGGAAAATAATTTCGGGAGCCAGGCTGCTCGCGATGCGTGGTCACACGGAGACTTCCCGTGCCGCAATTACGTTCTTAATGCGCTAGACAATGCACTATATAACGTATATTGCATGATGAAGACGACCAAGTCACTGTGGGAATCGCTGGAGAAGAAATACAAAATCGAAAACGCCGGACTGAAGAAATTCATCGTCGACCGGTTTCTGAATTTCAAAATGGTTGATTCCAAGAGCGTCACGTCTCTGGTCCAAGACATGCAACTGATAATGCATGATCTGGACGTCGAAGGAATGTCGCTGAATAAGTCATTCAAAGTTGCTGCTGTAATCAAGAAACTCCCTCCGTCATAGAAGGATTTCAAAAATTACTTAAAGCACAAGCAGAAGGAGATGGGACTTGAAGACCTCATCCTGCGGCTGCGAATAGAGGAGGATAATCGAAAATTATCCGACTCTAGAGGAACAAAGCGGGCAGTCGACGAGATGTCCAACCTGACGGAACTAAAAGCCAAGAAGCCGAAGCAACTGAACCAGAAGGCTCAAGGCAAAATGTTCAAGGGCACGTGCTACAATTATGGAAAGTCAGGACACATGTCCAAAGACTACACACGCCCGAAGAAGACAACCAAGAGGTAGAAGAATGTTGCGAACCAAGTCGCAACCTCCGCTGACATAGATCTCAGCGCCCTGGATCTCATTGCGATCGTGTTCGAAGCCAACTTGGTGGACAACCCGAAACAGTGGTGGATCGATACTGGAGCAACCCGCCACGTCTGTTCGGACAAGGCGATGTTCTCCAAGTACACCCCGATAAGTGGAAGAAAGCTCTATATGGGCAACTCCACGATGTCCTCAATTGTTGGACTCGGGACAGTTGTTCTAAAAATGATGTCTGGGAAGGAGCTAACTCTCATTGATGTGCTCCATGTTCCTGACATCAGGAAGAACTTAGTTTCTGGATCGGCACTTGTTAAAGTCGGATTCAAACTAGTGTTCCAACAACTTTGTGCTTACGAAGAATGGTGTCTTCGTAGGAAAGGGGTATTTAGAACAAAATTTGATCTCGAACGGAGTGATTGCAATCGATTATGTCAAATCTAAGGATAATTTGGCAGATCCCCTAACGAAGGGGCTAAATCGAGATCAAGTATACTGCTCATCAAGAGGAATGGGATTGAAAATCTACAACTAAAAATAACTGTAGTGGTAACCCAACCTTGTTGACTGGAGATCCCAAGATCTTGGTTCAATGGGACAACAAAGTTACAGAAGTTGTGTAACAGCACAAGAGAAATAATTATCTCTACTATCTCAATCCTAGGATGATTTGGTGTTGTCCTACCATATGTAGTGAGGATAAGCTTATGCTTTTAATGACTTCTATACCTTTAAGGTGGAGTATGGTAGGATACTCTTGATAGAAGTGTCAACTATGTGAGTGTGAAGACAGGTTACTTCAATGAAACACTCATGAATCCAAGATGGTGTCCATGACCGAAAGGGAACCAACCATGAGAATCAAAAGTGGGTGAGATAAGTCTATGTGTGGGTGTTATTGTCTTAGTATACACCAACAGCTGAGCAGTTCAAGACATCACGTTCACTGTACAGCCTAGTATGCTCGATAGCATTCCACTACGGAAGGTTCAAAGCCACAAACTATCTTTCCCGATGGATTGACTTATCGATTGAACTCTTGTAAAGTGTTAGCATACATACATGCAATACATGCATTAATTTCCATTCATGTGGGAGATTATTGGATATGATTTTGCAAAGCAAAATTTTGATGCCATCGATCGTTGAAAGTCAAGTTTGACTTCAAAATCGAAATATATGTTTTGCGTAGATAAATCTGGACTATTTATTTGCTCAAAATCGATTAAGGATGAATGAGAAATTAATTGTTCAAGATACGCTCAAATGAACATTAAGGAAAAAGATGGGACTTTTAGTCCCACATTGCTAACCGACGAGAGCCAGTGTTTCCTTATATGTGTTCTTGTGCTAATGTTGTTAATACAAAAGCACAGGAGGTCTCTATCCTTGGGCAAGCAGGTGCTCGCACCTACGAGCCCGCCACCCGCCACCCGCCACCCGCGCACGCACGCACGCACGCAATGGACGCTTTGTTGGCGCACTTTGCACTTCGCATCGTCGCGAGGAGCTTTAATTTATGCTCCATGTGGCGATGATGTGTCATGATCAGGTGGCGCCACGTGGCATGTCGGTGACGAGGCAGTGCCTATGTGGCACGTGACTGTGTAAAGAACGATGACTGGATTGGGTGAACAGATGGTGGCCGTCTGATCAAAGATCTGGACAGATCACAGAAAGGTGCGATCTAGAGCGTCGGATCAAAGATCTGGATAGATCGCAGGCAAGTGCGATCTAGAGCGTCGGATTTGAATCTGACTGTGAAGAGGGAGGATGGATTTGAGGGATTAAATGTTCTAATCTGACGGCTGAGGTCAAGATGGGATCTGAAGAGTTATAACTCTTCAGATCAAGGGACGAGATTAAAAGACCTTTAAAGGGTTATACGCTTTAGTTATGAACGGTCTAGATCTATCCGAACCAAAGGGTACTTACCTCTTCACTCAATATAAATAGATCCCTCCACTTGATCATTTTATTCATTCAAGCATTGCAATCTAAAAGCATTTGCACTCATCCATCTTCTGCATCGAGAGTCTAAAAAGCCTACGGAAAGGTTTGTCGGTCTCGAAATTTGAAGTGCTACTATTCCGAGACGACGTCGTTGTATCTTGGAAACGAATTACTGCTATCCATGAGCACCAGTAGCGGAGCAATATCGTTTTACGGAGATAGTGTCGAACACTAGCCTCGACGTAAACCAATCAGTTTGCTTCTTCCAAAAGCAACCTCCCGGAAGATCCGACAGTCGTAAATCGACTAAGTCAAATACCGAGGAGATACAAGTCAGCAACTAACAGAATGACTTGTGGTAAATAACAACCAAGAGCCTAGTAAGAGCAAATTTCGAAATGAATAAGGCAACAACAAGAAGCTTTGTTCTAAGTTAAGAAGGTAATAAGGTAATCATTTGCTATAAGTATGGAGGAAAAGGTCATATGAAAAAAATTATCCATAAATGAAGAAACATGTTACAAAAAACAAAGGTAATTTGACGAAATCTGCAAACATTGTAGAAGAGGAAAATTTAGAGAACGGTGACAGAGAGATTGTTGGACTGTGTTAGGTTGGCTAGAGAGGGATGAATAACCGTGAAATCAAAATTAGAGCATTCTCTTTCTTCTAGGATAGCAAGGACACACAAATTAATTAATAAAATTAAATAACAAAAATGTCAAGTAAGAGGTAAATTTTTACTTGGTTACAACTTATGTGGTTACTAATCTAAGACTATGAAAAACACACTATAGATCTCCTTTGTGAAGGCGGAGTAGATTCTTGCAAACTTTGAAAGCACAAACTTTGAAAACAAGAATAGAAATGTAAATACAGGTGTATTCTTTACAACTAGTTTCAGGGTTTTATTTATAGTCCATTGGTTAAAATGACCATTTTGCTGACATAGCAATTTGGGGTGCCTCAAGTGGTTCAAGGTGCCTCCAACTTGATAATGTTTTATCCCCATGCAACATTCATTTTCTGATCTGGTGGACTGGAGGCGCCTCGAGTGGTCTAGGGCACTTTGGCTACTATGCATGTGAAGTGCCTTGGATCATCTGATATGCCTTGGTTCAGGTAAGCTATCATCTGTAGCTTATCTCTTCGCCGATGGCTCCATCTTATAGGAGGCACCTCCAATTGACCTAAGGTACCTCGGGATACTATTCAACCAAGACGCCGCAAATATTGTTCACCCGAATGGCCAATTTTAGCATTGGTCATTCTTCGCTCCTGCTCGCTTGGGTAATGCTCTAACTGTCCAGAGTTGAGCTCACCCAAACTCAACTTCGGTATTCTCCTCGAGTAAGCTTCCTCCCTAGCTTCTCATCCCTTGAATACAGTGCGTGCATCCTTCTTGCTTCACTAGTGTACTCCTCCACAGCTCCTCGTCTCTCGGATGAGCCAAGCTCGTCGACTCCCTTCCTATGCTATCCTTCTCACTCATTTCATCTTGACGTCTTATGTTTTTAAGTTTTTGCAACCTTAGACACAAGACATCAAAAATACATAAGACTTAATTTGACTCGGTTGATCACATCAAAACTAACCTAAAATACTTACAATTTCCTCTTTTTTGATATGCATCAACCCGAGTTAAGGTTAATGTTATACAACAATCAAATTGATTAAACAAACAATCATAACATAAAATATTACAATTAAGTGCAAGAAATAAATCTGCAATTAAAATTATAATCTCCCCTTTAACATAACCTCATAACTTCTCCACCTTTGATTACATCAACATAAAATGGGGTGACTATATATATGAAAAAAATCTGAAATTTTTTTCTTGGGGTCTGTACATAATTAATCTAAGATTTTGTAATTTTTTTAAAATTATTTTGTAAATAAAATAATTTTTAAGAATTAAATCTTAGATTTGCCAAAAATAATTTGAAATTTACTTTTAATTTTTTAAAAATGTTGAATTTTTTTGTTAATACTGAACATTATTATTCTGAATAGAAATAGTTATTTTTGAAAATAAATCATTAAAAATAGAATTATAAGGTAAAATAATTTGCTTATTTTCCCACTGTGTAAAATGTAACAAATATCCACCGAAAAATTAGTTTCGTCAAAGATTTATCCCCAACAGATTATAAATTTAAAAAATCATTTTTTAAAAAAAAATCTATAGAAAATTATTTAACTTGTTAAAAAATTATGAAAATAATTTTTCTAACAGATAACATATTTGACTATCACAGCAAAATTAAAAACAATTAAAATCAAATAGAATGCTTTTGGAAAAATATTTCCAAGTAATTACTAAATTTCTAGCAATTATTTTCTTGTAAAGTAATAATTAAATTCTAGCATGTAAATTAAAATAATATAATTGGCTAAATATATTTTTAAAACCCAATACAAATTCTACCTACTAGATTTATCAAATATTTTCTAGGAATACAATTTTTTTGACACTTTTATAATTTAGCCACTATGGTTTCTAATATACTAATATAAGCCCACCAAAATTCCTTGCGTAAGTATTCATAAATAAGTTTGAGTTTCTAGGGATTTTTTCTAACTCTGATTTTTGGGTTTCCAATAATTCTTTTAATTTAGAATTTTAACTTTATCAAAATCTTCTAGTAGGTATACATAATATTTCTTTAAATTTACATATTTGGTCATACTTTTACATAAAGTTTTAGACAACATTTTAATAACCTCATATGATGTATCATAAGGTAAGAGATGTACCTCACTTACCATGTCAGATTCATGGGTAGATACTCTCCCATCATCGATGCTCTCACCCGAAGTGGATTCGTCGTCTTCTTCTTGGTGACTTGTCATTAGTGCTAGTCCAAAATACTCCTCGATCTCAGACACTTCTGATGACGACTTGTCCCTTGTTGATATGAGGTTCCTTTGTTTGGATTTCTTGACCCTATGTTCTTTTCCTTTTCCTTGCTTTTCAATTTTGGATAGTTTTCTTTGAATGCCCTTATTCATGGAGTTGTAGCACTTTACTTTTCTCTTCCTCCAAAGAAGTTTTGTTGACTGTTTCTTATCAAAATTGTTAGATTTTAAAAACTTTGAAAAGTTTTTTTACCATAAATGTTTCTTCGTCTAGGTCGAGTGATGAATCTAATCCGATTAGTACTTCTTGGCTTTAAGCGCTAGATTTTGAGTTGACTTCTCCTCATTTTTTAAGTCTGCACACCTTGACTCATGTAATTCAAAAGCATAAAATAATTCTTCTAAACTACATACATCAAGATCTTTCGAAATATAATACGAGTCTACAATCGAGATCCACTCTTGATTTCATGGAAAAGAATTTAGAGCGTATCTGATTGAGTCTTGGTTCGTTATCATTTCTCCAAGGTTAGTGAGTCCGGTGATCAGCTCCTTGATCTTTACTTGCAGTTGAGCCATGGTTTCTCCTTTTTCCATCCGAAAGTTCGTTTGCTAGTTTCAAAGCAGGTTTCGTCTAGTTAGTTTAACCTCCAAGGTTCCTTCGTGCAGCTCTAGGAATTTCTCTTAGAGTTCTTTGATAGAATTGTAGGCACCGATCCAGGGCATCCTGAGGTGGTAGTACGATTAGAAGATGGAATTCAACCTTACAATTTGAACTCGATCTGGTGTTTCTTGTTCCAGAGGTACTCTTCTTTTTCTTCTCCATTCTCATCCTTAGGCATTTCAAAATCATATTTTATAGTTAGTAAAATATCAAAATTAGTTTTAAAATATACCTCCATTTTTCGCTTCTAAAGCGTGAACTCTCCCTTAAACTTTGACGGATAAATTTTTGATCCAACCATCATTTTATTGTTTTAGTTCGCAGTTAGTCCTTCTAAAGTGGTTAATCTCTGATACCAACTGTTGGACCATGTTGGGTTGGCTAGAGGGGATGAATAACCTTGAAATCAAAATTAGAACCTTCTCTTACTTCTAGCTTAACAAGAACACACAAATTAATTAATAAAAATAAATGACAAAAACATAAAGTAAGAGGAAGATTTTTACTTGGTTACAACCTGGGTAATTATTAATCCACGACTGTGAAAAGTACACTAAAGATCTCTTTCATGAAGGCAGAGTAGCCTCTTATAGACTTTGAAAGCACAGACTTTAAAGAACAAGATCATAGAAACGTAAGTATATATAGGTGTATTCTTTACCATTGTCTTTGGGGCTCTATTTACAACTCACTGGTCAAAGTGACTATTTTGCCAATGTGGCAATTTAGGGCTCCTTGAGTGGTTCAGGGTGCCTCCAACTGGATGATGTTTTATATCTACACAACATTCATTTTTTGATCTGGCGGACTGGAGGCACCTTGAGTGGTCCAGGGCCCCTCACCTATTGTTCATGTGAGGCGCCTTAGATCATCTAAAGGGTCTCGGTTCGGCTGAGTTAGATTTCGTAGCTTATCTCTTCATCAACAACTCTAGCTTATTGGAGAGGCCTCCAGTTGACCTAAGGTGCCTCGAGTACTATTCATCCAAGGTGTCTCTGGTCCTATCTGAGGCACCTCGAGTATTGTTCATCCAAATGGTCAATTTCAGCATTGACCATTCTTCGCTCCCGCTCGTTTGGTTGATGTTTCGACGGTCTAAAGTTGAGCTCACCCAAACCCAACTAGGACCTTCTCCTCGAGAAGGCTTTCTCCGCGGTTTCTCGTCCTTTGAATCCGCCACGTACGTCCTGCTCGCTCCACTAGTGTACTCTTTTGCATCTCCTTGTCCCTCAGATGCACTGAGTCCATCGACTCTCTTCCCGTGTCATCCTTCTCACTCACTACATCTTTCACTCAACTTCTTGTGTTCCTAAATTCTACACACTTACACAAAATCAAAAACACACAGGATCTAACTTGACTCAGTAAATCACATCAAAATCAACCTCGGGGTACTTATAGATATGCTATCAGTCATATCAGTTTCGGAGCAGTTGACAGATGCATGGATCTTAGATTCTGTATGTTATTATCTTAGATTCTGTAGTGAATTCTTGTTCAGTGTTGATGTTAAATGATGAGTTATGCAAAGTTATTGTCATAGGGAAAGTGATGGTGTGATCAAAATGTATGATACTGTGATCAGAACCCTATGTGATGTCAGACATATATAGGAGCTAAGGAAGAACTTGATCTCACTAACCACATTGGATGATATTGGTTGTAGTTACAAATTAGTGAGAGGGTGATAAAGGTCAGCAAAGAAGCTTTGACGGTTGATGGGGTTGAGCATCCCATAGTTGACGCATGGAATGAAGAAGCTATATGTCAAGATCCACCGAGTCTAAATGACTCTCTCAGACTCCCGAGACCTCCTCGGGAGGGTAGACTCCCAAGACCTCCTCGGGAGGGTAGACTCCCGAAACCACCTCGAGCAGGCATACTCCCGAGACCTCCTCGGGAGGGTAGATTCCCGAGACCACCTCGGGTAAGTAAACTCCCTAGACCCCCTCGGGAGGGCAGATCTCTAAAACCAACTCGGGATGGTGTGAGCCCGAGACCTCCCCGGGAAGATAGGCTCCTAAAGCCCTCCCGAGAGAGGAAATCGCCCGAGACCCCCTCGGAAAAGCAGAGCCCCAAAAAGTCATAGACCCGATAACCCGAATTCAATAACCGTTACTATTTCTTGTTCAGGAAAGGTGGCAGATAATTATTGTTACTTACATATGACAATTAAGGCTCAATAATCACGGGAGCCATTGCCTAAAATCTATCAGGTAACCGACAAGCATGAGACGTGGAGGAGAACGTGGAGGTATGTGCGATCAAGCCTACCGGTATATAAGGTACTTCAACCCCCCAGGTAAAGGGGTTATGCTCATCTTCCTCACAACTCCTCCTTAGTTCTTTTCCTTCAAGATACTCGAGTGCTGACTTGAGCAACGGAGTGGGCTCCGCCGGAATATCTCCGGCGTGTTCCCATTAACGCTCGTGTTAATCTAGCAGAGTGAGAGCTCTTTCTCTTTCGTCACGATCCTCGTGGGTTGGACTCTGGTGATTGGACGCCCGCATCGATTCCTTCCGGAAGAACGGTAATAAAAGGATAGAAGTTAATAGGGAATATCTACAAGTTAGTAGGGATTATATTTGTAGGTGAATTCACCTTGGCGGAGTCTGAATCAGACAGTATAATCTCGTGACATATGTAGCTTTGGCATTTGGATGAACATGGGATGCTGGAACTATACTAGAGAGTGATGTTAAAAGACATCAAGACGTGTAAATTTGACTTCTGCAAATTCTGTGTTCTCGGGAAACAAAGCAAAGTGTAATTCAAGAATGTAACGTATAAGACAGAAGAAATTTTGGACTACATACATACACATCTCTAGGGACCAACCAGTGTAGCATCACGTGGAGGGCATATGTATTTTGTTAGTTTTATTGATGACACTTACGGAAGGTCTAGGTATACTCCATGCGTCACAAATATGAAACTTTTTCAAAGTTTAAGTTATGAAAAATTGAAGTGGAGAACCAACCCGAAAGAAAAATAAAGTGTCTTAGACCAGATAATGGTACTGAGTGTACAGATTCAAAGTTTTAAGCATTTTATGAGCAATATGAGATTATGAGACATTTCTCAATTTGTAGGACATTATAGCAGAATGGTGTGACAGAAAGGTTAAATAGGAAAATCATTGAGAAAGCAACGATGTCTTAGACTAAATGAGGGTTAGCAAAGAAGTTTTGGGAAAACAGTTATCATGGCATGCTATCTCTTTAATTTTTCACCAAGGGCAGCACTAAAAGATAAAGTATCAAAGGAAGTATGGATAAGGGATCCAGTAGTTTACACTCATTTTTGAGTTTTTGAATGTTCAGTCTATATTCACATATCTAGTGAGAATGGTCAAAGCTAGATATGAAATCTAAGCAGTGCATTTTTTTTTGGTATGAGAAAAGAGTTAAAGGCTTTAAGCTTTGAGATTATAAGGCAAATAAGGTGGTGATCAGCAATGATGTAGTGTTTGACGAGAAGGTCATGTTATAGAGTATGTAAGAAGATGGGAAAAAAACATCACATAGCAACAAGCAGAAGGACATTGTGCGGATGATGAGCGTATTTTATATAGGTTTTTTTACCGTAATTTGATGCACATCCTGTCCCATTTTATATGTATATATCTCATGTTTTCATATCTTTGTGTTTCATTTTGTTACTTCTGGTTCGGAAAACTACTCTTTGCTTATTTTGATTGATAGGATATGTTTTCAGATCAAAATTGAGCATAAACCCCTTAGAACATGAAGTTGGAGCAAGGAGTACACTCTGATCATGTCCCATGACACGGGTGTGGTCCTAAGGTCAAGAAAGAGGAAGAATGGAGTAGAAAAAGGCTCAATACAAGCTAGTCATACCTCAATCATCAAGCCTTATCATCGAGCCAATATACAAAGCGTTTGGGAATAAAAAGTGATTCAAAAGACAATCAAAATAAAGTTTTAATCAAGGAATATGCTCCGGCCTTCATATGGAAGAAATTGAGCGCAAAATGGTATTAAATGTAAGTACCCCAGGTAAGTTTTGATATGGTCAACTGAGTCAAGTTAGGTCCTATTGTGTTTTGATCCCTATGTCTAAGTGTGAAGGAGCTTAGGAGCACAGGAAGTTGAGTGAAAGACACAGCGGTCGAGAAGGATGATACGGAAAGGGAGCCCACAAGCTCAGTGCATCTGAGAGACGCGGAGGTCTACGAAAGAGTACGCCGATGAAGTGAGAAGGATGCGCGTGACATCCGAGGGATGAGAAGCCGGGGGGAAGCACACTCGAGGAGAAGGTCAAAAGAGGGTTTGTGTGAGCTCAACTCTGGAAAACCCGAGATCACCCAAGAAGACCCGCTGGAAAACTAGTCAGCTAAGAGCTGACCAAAGTCAACCCGGGGGCCCCTATGCTTTAGGGCGCTAGTGTTCCCAGGCGCCCCTATGCACTCGGGCGCCCGTGTTCCCAAGTACCCTAGTGCATACATGCGCCCGAGAAGCCAAAACTGATCAAGGAATAGTCATTTGTGAACGTTGTGAAGCGGATAACCCCTGAGCCATGTGTCAGGCGTCCCCAAGCACTCGGGGCCCTTGTAGGCCACGTCAACGATTGGATAAACTTTACTGGAGCTATAAATAGATCCCAGAGCTCAGTTACATTCAAGCAATTAATTGTACATGAATTTTGTTCTGAATTTCCACTATTTTCTTGAGTTCTTCATTGTGTAAGAGGCTTCTCTGCCTTAAGGAGTTAATTAGGAGATCAATCTACATTTTGTCGTAGATTAGCAACCTTCATGGTTGCAAATCAAGTAAATTGGTTGTATCTCTTTTCCTTTTGTTTAATTAATTTCTTATGTTATTATCTTGTTTATAATCTAACGTCCATCTTTGTTTAAGATAAACAAAAGATTTTTTAATTTTGAAGGAGCAATTTATCCCCCCCCCCCCCCCCCCCCCGCTCTTGCCGACCGCACTATTTTCAGCAATTGGTATCAGAGCGACGTTGCTCCAGAAGGATTAACTGCCAACTCAAACACTTATAAAATGGTCGAACCAGTTATCTCACCACCAAAGTTTGAGAGGGAGTTTGCTAATTGAAAGCAAAAAATATAGGTATTTTTTAAGACTGACTCTGAACTATTACTAATCATGAAACATGGTTTTGAAGTTCCCAATGACGTCGACGACAAAGACAAATATGAAAGTCTGTGGACAAAGAAGCAGCAAGCAGAGTTTGTGATAAACAGGAAGGCAGAGTTTCATATGATAACCGTTCTACTATAGCAAGAAGTCAACCATATCGGAACTAAGTCAGCAAAGGAACTTCGGGAAAAGTTCTTGGAGCTTCACGAAGGTACTTTTGAAACAAAGCTAGCAAAACGAGATCTGTTCTGCAACCAACATAGCAATCTCCAAATGGAAGAAGGAGAATTAGTTGCCCAACTGCAAGCTAAATCAAAGAGTTGATCACGGGACTTAAGAACCTCAGAGAAATGATAACAAGTCATGACGCATAAAGGTATGCCTTAAACGCATTCCTGAGGACCCCAGACTAGACTTTCATAATAGACGCATACTTGATATCTAAGGATCTTGAGGTAACTATCTTAGAATAATTATTTTCTATATTAGAACTTCACGAATCTCAATATGCAAGAAAGAGTAAGATGGACAACATAGCCCTAAACACGAGGAAAGTCCAGCACAAGGAGGAATTTTCAGAAGAAGAAACATCGTACATAGTAAGAAAATTATCTAAGTATTTCAAATCTAAAAGGATTAATAAAGTGCAGGGTAAAAACGTTCCCCAAAGCAAAGGAAGATCTGTTGCTATAATTGTGAGGAAGAAGGGCACATTAAGGAAAACTGCCCGAGGTTAAAAGTGAACAAATCCAACAAGGCCAAACACAAGAACCTAAAAGCCACATGGGACGAATCGTCATCAGAAGAGTTCGATCACATGGAACATGCCAGACATGCACTAATGGTCACCCACAAAGAAGAAGAAAGCATCTATGAAGGGGAAGCTACATTTGAAGATAGAAGCGACGAAAGAGGAGCTTCGGACTTCAAAAAGGACATGGTAAGTGAGGTATGTTTTTTACCTCTTGATGAACATTATTCAAGTATTAACGCAATGATGAAATCGATATGCAAATTAGAAAATAAAAATTTAGAACTGAAAAAATAACTAGCTTCTGGCCCACTTGAAATGTTTGACAAATTAAAACATGAAAATGAAAAGCTAAGGGGGCGTTTGGTTTGCATTTTCCAGTCTGTTTTCCATTTTCATTTTCTGTAGAAAATGCGATTTTCTGGAAAATATGTTTGGTTTGCATTTTCCAGCTTTGTTTTCTAGAAAAAAATATAGCATTTTCTGAAAAACTGGAGAATGAAAAAAAAGTCATTTTCCAGAAAACTAGAAAATGCGATTTTCTGGAAAATGAAAATGGAAAATGACTCAAACCAAACGCCCCCTAAAGGAAAAAATTGAAATATTGAAAAATCATGCATGCTCAAAAGTTCGTAGTTCTAAAATTAGATATACTGGAGGACTAAATTAGTATTTACAGTTTCACAATGGCCAAATTATAAAAATTTCTAAAATTTATATTTCATCTAAATTTTTTATTAATTCTATTGGAAAGAATTTATTTTGGGTTCCAAAATTTGTACGAAATTGTTAGATTTCATTTTTTTCAATTATTAATTAATTTTTTGGTAATTAATGCTTATTTGTAATCTTTTTGAATTTTTTTTGAAGACATAACTATTATAAAAAAAGTTGGTTTTGCTGTGAGCTATCTACAAATTTTTTTTCAAAATTTTAAACAGTTAAACAGATTTTTTATGATTTTTTATTTAAAAATATATGTTTTAATTCTAAAAATACATAAACATTTAATTTCATCAAATCCAATTTTTCAAAATCTTTGGATTATGTTTTGAATATTAAGAAAAATTTTCAAATTTATTTGAAGTTCAAATCTAATTTTAAAATTATTTTTTCAAAATTATCAACTTTGAATTCAAAATTATTTTCTTGAAGTTAGAAAATTGATTTTACTTTGAAAATTTTTATTTAGATAAGTATGGTGAATTTCTAACTTGTATAAAATTTTGAGTAATTTTCGAGAAAAAATCAATTTTTGTAAATTATTTTTCAAAAATTAGACTTTGAATTTTAAAAATAATTTTCGATCAATTTTTAAAAAATTGGATTTTCTAGAAACTAACTATTATCTTTGACATGTTTTCAAAAATTTTTGAAAATTTTGGATGATTAAACAATTTTCTAAGAATTTTACCCTTAACATATTTAAATTTTAATGTGATCAAAGGGAGAGAAAAAGAATTAAGTTAAAGGGGAGGTTTAAATTGTTAAATATTTATGTATGCAATTGTATATGTTGTTTAGCCCTAACTTAACTCGGGTTGATACACATCAAAAAGGGAAAGATTATAAGTACCCTAGGTAATTTTTGATGTGGTTAACGGAGTCAAGTTAGGTCATGTTATATTTTTATCCCTATGTCTAAATGTGCATGAGCTCAGGAGCGCAGGAAGTCGAGCAGAAGATGCAACGGTCGAGAATGATGGCACGAGAAGGGAATCGACAGACTTGGTGCATCCCAGGGACGTGGAGGTCTACGGAAGAGTACATCGGTAAAGCGAGAAGGACGCGTGCTACGTTTGAGGGACGAGAAGTCGAGGGGAAGCACACTCGAGGAGAATGTCAGAGGAGGATTCGAGTGAGCCCAACTTTGGAAGGCCCGAGATCACCCAAGAAGACTCGCCGAAAGACTGGTTAGCAAAGAGCTAACCAAAGTCAACCTGGGCACCCCTATGCTTTAGGGTGCATGTGTTCTCGAGCAACCCTATGCACTCAAGCACTCGTGTTCCCAAGTGCCCTAGTGTATACAGGTACCCGAGAAGCCAAAACTGATCAAGAAGTAGTCGTTCACAAACCCTATGCACTTATGCTTATGACATTTTGATGAGTTATTAGATGTATCACTTTAGCAATAATAGACTAACTATGGGGAAAGTAAATATTTAATTAATGGACATCTTGTCCATAGATCATAGTTGGACATTTCAGTCCCCACGGGATGGACTGATGGTTAGTGCGTAGGTGTTGCCACCAAGAGGTATGGGGGTCAAATCCTGGCAAAGCCAGTATGCCCACCCTCCCCACGCGCTAGCCACAGCATCCAAGCTAGTAGCCCCCGTGATTTACCTCCTCCGTGTTGGCCTTGGGACGGCTTGGCGGGGGCGCTGTGGGCAAGCAAATCGCCTTTTGCCACCAATAGTTAGACATTTCAAATGTTTTAAAAATAATTCTGTGTTTTATTTGCTATGGCATAAATTTGTAAAACACAAGGGTTCAAAACTAGGACTTAATATTGATATAAAGTTGAATGTTTTTCAGCATTTGAGTTTTGGTCAAAAAGTCAAACATATTTGGATTTTTCATAAAAATATATTTTTTCACTATAAGAAAACATCATAAGAAATATGTTTGCAAAATTTCATAATTTTTTGAATTTTCTAAAATATTTTATGCATTTCTGAAATTCAACTCAAAAGGCTAAAATTTGAATCAGAAATGTATCAATCGACTGGTACCAAGGGTCAGTCGACTGATATTACTATGTCTTGGAAGAAAGGGCAGTTTCGATAAGACCAGTCGACTGGTAACTGGCTCAGTCGACTGGTACATAAGTTTTCTGATTTTTATATTTTCAGAAGTTGAAACTTTATCCCTGTTTGATATCATAGGTTAATATTGCTTGGTGTAATCTTTTTGAAGGTGTCAAAGGGGGAGAATTGAAAGGTTTAAGTTAGAATTTAACTTAATTCTTTATGATTGTGCAAAAATTTGAAAATCATGTGATAAGGCATAGGGTAAGGGGGAGGATGCATGTTTATGTGTCTTAATATACTATGTTTTTAATTTTTAATTGTTATCTTTGTACCTAACTTAAACATATTGTCACGCATCAAAAAGGGAGAGATTGTTGGTGTAATCATCCCAAGATTGATCGGGTGGATCATGGGTTTTGATGTGTGTGTCAATATAATTAAGTTAGGTTTTTATGTTGATTTGATATGTGTGTTTGAGTCTTGCAGGACTTGGTGAATTACACATGAAGAATGACGGAGTGAACCATCCGAGGGACGAGAGCCAAAGGAAGAGGACTTTAAAGGGCAAACCGAGGAAGTAGACTTCAAAGGCATACGGGAAGGATGGCATGGAGACAAGCTGCGGCCTTGTGTGCGCATTCGAGGGACGAGAGCCGAAGGAAGAGTACTTCAAGGGGCAAGCCGAGGAAGTGGCCTTCAAGGCATACACAAAGGATTGACTCCGGAGAGGCTGTGAGTGAGTTTGTAAGCTGGGCAGTTGACTGCCAAGGGAAGCAATCGACTGGTAGCGTTGAGAAGAAACTCACAGAAAGATCAGTCGACTGGTTTGGGTATCAATCGACTGATCTATTTGAAATACAGCCGATAGACTAGCCATTGGCTGGACACCAGTCGACTGGTGTCGGAGCTAAGATGTTTGGTTAACAACTCTCTCCTCTATTTAAAGAGGAGCTTGAGACTTGAGATAGGTTAGCAATTCATTGTGAAATCTTTACTTAAGTGCTCAAGTGCTCAAGCTCCAAGTGTTCCTTCTTCCTCCAAAACCCTAGTTCACATCTTGTAAGGAGGAAGAAGCTTTGTAAGAGATTGTTCTCCACCGAAAAGGAGAAATTATTAGCCGGAGATTACCTAGGTGTGATCCACCAAAGGATCAAGGGTTCGTCCACCTCAAGGACATGTCGTGGAGTAGGAGCAAGCAATCTCTGAACCACGTAAACGGTAATGAGTTAGCATTGTTCTAATTGTGAGTTTATGTTTCCACTTGTGCTAACGATTGTAGGAAGAAAGTGAATTCGGGTGACCAAGCTATTCACCACCCCCCCTCTAGTCGTGTCATTGGTCTCAACACATGTAAGCGACACTACTGCCTTATCACTTAAGACTGCTATTGATTCTTTGTTATGCCAACATGGATTATCTATATCTAATTTGTGAGGGCAAGGATATGATGGAGCTAGCAATATGAGAGGAGAATTCAATGGCTTAAAAAGCTTAATTAAGATAGAGAATAAGTTTGCTTATTATGTTCATTGTTTTGCTCATTAACTGCAACTTACACTTGTAGCTGTTGCTGAAAATCACATGAAAATTTTTACTTTTTTTGACGTGGCTGCACAAGTGAAGAATATTGTTGGAGCGTCATGTAAGTGAAGAGACATACTTCATGAGAAACAATTTGAAAAAGTTATTAAAGGAATTTATAATGATGATATCTTCACTGGACAAGGTACGAATCAAGAGAAGACATTAAAAAGAGCTGGGAGTACACGTTGGGGTTAATATTATAATACATTGTTTAGTTTGATATGCTTGTATCCTTCAATTATTGATGTCCTTTTATTTGTTGAAGAGGAGGGAAAAGATCACAAGCAAAGAGCACAAGCAAATTATTTGTTGGAATTGATTAGAAAATATAGTTTATATTTCAGTTGCACTTAATGAAGAATATCTTGGGAATCACAAATGATTTATCACAAGCTTTACAAGGAAAAAATCAAGACTTTGTAAATGTCATGATTCTTGTAAGATCAAGCAAACATCAACTGCAAACCATGAGAGTTGATGGTTGGGATTTGTTACTCAATGAAGTTTCTTTATTTTGTGTTAAATATGAGATAGTCACCGGCATATGGAAAACTTATGCGTCTCCCATGGGAGATCACGATGAAATATTGAAGGAAGGATAAATCTTCACTATTACCACATTGAAACATTTTATGAAGTGATAAATTTGCAACTTCAAGAGTTGAACAGTCGGTTTGACAAGGTGAACACAAAATTGTTATTATGTATGGCTTGTCTTGATCCATCAAATTCATTCTCTACTTATGATAAAAGAAAATTGCTTCAATTTGCTCAGTTTTATCCATCAAATTTTTCTCCGATAGAGTTAATGCATCTTGAGCACCAACTTGATAAATTTATTTTTGATATGCGGAGTAGCAATCAATTTTCTGAGGTTGTGGGGATTAGCCAGCTTGCTAAAAGGATGGTTCAATTGAAGAAACATCGTCTGTATCCTTTGGTATATTTACTTTTGAAATTAGCATTGTTATTACCTATTGCAACTACAACTATAGAAAGAGTATTTTCAGCAATGAAAATAATCAAAACATCACTTCGAAATCGGTTAGGAGATGATATGGTAAATGATTGTTTGATACCATATATTGAGCGAGATGTGTTTGATATCATTGATAATGAAGCTATTATTCAGCATTTTCAAAATATGAAATCTCGAAGAGTGATATTGTAAAAATATATGAAGCTAATATATGACTTTTATTATACATTTTCTGTGTTGTATTATTTTTGTTAATTTATTGAAATCGCCCCCTCTTATTAAAATTTTTGGCTATGCCACTGGATGGAAATCCGGATGAGTTCGTGTGTTGGTGTTATTCTTTCAACAATGATCAAGTATAGTAGAGCAGTAGTATGGTCGCCGTGTAAGGACGGAGTAGCTGTTGGGACCGGGTGTATGTTGACATGGATGCGGGTTTGTAATTTTAAAATTAATTACGTGCAGCGGAAGGTTTAGCATAAATAATTTCTCAAATTATTTAACCACACATCTAAGCATGCAATTTTATCTTGTGTAGACATGATCATATATTTAAAATTTTGTAGAAACGTAAACTAATTTACGTATTATCTCGCGTAACTCGAAGGAAGGGACGAGATCCAACCGTAAGCGTCCCTTGGAAGCTCCGCCTCTATTCGCGTCCACGCTGAGTATCTTCGGGATGACTTCGCAAAACCACGAGTTTCGTGTTCTCGAGAACTACTAGATTCTCCGAGAACGCGACGAGAAAAATGAAGAGAGAAGTCGGAAGACTAACCATAAAAAGATGGCCGACTGGTGCTCCTTCTTGGGGCTGGTTGGCGCACGGCAAGAAGGGGAGAAGAGAAGGAGAGAAAGAGAGGGAGAGAGCCTATGCCTTCATCACTTCGATTATTTTTTTAGCCTTGCCTTGGGTCCTTTATATAGTGGCCTTTCAACCATCAAGCCTCTCAAATATGGAATAACTTATTCCAACATGCCAAGTTTGATTTTATATCATGGTTAAAATCATATTTTAATTCATGATAAAAATCAATCAAGTCTCTTCTCTCCTATGGAATAAATTTCCTTATCATGGTAAATCAATCCATGATTGATTTTATAAAATAAACCAATCCATGGTTCATTTTAATTTCGATGAAAAATAAACCAAACCTTGGTTTATTATATAAAAATTTATATCATCCATAATTTTATAAAACAAACCACACTTGGTTTATTTTATAAATTGAACCAAAAACTTGGTTCTCTCCCTTTGTTGTGGCCGGCCAAGCAAAGAGGATGGAGGCCCTCTTTGGCCGGCCCATCCAATCCAAGCCCCAATGAATTAAACTTATTTAATTCATCTATTAAGTCTTCAAAAGACTTAGCCATTTTACGCTTCCGATGCGTCTCTGAAAAATTCAGATTCGACTTATCGTTTGACTTAACCAAACTTAATCTCTCATGATTGGAAAATCTAATTTTCAACTCGTTTTAAATCCCTCGGATTACTCGTAGTGTGTGTGACTAAATAGGCTTTCGATTTATGTTGGCCGTCTATAATTAATCAATTATAGAACGATCATGAGTGGCACCTAGTAGTACATCATGATCCCCAATTAATCGAAAGATCAACGGTTGATCTCAGAAACAATTCTGAAATCCTTCAGCAACTATAATGAATCGTGCCACATTCCCTTCATCATCTTATACCCACTTGGTTCAGGACATGGTCTATGTGTGTCAGTCCCCACTAGGCTGAATACGTCACACCTAGCCCAAGTAACGTTTTCTCGTCCTACAGATTCTAATTACTCTCATATATCTAAGAGATTCATACTCTGAACATGTCATGCTCTGGCCAGAGGCTTCGAGTAACAATCCGACGATAGGCCTCGGGTATACATCTCCTCGCAAGGAGTGGTGAATCCTTTGTAGGCTATTCAAACATCTTCGGGCACTTCGGCTTATACCCAATCATCCTGGGTCCACACCTCCTTGGAGATGCTTGCTTAAGATGTCAAAGTATAAGTCTCCATGACCAAGATGACTTGAACACCGCAAGTCAAAGAAACATCGCACTTAAGCTGCAGTAAGAACTTCACTGACATATCTATATGTAGACTACCATATGAAGTTTTACAGCCAGTCACTCCAATGAACTAGTTCCCTTAACTAGCATTCATGTTTATCTCTGGACATCTCAATGTCACTAGCCAGTGAGAATCAGCTGATTAGAGAATAGCCCATGCTAGTCTCAACAGAATTGATAGTGTCCGTATTTATCAATTCATCGACTAGGGACAATTTCAATACTTCACAATTGCACATGTAGAGATAATCACTAGTTGTGAATTCATCACAAATTCTCTCATGCTGTGAATTGTATTGCGGACATTCAGTAAATGAGTTTAAGATCTCAATCAAATACACAAACATGTATACTCAAATAGTGAATATTCATTTATTAAAATAAATGATTACAATCATAAGGTGATTGTCTTCGGACACTTTTCTCATATCACTAACAAACTCCTACTTGGCCTAATGCCAATCGCTACGGTACCCAATACCACAGGCTCTAACATGACATTCAAACTTGCTTTGAGGCAAGGCCTTAGTTAAAGGATCCGCTAAATTCCTTTCAGTGGGAATTTTCTCAATTTGTATATCATTCCTACTTATAATCTCTCTGATCAGATGATAGCGCCGAAGCACATGTTTGTATCGCTGATGAGACCTTGGTTCCTTTGCTTGTGCAATAGCTCCATTGTTGTCGCAGTAAACCGGTATTGCTTCATCAATGGTTGGAACCACACCAAGTTCTGAGACAAACTTCTTGATCCATACTGCTTCCTTTGCTGCTTCCGAAGCTGCAATATATTCCGCTTCCGTGGTAGAATCTGTTACGGTGTCTTGCTTGGAACTCTTCCAACTTATTGCGCCTCCATTCAAAATAATTACGTATCCGGACTGAGATTTGGAGTCATCCTTATCTGTCTAGAAACTGGCATCTGTATACCCATGTATTACCATATCACCTTCTCCATATATTAGGAACATATCCTTAGTTCTTCTTAAGTACTTGAGGATTGTCTTGACAGCCACCCAATGATCCATTCCTGGATCAGACTGGTATCTGCTTGTGACGCTCTGAGCATACGATACATCGGGCCTAGTATATAACATAGCATACATGATAGATCCTATCGCGGATGCATAAGGAATCTTATTCATGCAAATCCTCTCGTCTTCTGTCCGCGGACACATAGACTTCGAAAGGTTGATCCCATGCCTGATGGGAAGGTAACCTTTCTTGGATTCCGACATGCTAAACCTTTTTAGCACTCGGTCTATATATGTAGACTGCGAAAGACCAAGCAATCGTTTTGATCTATCTCTATAGATTCTAATCCCAAGGATATAGATTGCTTCTCCCAAGTCTTTCATGGAGAAAGTTTTGGACAACCAAATTTTAACTGACTGTAAGACTGATATATCGTTTCCTATAAGTAATATATCATCGACATATAACACTAGGAATACGACTGCACTCCCACTAACCTTCTTGTACACACATGGTTCGTCAGGATTTTGTGAGAAATCAAACTCTTTGATTGTCTCATCAAAACGGATGTTCCAGCTCCTGGATGCTTGCTTTAGTCCATATATGGATCGTCGAAGCTTGCATACTTTAGTTTTATTAACCGATGTGAAACCTTCAGGTTGTATCATGTATACATCTTCAAGCAGGTTTCCATTAAGGAAAGCTGTTTTCACATCCATTTGTCATATCTCATAATCATAATGAGCTGCTATGGCTAGGAGCATCCGAATGGATTTAAGCATAGCTACTGGCGAATAGGTTTCGTCATAATCAATTCCTTGTTTCTGACGATATCCTTTTGCCACTAATCTAGCCTTAAAGTAACAACATTACCTTCCATGTCGATTTTCTTCTTGAAAACCCACTTGCACCCTATGGCTTAATCCCTTCAGGTGGGTTAACCAAGTCCCATACTTGATTTTTGTACATGGAATCCATTTCCGACTTCATGGCTTCAAGCCATTTATCCCTTTCTGAATTTTTCAGAACATCTTCATAACTGATAGGTTCGTCATCGTTAATGAGTAACACGTCGTTCGATTCACTTATGAGAAATCCGTATCTCTCTGGAATATTGCGTGTCCTATCAGACCTACGAAGAAGTGGTGTTGTTTTAGGTTCAACTGATAGCTCATCATTATGAGTTATTGGTTGTGGGTCTAGACTAGGTGTCTCTGTAATGTCTATTGGAGTTTCTTGAACTTCTTCAAGTTCA